>VZQC01012647.1:358076-472068 GCA_009823505.1 Rhizomys pruinosus
TGGTGGTGGTGGTGGTGGTGGTGGTGGTGGTGGTGTGGTGGTGGTGGTGGTGGTGAGGGAGGGCAGGAATTTCTATCGTGATTTTTCCCTTGTACCCTCAACTTTAAGAACTAAAAACATGCTCAGGGCATCTTCTATGACAGGCAGTCAGGGCAGAGGAACAAACTGGTCCTCAGAGAACTAGGAAAATTTGTCACTCAATGGATTGGTCAAAAGTGGGTTCCAAGAGCAAAAGGAATGAAAACCTAACAGTTACTAAAAGGCGAAGGTGATGGGGTGACATATGGCCCAGCCAGGCCTGAGCTCCGCTTAATGGTCAGTGAACATTCTCAAGTTTCTCTGTCCTTCTGATATATCAGATTCATACCCCTCAAGGGAAGCTGAGGAGCAAGGCTAACATGTCCTATTCCTTTCCACAAGTAAATTACCTAGTTACGAGACTGAGCATGGCCTCACATACAGCAGAGATGCATCTCAGTTTAGGGAACTACATGCTGCTTTAGTAGACGGCAATGGATTCATATTCTTTGACAAGTTCATTGTAACTCGGATGAAGCTCTCACTCTCCAGGAGCCTGTTGCCCTCAGGAGACCCTTCGATTCCTTGAGTCTTTCTAGACAACTGTCCAGATGGAAATTTACAATAATAAAGTAGGCCGAGGAAAGAGGTCCCAGAAGAAGCAGGAGGATTTTTCAAGTCTCCAGACGTTGCCAAATTTAGCTTTCCTTAAAGTGTTATAAAGGATGTTAGCTTAGTCCACAATTTGCTTGTACACAGAGACTCCCAGACACAGGCTGGTTCTGCTGACCTTCTGTAGTCTGCCAACCCCCTTTACCTTTCCCTTCCCCGCCAGTCCTCCCTCTTTCTCAGAAGCCCTTGTAGCTAGCCCTGGTCCAGAACAAACCCCAAGACCTTAATCTGTAAGTTCTCACTGGGCTTCTCTTGTGGTCGTGCCCAGCCCTGGCTGCTTTCCATGCTAAAGACATCATCTTTCAGATGGATTTGTATGGTGGGAAGGGCTATCAGAATAAGAAACGCTGGTTACACTCTGCTTTTCGTATGTTTAGCGCCCTAAACATTTCCTGAACACTTAACAAGATGGACTCAGTCTGCCCTGTCAGCTCCTGTCCTATCAGAGAATACAGGCATTCTCTTTTTTTTTTTTTAACTTGGTAAACAATGAATTTATTGGGAATACTTTTTCCAGAAGTACAGATGCAGAGTTACTTACAGGAGCAGGGGAAAAGGCAAGATCACCAAAAAATTCACCCCAACCTGGGTGATTACTCATGAAAGTTGCATCCCTGAAGCTCTCCGCACAACTTTCAGGCCACTCAAGAGATCTGAGAACCTCCTCCAGGAAGCTATGCCTGTTGTCATCTCTCCAGCAATTTCCATAACCTTGCAGAAGGCCAGGTGTAACCTTGTTAGTTTTGGGAACATCTTAAGGTTTGTGAGTTGTTTACTTCCTCCATCTCATTAGCCTCTCTCTCCTCCTTCCTAGAGGGAAGAAGTTCCTGAGCTGGAGAGAGAGCTCACCATTAAGAACACGTGGTGGCGCACGCCTTTAATCCTAGCACTCAGGAGGCAGAGGCAGGTGGATCCCTGTGAGTTCAAGGCCAGCCCGGTCCACAGAGTGAGCTCCAGGACAGCTGGGGCTACAGGGAGACCCTGTCTCGAAAAGACCAAAAAAAAAAAAAAAAAAAGAACAGAGGACCTGAGTTCAATTCCCAGCACCCATGTTGGGTGGCTCACAACCACCTATGACTCCAGTTCCAAGGAACCTGACCCCCCTCTTCTGGCCTCTGCAGGCACCTATAGGCACCTGCAGATACATTTTTTTGGGGGGGAGGGGGTGGTCCGGTTTCTTGAAACAGGGTCACTGTGTAGCCCTGGCTAGCGTAGAACTCTCTATGTAGACCAGACTTGCCTCAATCTCAGAAAGATCCACCTGCCTCTGTATCCCGAGCACCAGGACCAATGGCCTGCACCACCATGAGAATACAGGCATTCTCTACAGGATTAGCAATGTCCCCATGAAGGGGGACAAGCAGGGTGCGATTGAGGTGTCAGTGGCAGAGATCCAATCCAGTGTGAAACTTACGAAAGACCTGCTAGATCCCTAACCTCCAGTAGAACTAAGCTCAGCCAGGAGAGAGTGTGGGCAGACAGAGGGAGGCGATGATCCTAGTCAGAGGGAACAGACACCACACCAGGAAAATGATGTGGAAATTCTGGATTTCATTCCACGATCATGTGATAGTCCACTATGTCGATTTGATTGAATTTTAAAGTGCTTAGGAGATTGGAATAGCCTGCCTCTAGGGTTTCTGTACTGGCATTTCAGGGTTCTGACCTAATGAGTAGATTGATCACTTGGCTTTGTCATTTGATTGGCACTATTAGGATGGGGTAAAAGACAAGATGGGGGGCCTACTTGAAGGGGGTAAGGCCCAGGGCCATTGCTTTGGCACTGTCTTTCCAGGCCTCTTCCTCTGAGGCTCTCTGCTTCCTGTCTGCATAGAGAAGTCCTCCTCCATATGCCCTATCACTCAGACTATGAACTTAGGGCTGAGAAGTTGTGGGTTGAAATCTCTAAAACCATCAACCCAAATCAAAGCATTTTAAGTTGTTCCCTTGGGTATCTTAACCACTGTGCTGGATAGCTTTAGCGTCAACTTGACACTCCAGGGTTAAGAGAGCCTCGACTGGGGAGCTGCCTCCATTGGACTGGCCTGTGGCCATGACTGTGAAGCATTTCCTGACTGTTGGGTGATGTGGGAGGTGCCACCCCTGGGCAGGTTGTCCTGTATTGTAGAAGAAAGCAGACCGCGGGGGCTGGAGAGGTGGTTCAGTGGTTAAGAACACTGACTGCTCTTGCAGAAGACTCAGGTTCAATTCCCAGCACCCACATGGCATCTAACAACCTTCTGGAACTTCAGTTCCAGGGGATCTGACACCCTCTTCTGACTTACACTTACATACATGCAGGCAATGCACTCATACACACAAACAAAATTAATAAAATAAAATATTTTTAAAAGAAAGCAGGTCCTACCCTGAGTTCTTACTTACTCAGGCTGTGACCTGAGAGATGTATGACAAATAGACCCTTTCCTCCCCAAGTTGGTATTGGTCAGAGTGTTTTGTAATAGGAATAGAGAGGCTAATTAGAATAGCCACTATGACAAATGCCTAGCTAACACAGAACACAAGGAAGACACTGGAGGGTTCTGAGCCAGGCACAAGCGTAACCAGATTTGCCCGTTCTCCACGGACAAGGAGGAGATGGGGACAGTGAAAGGTTGGGGTGGAGTTGCTGTCACAGGTGGAGACAGGGCAGCATGGGCCAGGGAAACAGCGATGAAGGAGATGAGCAGAGGTTCAAGAAGATCCCAGTGTCCCATCTGTCATGTGTGTTAATGGATTGGACCCCAGACCAGGGAAAGACTTGGGTATAATTACAGTTCATTAGCAGGAATCCAGATCCAGGTAGGAAACAGGTCTGGGTGTTGGTTATTGGCGTACTAAGCCCTCTAGTGGAAGAGACCCTGGTAGACAGGGAAACACCAGAGCCTGGAGACGATGCGTGAGGTTCAGATTGAAGACATGGGTCTAAAGGTCAGCCACATGTAAAATCATCTGGGCATGGTGTCACCAAGATGGAAAGAGTGTTGTAAATGGGGCAAGAGGACTTAGAGCCCACAGAGAATCCCGAGGGCCAGGAGGACGCTAGAAGAGGAGATGGCAGTCATGGCAGGTATGGTGCCCACGCAATGGGCATTCACAGGGCAAGAGCTGCAGAACTACATCAGCAATTCCTGCCAGGCACTTCTGTTCTAATGTTTTGCTACACTGGCTCTGTGTTACCTGGCCGTGAAGCAGCTCCTCTTGAACTGTGTGTTCCATGACGAGTTAGATAGGGAAGATGCAATACAGGGGGGGCAGCTAATGTCCTCCTCTGGCTTCCACATGTATGTGCATGGGTGAGCACAACCGCACATGCATGTACACAACACACATAAATAAATAAATAAATAAATAAATAAATAAATAAATAAATGTTTGCCTCTGTTATCCTTAGTCCTCAATCATTAGAGAAACAACATGCTCAGTGTTTCATGTCAGCTTTAATCTTCTCCAAAGCACTAAATCTGCCTTTAACACCCATGAACTAATATGCTCAGGCAAGACCCATCAGATTGGCCCACGTGACTGCCCTTTCCCTGTCAGAGACCCTGACTCTTGCCCACAGTGCTCCTGCAGTCTTCATCATTCTAATCATCAAACTCAAAACTTAAGAGTTCTGTTTTTTTTTATAGAATTTTCTTATGTGTATGAGTGCATTGCCTGCATGTGAGTGCACTTGTCTCATGCAGTGTCAGTGGAGGTCAGAAGAGGGTGTCAGATCCCCTGGAGCTAGATTTATAGACAGTTTTAGCTGCCACATGGGTGCTGGAACCCAGGTCCTCTGCAAGAGTAGCCAGTGCTCTTAACCACTGAGCCATCTCTCCAGCCCCTGATTTTTTATAGAATCTTAAAGTTGGTTAAAGTAAGACTGCAAAATCCCTGCGGGCCACACAGCTTCCTCAAGCTTCGTCAACTGGCCAGAGGCCATCTCTGGATCTCAAGCTCCATGTTCCTCCTTCAACATGAAGGTGTTGTCATTATAAATATCCTTTTTGTGTTTTAATTGACAGGAAAGGCTTTCAAGAATTCTAAGTCCATTTTTTAAAATATGCTTCAGGAGAGTTTGTAATTTATGGACATAAGACAGGAGATAAGTACGTGGAACTGGCTTCATTTCTCTGCAGTAGAAATTACCAGCTCTTAAACTCCCTGTTTCCCAAGAGAAAGTACTTAAATTTTCCAGTTAAAGAAAACTCACTTCAAGTGTGTGTGTGTGTGTGTGTGTGTGTGTGTGTGTGGTATATGTGTTGGTGTCTCTGTGTGCAGTATATGTACAGGGATGCACATCTGTGCACGGTCACTGAGGCCAGGGGGACACGGGCTGTCCCGCTATCACTCTTGAGACCAGGCCTCTCACTGGAGCTAGGCTGGCAGTCAGTAAGTCCCAGCAACCCTCCTTTCTCCACCCCACAACAGGGGTTGCAGACACATGTGTGCCCACGTCTGGATTTTTATATGAGTGTCAGGTCCTCATGGTTACACAAGCAGGCATTATCCACAGAGACACCTCCCCACCCCAACTTACTTCCCTTTTTAAGTGTGCTAATGCTGACAAGCTGTCACTCACCACATTCCTTATCCTAAGGGTGATCTGAACTCGGGTAGCATATCATCATTTTGCCGCTACAGGTACAGCCCACATGAATCCCTGTCCCTCTTACATGGAACACTGCTTACGCTTAGACGCCCACCACATTCTCAGTGCCCCTGTCCGCTAGCCCTCCCTATGGATAGTTCTAGACACTACCAGCCTTTGGCAATTCACTTGAGTGCATATATAAAAATACATACATATGTACATGCTTGTATGCACATTGACATATATACACATGCGCACACATACATATGCTTTGGCAGAGTTGTACACTAGTATGCACTCACATGTACACACAGGGCATGCATGCATACATGCATACTCATGCACGCTCACTCCAGGACACCCAGGCTTCAACACCAGCCTCCTCAGTCTGCTGTTGAAGGTTTCCGGGGTAGTGCTTCACCAGCCCAGGCTGCCGTACAAGATTCAGATCTTCCAGAACCTCCAGACATGGTTCCTGCATCTCTGACACCCTCCATTTCTCCTTCACAGCCTCAGGTTTCCTCCACCTATACTTCTTTCTGTCTGTAGGTCAGGCCCAGGGCTGGGCAGTATTGAATCCTGTCACTTCCCCATGTACACTGACCTGAATTCACCCAGAGGGTGTCTCGATTATATCCCTTCTAGCATGGCTTCTGTAACTCCCAAATCCTGTTTCTTCTCATAAAAGCTTTGCTCCTGTAAACAAAAGTCATGCTTACCAGGCCACCACTGTGACTGTGGACTTCAAGTGTGTGCCATACAGTATGTCAGATCTGACATGACCCCTTGGCCCTGCCTTTCTCCATCATGCCACAAAAGTTAGATTCAAGCCAGAAACAACCAGACCAACAGGAATAATAGCAAGAGGACATGGGCAAAACTCAACCTCCCCAAAATTTTCCTCCACGTGTTCATTTGTTCCTCCAGGGAAATCCAGACTCTGGGAAAATTAGAATGTAATATTTCCTTGGCCGGTAGCCACAGCAATGAACACCCAGAGCTTTCTCCATCAACTCTGAGACAGACTTAACATTAGGGTATTTGATACCATCTCTAGCTAGGTCTTCACTGAGACAAAAATTCTAACTTCCTCCTTCCCATCCTCATTCAAAATTAGCATTGTATTTAAAAGAAAGTAGACAAAAGTATACAGCAAAAACTCATCCTAAATCAACCAGGAGACTCTTATTTGGCTTCCAGAATTAATGAGTGTAGCCAAGAAAATGGAGCACATTAGTAAGCCTGGGCCAAGTAGGATCCCAAAATCCATGGGCTAAAATAATGGGATCATCCAATAAAACCCCGGGTACTAAATTCATGTGCCACTTAACCACACGGAGGGGTTACATTTTGAACAAGGTTTTGTTGAACAATTTTATCACTGTGTGAACATCAGAGAATAGAACCCTATTGATTCTTTGGTGCTGGAATCTAAACGAATGTCTACTTCATTTTCAGCTGACTGTAAATCTGATGAACCTAGAATCAAGATTGTATGACTAGAGAGCACAGCAAAGACCACAGAGCAAGACAATGCCATAGGGGACAGCAGTTTATTGGGAAAATAGACTGCTGGGTTGCTCTTGCTGGGATCAAAGATAGAGCAGCAGCTAGCAGCAGAATCAGTCAGCCTTTATGCGCAGCTAGGGACTTGGGTAACTTTCCATGACATAGGCTGGGTAGCTCAGCCCATGATTGGTTGGTCTCCCAACAGGCAGAGAAACCTGCTGGGGCTAAGCCAGGACAGCCATTTTAGGATACTGGGAGTTTGGCCACCATTTTAGGAGTCCACCAACAACCTAACAAAGATCATTCAACCTGCAGAGCCCATCCAGGAGCCGGACACATCATGGATCTTCAGTTAACACAAGATGAATGAAAAAATGAACTGTCCATTTAGTCATCACCAAATATTAATTATCAGACATACTCAGGGACCCAAACAGACAGACAATATTGGCCTTGCCCTGTGGTGAGGAACTCAAATAGGGAGACTACCACCGAGTGTGAAGGCAAGACGTGCACTGTTTCCTGTTCCTCAACGATTTCCCTCAAGTCTCCTCACTTTTGAATGCATGCATGCACTTTCCCTTCAGGCAGAGTGGTTTCTTCATTTACTTTTGTTTCTTTTTCTTTCTTTTTATTTCTATGTGTATGAGTGTACTGTCTGCATGTAGGTTTGTGTACCCATGTCGTGCAATGCTGCGGAGGTCAGAGAGGGTGTCGAATTCCCCTGGAACTGGAGTTAAAGACGGTTCTCAGCCACCATGTGGGTGATGGGAATCGAACCTGAGTCCTCTGCAAGAGCAGCCAGTGCTCTTAACCACTGAGCCATCTCTCCAGCCGCCAAACCATTCTTGTATTGTTACTAGACTACACAGACTTGTTTCCTTCCAACAGTGAGTATGGTAAATAACCAACATTGTTCTCCCACTGTGGCAGCCCAACACTGGGGTTTTGGGACATGGACACACCTCACTTGGGACTCAGATGATTGGGTGCAGTTCTTCCTGCTATGGGCAGGAGGCTGAAGGAAAGGAAAGCAGACAGGCACACAGCCTGGTATTTGACTAGAAATGGCAAACCATCTCTAATCGATTCAACTCTGCTTTTGAATGTTAGCAATATAGATCTATTTTACATTATTCAGAAGTGGTGAGGATGGTTGTTTTTCTTGCGTGCTTATTCCCCATGAGGTTTTAGTGCAGAATTTGTCTGCTGCTGCCAGCTCTGGCCTCCCCCCACCCCCTGCCCTGCCCTGGTCCCCCACAAGGCTCTTCATCATAGCACTGTTCTGCATAACTGACTTCTCCCATTGTAATCTGTCACTGGGTTTAAAAATAGGGCCTCAGGGGCTGGAGAGATGGCCTAGTGGTTAAGAGCGCCGACCGCTCTTACAGAGGACCCGGGTTCGATCCCCAGCACCCACATGGCGGCCGAGAACCGTCTGAAACTCCAGTTCTAGGAGAACTCCAGTTCCAGGGGATTCCAAGACCCTCTTCTGACCTCCGCGGCATTGCACGACACAGGTGCACAAACCTGCATGCAGACAGTACATTCATACACATACAGAAATAAATAAAATTATTAAAAAAAAAATAGGGCCTCATCCAGGTGGGGTGGCACAGGCCTTTAATCCAAGTATTTGGGAAGCAGAGGCAGGTGGATCTCTGGGAGTTCAAGGCCCACTTGGTCTACAAAGTGAGCTCCAGGCCAGCTGGGACTAAAGGGAGACCCTGTCTCAAAAAGACAAAAAAATAAATAAAATAAAATAAATAAAAATAAAAATATGGCTTAGCTCCATTTGCAGAAATATTTGGGAAAAAAAATAGGGCTGCGCTTGTTAGAGTCTCATCCTGCAGGGTCCACCCCAGAGTTTGCTCAGTGCTCATCACAGATTCCTTAGCTGTGTCTGTATGTTTCCAGGCTCCTAGGTGGAGGGGGCTTTGCACTGCTTGCCCCTCACACAGTCTTACCAAGGAATAAACTGGATACCTGAAGATGGGCTGTTCCCATGGACATCTCTGAAAACATCTTGGGAAATCTACTGAGGACACATCAGGGAAGTTCTCCATGGGGAAACTGTGAGCTTAAATAATTTTTAGCAAAATGAGGCTAGGGAGATGGCTCAGTCAAGGGCATCCTCACAAACCTGAGGACCTGAGCTCAATCCTACAGAACACACAGGAAAAAAATAGAATAACCAGCCAGGCATGGCAGTGGTGTCTGTAATTCCAGTGCAAGGGAGGCAGAAACAGGAGGATCCTGGGTCTTGTTGGCCAGCCAGGCTAACCAACTGGTCAGCTCAGGATCACTGAGAGAGCCTGTTTCCAAAAACATGGTGGAATACTATTTTATAGTCTGATTCATATATTCATTATGTTACTGGGGCTTGAACAGGGCATCATGCTAGGCAGTGCTCTACTACTGAGCCACATCTCAGACTATTATTGCATTACACTAGTAAGTGAAAGAGCAGATTTTTAGTATTCTATTATTTTATGTGTATGAGTGCATTGCCTGCATGTGTATAAGTATACCCATATCATGCAATATCTGTGGAGGTCAGAAAAGGGTCTCAGATCCCCTGAAACTGGAGTTACAGATAGCTGTTAGCCACCATGTGGGTACTGGGAATTGAACTTGGGTCCTCTGTAATAACAACCAATGCTCTTAATAGCTGATATAGCCCTGCAGTAGCGGATATTATACCAAGCACATGATATATGCCTGGTGCATAACAAATTATGCAACACAAAGTTCACTATGTCATTTATTTTATCATACATTAATTGTACAAAGCTCTGTGTTTAGCTATCAAAGTTTCTTTTTTTTCCCGGTCTTTTTGAGACCCTGTAGCCCCAGCTGGGCTGGAACTTGCTATGTAGTTCAAGCTGGTCTTGAACTCACAGAGATCTGCCTGCCTCTGTCTGCCAAGTGTTAGGATTAAGGGTGTGTGCTGTCACACCTGGCTGATTATGACAACTTTACTGCAATAATACTTTTTTGTATTTTTGAGACAGGGACTACCTGCAGCCCCAGCTGGCCTGGAACTCCCTATGTAGACGAGGCTGGACTTGAACTCAGAGGTCCACCTGCCTCTGCCTCCCAAGTGCTAGGATTACAGGCATGCACCACCACACCTGGCTCAATAATATTTATGATAATAAATTGTTGATTAATGATAATTCAAGTGAAGTATCCCTTATTCATGTGACATGTTGGTTAAACACACATGCTCTAAGGTCGAATTATTTGATTTATATCCTATTTTCATCACTTACAATAATAATCTTACTTTAGCCAGGAGTGATGGCGCATGCCTTTTATCCTAGCACTTGGGAGGCAGAGGCAGGTGGATCTTTGTGAGTTCAAGGCCAGCCTGGTCTACATAGTGAGTTCCAGGACAGCCAGAGCTACTGGAAAACCCTGTCTCAAAAAGACCTAATAATAATAATAATAATAATAATAATAATAATCTTACTTTAAAAACTATGGAGGAGCACCCACATGGCAGCTAACAACTGACTATAACTCCAGTTCCAAGGGATTCAACACCCTTTTCTGACCTCCACAGGCATTGTATGACATGGGTGCACTTACATACATGCAGGCAATACACTCATACACATACAAATAAAAATAATGAAAAAAAATATGGTGGAGAGAGATTGAGGAAGACATCCAACGTCAACCTGAGCTGTCCACATGCACATACTCACACATGTGCTCACACTTGAACAAGTACATACAGAAAGAAAGAATGAAAGAAAGAAAGAAAGAAAGAAAGAAAGAAAGAAAGAAAGAAAGAAAGAAAGAAAGAAAGAGAGAAAGAGAGAGAGAGAGAGAGAGAGAGAGAAAGAGAGAAAGAGAGAAAGAAAGAAAGAAAGAAAGAAAGAAAGAGAGAGGGAGGGAGGGAGGAAGAAAGGAAGGAAGGAAGGAAGGAAGGAAGGAAGGAAGGAAGGAAGGAAGGAAGGAAGGAAGGAAGGAAGGAAGGAAAAGGAAGGGAAAGGGAGGGGAGAGGAGGAAGGCTCAGAGGGAGGGAGGAAGCTGCCTAGCTGTAGCAACCAAGTAGGCGAGCTCTGGGCTCAGTGAGAGGCCCTCCCCCAGTAAATAAAGTGGGGAGCAATCAGGGCACTAGAGGAAAACACCCTTTGTCAACCTCTGGTCTCCGAATACATATGCACACACGTGTGTGGCCCCAAACATGCAAAAACAAACACGTGCATGTACATCTCGCAGAAATTTGCCAAAAACATCTCACAATGTTTTAACTTTACAGTCTTGCTTCGGGCCCCATTCACAGTGCTCCTGGGGGGACTGCTGTTCACTGTGGCTGGGTTTACGCCTGGATTCGCTGAAAGGAAGGTAGGGAAAGGGTGAACTCACTGTTCTGAAGCTAGGCACCCGCTTTTCCACTTTCATCAGCATTTGGGGTCTCAGACCTTTAGACCCCAGGGTTCAACACAGTAGCTCCTCCCACACGTAACAGAGAAAATAACAATGCTGAACATACCACACAGCTGGATCTTCACACAGCGATAACAAGCTAACACTCCATCAAAAGTGGATTGGGGTGATATTTCAACAATGTAGCTTATGATCAGTGCAAAATGATGTACGTCGCAGATTCTGCTGCCATGTGTCATCATAATAAAGCGCGTGCTTAACCTTTCCATTTAAGAGTTAGAATTTATTGTCCATGATGCCACCCTCAGTGTGCCCCTTCCACTCGGATGTACTTCCCTTGATCTTCTATTTCTTTCTTTAAGAAGCACATTTTGTATGTATCTTTAAATAAAACATTATTCAGTTGCATTTTCTATTTTATTATATTTATTTATTTGAGGTGGGGAGAGGCACATGTCAGAGTCTACATGTGGAAATCAGAGGACAACTTGCAGGAATCCATTCTCTCCTTCCACCATGTGGATCCCAGGGATCAAACTCAGATTGGTAGACTTGGCAGCAGGTGCCTTTACCAGCTGAGTCATCTCACACCCCAAGTGGATTCATTTTAAGTTTTATAAAACTTGTATCACATTTGGATTCATTTTAAGTTTTATAAAACTTGTATCACATTTTATGTATTCTACTCAACTTTCTTTTCACTCAATATTGTTTTAAGATTCATTCATTCCTTTTTTAAAAAAATATTTTATTACTTTTATTTTATGTGTATGAGTGCATTGCCTGTGTGTATGTTGTGCAATACCCATGGAGGTCAGAGGAGGGCATCAGTTCCCCTGAAACTAGAGTTATGGATGGTCGTTAGACTCTGTGTAGGTGCTGGGAATAGAACTTGGGTTCTCTTCACCTCTAAGTCATCCCTCCAACCCCTAGAATCATCCATTACTTGCCTGTGTGTTTAGCTTACCTATTTTTACTTCTTAAAATTCTATCCTGTGAATATACAATCTTGACTGTCAATGATGGTTGGATTGTTTCTAATTAATTGTTCCTGTTTACAGAGCCATGTGTTTCCTGTGGCATGTCAGCACGGTTACTAGATAAGTTCTGGAGCAAAGAGAGCAAGTCCTTACATTTATTCCTTCCCAGGAGTGTTTTCACTGCCTTTTCCTTTCCTCATAGTTTGTTAATCTGTTTATCAAATCCTTTTTTTTTTTTTTTTGCTGGTTTTTTAGTTTTGTTTTTTTTTAGTTTTTTTAAACAGGGTCTGTCTGGTAGCCCCAGCTGGCCTGGCCCGAGCCCTGGCTTGGAATCCATTCTTTTTTTAAGCTTTTGGGAGAGGAGGTATCAACTGCTCTTCAGTGGTGTAAACTTCTGAACACCATGAGTAAGCTGGCCTAATGTGCCAGAAAATCAATACCCCCTGACTCATGCTCATGAAAGCAATCAAAATTAAACTCAGTGGACCACTGAAAGCAGAAGAGGCGCTATGCTGAGAACGGTCTCAGCGAGAGAGGGGAGGAGCGAGGAGATGGCATGAACTTCATTATGCACATGTATGGGACTATCAAAAGATTAAAAACTGTCTCGAAAATGTGATTAAACATAACATAAACATTTATGTGCAGTAAATCTGAGTAGTGAATAATGTGACTATCTTTTTTTAGAAAAACATCTTATAGTGTCTTGTTGGAGTTACATTAAACTCCTAAAGGATTTCAGAAAAACTGCAACATCTTTATTGTGTTTCAAACCAGCCTATCCATAAATATAGTAGTCTTTTACTGTAAATCTTCACGCTTCTTACAAATTTAATTATTATTGATTAGTTATTAATATATTATTAGCCATTATTCCAGAAAGGTTTTGCAACAGCCCAGGCTGGCCTTCAAACTTGCATCTTACTCTAGCTCCCAAGTATAGTGTTTTTTCTTCTTTTAAAGAGTCTGTTCTTAGGGGCTGGAGAGATGGCTCAACAATTTAAGTAGCACGGTCTGTGCTCGCAGAGAACCCTGTCTTGCATAGATAAAATTCAGACCCATGCGGTTCTACTAGCACTCGACTGAAGGCTGAACGTACAATGCTGTAACTTCAAATCTGTAGGGGGATCTTGACACCTCTCGTGTCTTGGATGCTCCGCAGGCCATCTGGTCAAGCGACATGGGGGTGTAGCTGTAGATACCAGTGCAAGCAATACGAACCCTACACATAAAATAGAAAATAATATAGAAAACTGTGTATAGTTATATGCTTTTTTTTGTTTTTTTTGTCTTGGTTTGAGAACAAACGGGTCTCCCTGTGAGGCCCGGGCAGCTGTCCTGGAACTCACTCTGTAGACCAGGCTGGCCTTGAACTCACAAAGATCTACCTGCCTCTGCCTCCCAAGTGCTAAGATTAAAGGCATTCGCCACCATGCCCGGCTAAGACTGTGTATTTCAATTATGATATTGGTTCCTGTTTATGTTGGTATGGGAAATAGTGAAGGTTTATCATTGTCTTTTGTTACTGATATATGGAAATTCAAAATGAGTTTTCTGCAGTTACTTGGACCCAGCCACCTTGTTCAACACTCTTAATTATTCTAACGGCTGGACAATTTATTATGTAGATTTTCCAGGTACATAATTATAGTACATGCAAATAATGAAGATTCTGTTTCTTCTGATAGAAATTGGTTTATTTCCTTTATTTTGTCTTCTTTTTTTTACAGGAAAATTCTCAAGTGTAATGTTAATAATAGGTGATAGCAACTATTTATAATTGGTCCTAACCAGCTCATCATCACTATCAAAAATTATGTTAACTTGTTGACAAGCTCAAAGAAATAAGGTGCAGAATGACAGAACCAGACACCCAGCATCCTTCTCTGACCCCCACAATATGCACCTAGATACACACACATTCATACCACATACACACACACACACACACACACACACACACAGTTATGTTTACTTGAGCTTTTGCTAGATATAATTGGCTTAATATTACAAGTTCATTGGAAGTGCTGTCATAATGGATCTGGAACTTTATCAAATGAATTTTCTGCAACTATTAAAATGATCTTTCGCTCTGTCAATATGATACATTATATGATCAGTTTTCTAATGATAAGCCACTCTTGCATTCGTAAGATGAATCCAACTTGGTCATGAATTATCACTTTTTTATTTTTTATGTGTATGAATGTACCGTCTGCATGTAGGTCTGTGCACCCATGTCGTGCAATACCGCGGAGGTCAGAAGAAGGCAACGGATTCCCCTGGGACTGGAGTCAAAGAAGGTTCTCAGCCACCATGTGGGTGCTGGGGATCCAACCTAGGTCCTCTGCAAGAGCAGTCAGCACTCTTAACCACTAGGCCATCTCTCCAGCCCCGAATTATCACTTTTTAAATTTTTATTTATTTTCGTATGTGTATGCATGTACTGTCTGCATGTAGGTCTGTGCACCCGTGTCGTGCAATGCCGCGGAGGTCAGAAGAGGGTGTCGGATTCCCCTGGAACTGGAGTTCTCCTGGAATTGGAGTTACAGACGGTTCTTAGCCGTCATGTGGGTGCTGGAGATCGAACCCGGGTCCTCTGCAAGAGCAGTTGGTGTTCTTAACCGCTAGGCTATATCTCCAGCCCCCACTTTTTAATAAACTGTTGAATCTACTTTCCCAATCTTTTTCCTAGAATTTTTACATACATGAAATGACATTGGCTTACCATCTTTTTCCTGTGCTATAATTACGGCTTTATTTACAGGATTGCTACCTCGCAGAATGATACTGTGGTGTAGCTATTTCTTCCCTGCTCTTAACATGACCATCTGCGTCACGAAGCAGACAGTGCTGAGTCACCTTGCCGCGCAGTCCTGACAAAGGAAAAGCAAATCGATACGGCAATAGCTAAGTCTATGATAATGGTTAATGGGCTCACTGCCATTCCCTGCCAAAGGATGCTCACCTGGGCTTCTGGCCATCGCTGACTGTCCTCCCTACCCCCCGCTACACCTGTTCTTGGAGTTAGAAAGCTAGTGTCTATAGGACGTGGAGGTTGATGGGTGGGGGGCGGGGGGCGGGGCGCCATTCAGACAGCTTTGATGAGTCATCACCCATGATACAGTGAAGACTTTTGATCACAGAACAGTCAAGTTACTCACATTCCTGTAACTCCTCACTACAGTCCTGCAAGTGACCCCCATGAACGCAATAGTTTACCAAAGGCGACTTGGATGGAATCCTTTCTCTGGGCTGTTGGTATACAATCTGAGGTGAAAAGATGTTTCTTTACCCTCCCCAAGAAAAGTCCAACAATAGGCAAAGTGAAGTGACCCTTAAGGACGCTTCCTAAAATGTTCTATTGAACTTACTTTAATCCCAGCACTTCAGAGGTAAAGAAAGGTGAAGCTCTGTGAGTTCAAGGCCAGCCTGGTCTACATAGCAAGTTCCAGGCCAGCTGAGGCTACAGGGAGATCCCATTTCAAAAAGACAAAAAAAAAAATTGTGTTAACTTTTAAATTTAGTCTCATTTGGTTAGGTTTGGCTTGGTTGGGTATGGGTTTGGGTTTGTTTTAGTGTGGTGTGGTGTGGTGTGTGGTGTGGTTTAGTTTGGTTTTTGTTTCGATTGGTGGTTTGGTTTGGTTTAGTTTGGTTTGGTTTAAAACAGAGCCTCCCTATATAGTCCAAGCTGGCCTCAGATTTGTGATCCTCAGCCTCAGCCTCCCCAGTCTTGAGATTCTAGCCTGAGCCACTATGCCCAACTTTGCATTTTTTAATCTTTTTTAAAGATTTCTTTATTTTTATCTCATGTTTATGAGTGCATTGTCTGCATGTAAGTATACCACATGCATGTAGTCCCCATGAATGCCAGGACAAGGTGTCAGATACCCTGGAGCTGAGTTACAAACCATTGTGTGCTGCCACAGGGGTGCTGGGGATCAAACCTGGGTATTCTGCAAGAGACACAAGTGCTCTTAACTGTTGAGCCATCTTTCCAGCCCCATCTTCTGCATTTTTTATCTAATCAGAGCTTTTTCTGTTTTATTAGATTTTTTAAAAAGAAAAAAGGTGGAGCTGGAGAGATAGCTCAAAAGTTAAGATCTCTCAAAAAATAAAATTAAATTAAATTAAAAGAAAGTTAAGAGCTCTGGCTGCTTTTCCTTTTTTTTTTTTTTTTTTTTTTTTTTTGTCTTTTTGAGACAGGGTCTCCCTATAGCTCTGGAACTCACTCTGTAGACCAGGCTGGCCTTGAACTCTATACAGAAAATTCTATACAGAATTTTCTTTCTGTATATTCACAATGTTGACTTTAACATTTAGAATTTCAGGGCCAGAGAGATGGTTCAGCAGTTAAGAACACAGAATGCTTTTGCAAAGGACCTGGGTTTGATTCCCAGCACCCACATGGAAGCTAAGAACCATCTTTAAGCTGGGCATGGTGGCACACACCTTTAATCCTAGCATTTGGGTGGCAGAGGCACTCGGATCTCTGTGAGTTCGAGGCCAGCCTGGTCTACTAATCCTTTAATCAGGAGGCAGAGGCAGGGAGATCTCTGTGAGTTCAAGGCCAGCCTGGTCTACAGAGTGAGTTCCAGGCCAGCTGGGGCTATAGGGAGACCCTGTCTCAAAAAAAAATTAGAATTTCAGTGTAATTCAATTCCAAATGTTGCTGCATTTCTGTTGTGTGACTGTGAATCATGAAATACCCAATACCTGTTAAATTATCTTTTCATGATGCTTTAGTTCTATGCGTGCAAAGCCTGGGATGGGACTCGGGATGTTCTTCTACAGTTTTCTCCCCTGCGAGGCCTCCTCACACTGGTCAGCTCCCGGACTCCCTCTCTGCAGCCTGCTGACTCTAAGACGAGGATTTCTCTTAGCAAAGTTTACACCTGAGCTGTCTCAAGAAACCAAGGTTACCTGAGGAGAATTGTTGAGGGAAGAGGGAAGAGGGAAGAGCATAACCCCTAACTGTTTGATCCAGACTCTCCTCCCAGTGCTCTGACTAGGACAGATTTTCCTTTCTTATCTAAAAATAAAAAAGAAAATGATCAATTACCTGAAGAAAATTTAATAACTTACTCACAGAAAAACATATAACATGTTTTCTTTATGTCTTTTATTTTTTTCTTTACCTCTTTTAAAATAAATTCAGAAACCAGAAAAAAAACACATTTTTTAATTTTTTATTTATTTTTGTATGTATATGAGTGTACTGTCTGCATGTAGATCTGTGTACCCATGTCGTGCAATGCTGCGGAGGTCAGAAGAGGGTCTCGGATTCCCCGGGAACTGGAGTTCTCCTGGAATTGGAGTTACAGACGGTTCTTAGCCGCCATGTGGGTGCTGGGGATCGAACCCGGGTCCTCTGCAAGAGCAGTCAGTGCTCTTAACCGCTAGGCTATCTCTCCATTTTTAAATAGGAGTATCTAAGAGCAAGTATTCAAATTTCACTGATTATTTTTTAATTTCACTGAATTTTGTTTTATGAAATAAACACTCCATGAAATGAAACTATGAAGTCACTTTGTTATTTCTAAGAAAATCAGTCAATGTATTCATTTGCTAGGGTTACTGTAACTACGTTGCATAAGCTTAGGAGCTTAAAGATCAAGTATTTGCTTTTTCACAATTCTGGGTACTAAAAGTCTGAGTAGAGGATGTCAGCAAGGTTGGTTTCTCCTGAGGCCTCTCCTCTGTCCTATCTCTGTGACATCAGTCTCTGTGCTCCTGGGTCCTAATTTTTCTTCCTACAGGAATGCCAGTCATTCTGAAGGAGGGTCCATCTTCTGACATCAGCTCAGAATTCATTCTAAAATACTATAGGGTTAATATTTCAAAGTGAGAACTTTAAAGGGATACGATTTAGCCCTAATTAGTACATTTAACCCCATAACAATACAACTTCCGTAGAACAACTCATAATTGCCCTCCACAAACAGCCACACTGCACACTTAATCTTATAGGTTAAATAAACTGTTATATGCTATGTAATAGAATAATATTATTGGGGCTGGAGAGATGGCCTAGAGTTAAGAGTGCCGACCGCTCTTACAGAGGACCGGGGTTCAATCCCCAGCACCCACATGGCGGCCAAGAATTGTCTGAAACTCCAATTCCAGGAGAACTCCAGTTCCAGGGGAATCCGACACCCTCTTCTGGCCTCCGCGGCACTGCACAACATGGGTTGTGCAGACAGTACATTCTACACATACAGAAATAAATAAAATTTAAAAAAAAACAACCTTTAAAAAAAAAGAATAATATTATTGGCAGAAAATGTAGTCATCATAAAATTATACTGTAGAAAAACATTTTTATTTTCCTTTGTAGTTCCCCTCACCTGTGAGGATTTCTTCAGGGGCATTTAAGTTGTTGCCCAGAGGCCTTTCATTTCTCTAAAGGACTCCTTTCATTATTCTACACAGTTCAGTTCTGCTGGAAATGACATCTCTTCATTTCTGTTCACTGACTGCTTGCTTTCTCCTTCATTTTGTGAAGGATATTTTTTTCTGGGTATAGAAATCTTGATTGACACTCTTTTTCATTTAATACTTTGAGGAAAAATGTCTTTCGGGCCTAAGGGAGAGCGTGACCGTTAAGGGCTGAGGCTAACAACCAAAACGTTAAAATGTCTTTCACTGCTTTTTTTTGGCTTCCATAAATATTGTGTCCTATTTAATTTTACAATTTAATGTTATTTATTACTATTTATATGAGTGTATGAAGTGTGTGTGTGTGCGTGTGTGTGTGTTTGCATATGCCACTACAAATGTGTGGGACAGTCAGAAGACAACTCCATGGAATCACTTCTCTCCTTCCACCTTCATGTGGATTCTACAGATCAAATTCAGTTTGCCAATTTGAGTACTGGAATCTCACACAAATGAGCCTCTGCCCACAATGTGAATGGCAGCTCCATAGTTATCACCCACCGGTGCAGGTCACAGTGCAGCATAGACAGCTGCCTCTAAGACCCCTGCTCAGGTCCCCAAGTCTCTTTGGCCTTGGGAAGCCTATGCTCATATATCCTAAAGCCCTCATTCTCTTCTCCACAGGAATGACGTGCCAAGCTCGAAGCTCCTACATCACCAGTGAGATCCTGTGGGGCTACAGGTTCACACCCGTCCTGACACTAGAGGACGGGTTCTACGAAGTTGACTACAACAGCTTCCATGAGACCTACGAAACCAGCACCCCGTCCCTCAGTGCCAAAGAGCTGGCTGAGCTGGCTAACAGGGCCGAGCTGCCCCTGAGTTGGTCTGTGTCCAGCAAACTGAACCAACATGCAGAACTGGAGACAGAAGAGGAAGAGAAGAGCCCAGAGGAACAGACGGAAAGGAACGGTGATGTGGCCAACCTAGAGAATGAATCCAAAGTGTAGGCCTCACTGGGCCACCCCTTTCCTTCCACCAGGCGTGACCCTTCCTTGTCTCTCATTTCCCTTCTTTTCTGTCTCTCTCACTTTGCTCTTGATTTGTTTATATTTAATTTTGACATTATCAGAAAAGAAATCATCAAGGTGTAAAATATCTACCTGCCCTCTCTCAGATGTTTAGGTGGACAAGTAGACATGAATTTGGTTAAGGTGCAAGGTACCCCCATTTGTGGCCCAAGCCTGGTCTTCACCCACAAATACCAACATTCAACTCCTAGAGACTTAGCTATTTTCACCCGCATGTGTTGTCCAACACAGATCACTCAAAAGAGGTGTCAAAGGTTTTACCCAAATGTCACAAAGAAGGTCATCCATTTACCATGCAGTAAATCATATGGACTAGCCCCTCAGTTTTATAGAACTCACCTAGCACAAGGCAGGTGCTTGCCCACGTGGATACTGAAGGTATCAAACCCAAGTGAGCTAAAGACAGATCACTGTACATAGATATGCCTTATGGAATCACTTTCTTTTGACAATTGGTAATAAAACCCAGCATGCACAAAAGTACTGTAGAACAGAATTTCTAAATATGTACATAGATGTATCATTCGTGTAGTTTTAGATCTATAACCTTAGAAATAAGAAGAAAAAAAGATTCCCAGTGTACAGTAGGCATTTCTTTTTTGATACCTGTGTCTTCTGATTATTTTGAGCCCTTCAACTCCTGGCCCTCTAAACGCATGGCCTTTGTTCCAGGTCCCAGACTGATGGATGTTAGAGTACCTCTCTGTTCCCTTGTCAGACTTTTATTGAATCTAATAAGCCATAGGTCTGGCAGCAGTCAGATGGTCCAGTAGATGGCAAGACATACCACCAAAATACTGATATACTGTGACATATTTACAAAACAGGTGTCTTTTGTTTAAAGATAACAAGGGCCTCACCAACTAGCCTGGGAAAGACTACCAGGAGCAGGCCTCTGGCACCTCATCATGGGGTACCCTCCCCATGAGCACTTGTCCTTTGGAGTTCAGGAGTTTAGGAAATGTATTCTGTAAAACTTTTTCTCCAGCTGTTCCACTCTGTAATCACGAAAAACTACAGACTGTCTCAATGAGCTATGGTAAGTTAGCAGAAGATGGTTTGAGTGTAGGGCCATGAGATTCAGGAAGGCATGGAGTGGGTGAAGTGATGTGTGTGGTAATCACTGACTCCTCACTCTATAGCTCTACCTGGCACTCTGAGCCTGCCCTTGGGGCCTGTTCCACATCATTTCTTGCATTGGGATTTTTTTCATCTTATTATATCATCATCATCATAATCATCTTTGTTATTAAATGGCCAGAATTTGGTATGCAAAGATTTGACAACAGTCTTTGTGACAACCTGACAAATCTCTCTAGAATGTGCCACCTTCAAAAAAAAATCAAATCCAAGCATCTCTCAATCAAAAGAACACCAACAAAAAGAAGCAATTCTTTCCATTTTAGAAGGAAGGAAGGAAGGAAGGAAGGAAGGAAGGAAGGAAGGAAGGAAGGAAGGAAGGAAGGGAGGGAGGAAGGAGGGGAGGGAGGGAGGGAGGGGAAAATAATTGAGGGAGGGAGGAAGAGAGGAACGGAGAAAGGGAGGGAGGGAAAGAAAGGAGAACATTTGTAATAATAGTCTAAATTTCAAAATGAAAAGGAAAATGATTTTAAATGAAACATCAGGGGCAGGTGGAGATTTTGCACTGTAACAGATCTTTCTTTTGCATTTATAAAGAAAACTGTTTTTTAACATAGTTTCTCATTATAAATATTCATCAAATGGATTCACATTTATTTTCAGCTCCTACAGCTGTGCTCAGTTTGAGACTTTGTACCGTGGAGGTCAAAGAGATCAAACTGGCTCTTCCTCTGTCTCACTCACTGTCCCTGACCAGACTGCAGAGGCCTTTGCTGTAGTCTCGGGACCTTGTCTGTAAGAAAGATGCCCCAGAGATGCTGGAAGTGGCTCTCTCTTCTCCCACTGCAAAGATCTTGTGACCCAAAAACCATTTCTTGGCACTGACTATGGAAAACAAAGCTACTGACTGTAATGCTTTCCTGCCTGCCAGCATTCCCTTTTGGCATCGGTTACCTGTCAAATCATGTATTCATTCTACACACTGAGCAGGAGGTGGTGAAGGAGGGATCCCAATTCCCAAGAGGCTGTGGGAGGTTCCATGGCCTGACCTCACTTTAGCCTTATGAGGGCGTCCTGCTTTGGGCGCCAGTCTGCAGCAGCACCAGGATTGCAGCACAAGGCCTGCATAGCACAAAGAAAAACATCACTGATTTTAGCTCTTGAAGACTCATTGGGCTTTTGTAAATGCCGATCACTGAGGTTCGAAAAACAAAAGATTCCCCCGCGGATGGGTCGGAAGAGCAGCTTTGAGGCTGATGGCTTCTTGCCTCTTTAGCACAACTGGCCTAGACCTGGGTAACAGTGCTGTCAGCCCACACCTTGCCTGTGTCCTCGCTGGGGCACGCTGACAGGAGGTCACCCTGGCTACTCGCAGTCCTGGTGTCAGAGTGGTTGGAGACAGAACTGGAACCAAATCTCTTTTTTGTAATTGAGCTCTGAGTCTTTAAAGGAGGACACTCCTGGTGGGCTTTGATCAGAATGTCTGTATTGAACATGTCTATTTTTCTACAGTTATTGAGAACATGGTTTAACAGTGTATTTTGTGTCAACTGTTAAAATTTAGAATTGAAAGAGGGTCATTAAGACTGAATTTTCTAAGCAGCAAGTAGTGAATGGAGTTTTTCATTAAGATAGTTCAATAAAAGGGATCACCAATATCTCCCCCTTTCTAGTCCACAATTCCCAGTCCTTATTCCCACGATCACTCCATCGGTAAATCCAATGGGATGAAACTGTATAAGTCTCTATTAATGCAACGAGACCTGAAGCCAATGGAGAGCTCTCTATATATGCATTGCTGATGTTTGGGCTGCTAGGTTGATGTTGCTGAGTCCATTTTCCATAAAGTATGGTGGAATCCATGGGCCAATAAGAACCTTGAACCCAAGGATTCAGTTGCCACAGTTGACCCCAATCTGACAGAACAGTGTTGCTAGAGAAAGGGGTAGGTTTGGCAGGAAGCACAACCCCTCCAAGGGCTGCCGAGACTCTTGTAGCTCTGACTTCCATCCCCCTCAACATGCTTTCAGTGGGAAGAGCACTTTATTCATTTACAGAGCAATTTTATGTAATTAGGACAACCGTTCCAGGCTGTCCCCTGGGCAAGTGACCCTCTTGTGTTAACACACTGGAGCCATTGTATGATCAGCTCATCAGTTTTCCATTCATTGTAAACTTGACATCGGAGCATGGCTGTCTCCAGGGATAGCCACTCCATCTCCATGAGGAAGAATCTTCACTTCCCTCCCTCCCTCTCTTACGTTATTTCTCTGATTCTCTGCTTCCAAATCTATTGGTTTAATTCATTATTTTGGCTTCCCGAACAAAAACATAACTATCGTCTCAAAATGTTGTAAGCACAATTTTTCTCTTGCAGGTTTAACCAAAATAGGATTCTGACATGCCCCTCTTTCTTTATACTCTAATTGAAAATTTTAATTATGGCTTCATTTAAAAGCCTAAGTGTTCAAGTTTCTTGCTCTCTTTCCCCACCCCTTTGCTTTTTTGTTTAGATTTAAGTGAGTGACTTTGGGTTATTTAGATATTGCTTATTAAGGTGGGCAAAAGAGAGTTAAAAGGATCTGTGAACACGCTAGAAAAGCATAGGATCCTTTTGGTTAAGAGAACACAATTAAAACACAGAGCATGATTCACTTCAAGGACAACTTGATAAGTCAGCATTCCAATCTTTCATTCCTTGACTTGGGTGATGCTCTCTCTCTCTCTCTCTCTCTGACTGATAAAGCTCAGGAAGATAGCTGAAAATTAAGTCATGCACATACCGGAGTATTTCCACAATGATGGGTCTCAGTTCTGTGATTACTGCCTTTCCATGAATGGTCACAAAGTTGAAAACATAAGCAAAATTTGCATAATATATGGTTGATTGATATTACATTACAATATAGTTAAATAATATTATCTTGTTTCTAGACTTTATGTCCAACCTGTATTTAAGAAAATGTTACTTTTTAGTTTAAATTAGTATGAAACATTTCTCTTCTCAATATTGCTGTCCTCTGATGTCTGGAGCTTTGATTCATTTAGACATCAAGATCTGTCAGAAGATTGCCAAGAGATTTGGACAATATATACAATTTGGATAGTGCATACAAAATTAACGAAATGATATTTTACTTGATATTGTGTGGTAAATTCAGAATCCACACAAATTATCTCATTGAATTCTAATCTACCACAGGAGTTTGAGTATATAATCTACATCTATATAACTGGAGATCTAGAGTTTGGGGAAATTGAGTAATTTCACCAGGGTTAAAAGACCAGTAAATCATAGATCTGCTCTCAAATCTAAGTCACAAGGCTATTACCCATTGGGGTGGTTTGTTTGTTTGTTTGTTTTTTACCAATCTGCTAACAGAATCTGGCCATTATTATAGTCTTGTGAGCTGACACTCACTTTTACATTTGTAAGTGGCTTGGGGAACAAATCAAGAGTATTTGGGAGACATATATCTTATCTATCCTCAGGGCCAGAGATGTGACTCAGTTGGTAGAGTTGCTTGCCTAGCAAGCACAAAGCCATGGTTTTGATCCCCAGCACTATGTAAACCAAGCATGCTGGCACATACTTAGAATCCTAGCACCTGGGAGGTGGAGACAGAAGAGTCACAAATTCATGATCAACCTCAGCTACATAGTGAGTTGACCTAGGCTACATGATGTTCTATCTCGAAAAACAATTTCAAATCCTGGTCCATAAATGAAATTTTAATGAGACACAGCCATGCCCATTTATACATACATTGCCTGTGACACTGTCACTCTGAACTAGAACTGATTAATTGCAAGAGAGATCATGTTGTTGACAAATACCTGTACTGTACTATTAAGTAGTATTTATCATTAAGTACTTAGTAGTAGTATTAAGAACTGTACTATTCTCATAGACTCCTGGGAATATTGAAGAATGCCAATGACCTTTATTTCCCACTACTAATCTATTGGACTCACTCATATATCTGTTCCAGGAAAACACATATTGGTGTTTGAGAGTCAAAGGTACACTCAGGAATCAAAAGGAGACTTCCTTTCCTAGACGTTCCCCTAGACTGGCAAATAGATACACAGCCTTCTGGGATCCAGTAGCCCACCCAGAAAGGACAGAGTGAAAATACTCATTAATAAACAAAGAAGAAATGAAAGTTCTTGGCCCCACAACTAAAATAGAGCTTCACCGGCCCATGGCCTTACAATTCTGCAGATTGCTCAGCCCTGATATATTCTCAGGGGCTGAACAGATGTGGTTGCCATACAGAAACCCAGCCTTCCTGCCCCACTATGAAGGAGAAGTGAACAGGCTGCTGAGAACACTTGCAGAGCCTCGCCAGCTTCCTCCGGTCTATAACTCAACTGAGCAGTGTGGTAAGGGTGACCTGGAACTGCTGCCAATGTTGTACTATTTTAGTTTGTGTTCTCTCTCTCTCTCTCTCTCTCTCTCTCTCTCTCTCTCTCTCTCTCTCTCTCTCTCCCTCAATAGAAGTTTAACATGCAAAGAAGGGACTATGCTCCTCTTAGAAACTCAAGAGATTCTCTAAGAGCTCGGGGTCATGGGGACAGAAGGGTAGCCCAAGGTTGTTGGATCATGTGTCACTTTCTGGGCCTGAAGCACAAGGTAACAACTGGTAATCGCAGAAATTGGATACAGAAATCCCAACAATAGAATTTTCAATAATATTAAGTTACTTTCTTTCATGTCACTAAGTTGATCTCACTTTTGTTCTAAGGAAGCGTTTCTCAGACCAAATATAGTCAGCCGAATTCAGTTCTTTATCTTATCAATTCTACTTTTTTAAAAATGTCAAATTCTCTTACGTGTACTTTCCTGGAAATTATTTGGGAAAGAAAATATTTTGTAACAAAGCATTGTGGGTTGTATTGTTGACAGATACAAGACAGATTGGTTCCCACATCCCAGACTAAGAAGATATTGGTATAAGCCACAGGGGTCAGGCAGAACTTATGACCCTTCAACCACATGGAAGAAGTGACTACATCACAATGTCGAAGTTGAACAGCATAAACTTAACTAAATGTAAAAGGAGCCAAACTTATACTTGGAGTGCCTTGGCAAAAGGAAGCTACATGAGCCCGCCTAATTCAAATAGGACAGCTCCCGAGAAAGGAAGGCAGTGTGTTTTTAAGACATAGAAAATTAGATCCCGTGACGGAGTAGGGAGGGGTTAACCACTGATGAAAATATATCTAATAAACTTATTTTTAAGCATTTCACCCCTAGACTTTGATCCTGATGTGCATGGGGTAACCTAGATAATAGTGACCTCAGAGTCAACAAGTCTCCATTTCAGAAGCTGACAGGTTCCTAATGCCCAAGTGTAACTGACCATTTCAAGATCCAGGCTCAGCATCAACTATATTAATACCGATCATGAATACTGTGATATCAATTTAGCCAATCTTTATAAGAATATGAAGGGCTGTTTTTCTCAGGCAATGTAAATATCTGCTACCAACAAGCACTACTGAAATCAACATGTAGCTCATCATCATTTCTAAGATTTTAATACAGTTTGTAGTATGTTCAGCCAAAGGAGCTAGCGCTCTGCCAGACATCCCAGACTCTGAGATTAGACTGTTGGCTGTGAAGACCCTGGTCCAGGCTGAAAGCTTTGCAGAGTATATTAGTGTTAGGTCTGCTGTCATGAAACACAAACAGTGGACTGTGATCAACTGGAGACTGAGCACCAGATTCCAGCCAGCTATGCATGATCTGAACCTCTGGGTCTTTAGCCAGTATTCTCCAAGAACGGAAAGGACACTTCTCAGACACATCCTGGTGTTTGCTCTCCTCATCGCTGCCTCTGAGAGTGGGAATGAACAATGACCTCCCACGCCCACCCTTGGGCAATCCAACAGCCTTCACTATGTGAGGCCTCTCAAAGTAAGCTTCCCCATGAAGAGTGTGTGTCATGCACATCTGGACGCGACATCATAGAAGCGTGTTTTGAGGATCTTGCATCTTTTAAGCCACCCTGAGCCAGCACCTTTGACTCCACAGAGCACTTCCTGAGTCAGGAATGAATTAAGACCCTGAGAGTCAATCTGATATCAGGACCCACCCACATATAGATTCAATAAAATACTAAACGACACAGTAAGTGTAAGGAGATTCCTAAACGTTCTGATTTCCCCATAATGATTATCTCAGTGATATTCTGGAAGTTTTTGCCTGCAGCTATCTAATTCTTCACTCTCTAGAAATACTCACTTTGAGGTCTCATGATACCCTGCAGTCAGCTTTCTAACTGGCCCATCTGTTCCCCTCTTTGTAAGGAAGTCTGAGAGGTAATCTGTTAGAATCTACCTCACAACTTATAAAAGCCCCACCAAGGTTAAAAAAAACAACTAAAAACCTACATCCTTTCCTTTTTCTCTAAAGAAGGCTGCCAAAGGTGGACAGTAAGTCCACCATTCTGCTCTTTATTTACAAGATCACCTAGAACGCAAAACTTCACCCCAGGTGCCTGCCTTGCAGACAGCCATGGAAACACTCCACCCGCTGCCCTTTCTTAAGTTCCCACCAAAATGGTATCCCTTCCCCACCTCCCTTTTGCCAGCTTCATCCCTGAACAGGGGCCACAATCAGCAGTCTCTTCTTGGGGATAATGCTACCTCTTACCTCTCCTAGCTTTAATGGAGCATATAGGAAGTATGTTCAGAGTCTTGCCTTCCGTGATCAAACAGAGTATTTTACGACTGCCTTTAGACAGCTTGAGCTTCTGGGTAGTGGCTGCACATTTATGACCTCAGCCCAGCAACTGGCCATGGCAGGCCCAATAAGGTCTTGTGCTGAAAGGGCAGCCCAGCTAGGTCTTTCTGTCTCACATCCTTTGCAACGTATGATTATCTAGACATATTGCCAAAAGAAGATCCTGCATATCTGATTCGGCCCAGCATGCCTCCTCTAAAATAAGAGCCACACTGTGACAAGAGTGCACTCACACGGATTCTGAAGTGACCCAACAATGTGCTAGCCTTGGCAAAGTGCTCCGCCCACTGTCTGCACAAACTGTACTCTGGGGAAAACAAGGGCTGGCTGTTACCCGGGAGGTCCTGTACAGCCGCTGTCACTGCAGCTGTGGGCATGGACCACTTTTGCACAGGCTGGAGGAAGTCTGGAGAGACTCGAGGGCCTAAAACTCTGAGAGTTGTTCCACCTGCATACAGCTTTGGAGGGACTCATAAATGCAAGGAGGGACCTCCTAAATGTGTACTCAGCTCCCCAGGTGAGGGATATCCCTGCTTGGCTTAGGACAGCATGCACTTAGTCACCACACTGCTTTAAAAAAAAGTCTATTCTTTAAGAATTCCTTCCCATTCTATGTGCACACAAGTCACATTTGTGACTTTTAAAAAAAATTCTGAAAACTGCATTCACATTATCCACCATATCAGATGTCCAAAGCATTATGATTTTCTTGATCAATAAATAAACTGCCAACTTAAGACTGGCTCAAAACAAATTAGTGTTCAATAATAGTGTTCAATAATAAGCTTAAGAACAAGCAAAAGCAATTTAAATTTTTTAATTTTCTAGCCGGGCATGGTAGCGCACACCTTTAATCCCAGCACTCGGGTGGTAGAGGCAGGTGGATCTTTGTGAGTTCAAGGTCAGCCTGGTCTACAGAGTAAGTTCCAGGACAGCTGGGGCTATAGGGAGACCCTGTCTTGAAAAGACAAAAAAAATTAATTTTCTTATCACATGCTTATAATCCCAGGACTCGGGAGGTAGAGGAAGGAAGATTAGGAGTTCAAGGTCATCCTTAGTTTGACCTTAGTCAGTTCAAGGGCAGTCAAAACTACTATCTTAAAAGAGGAAACGGGGAAAAGAAATTTAGTCACAGGTTCTTTTGTAATACTTTATGATTATTTTTATTATTTTGTGTGTGTATGAGCATATTGCCTGCATGTGTGTAAGTGCACCAATGTCATGCAATGCCCTCGGAGGTCAGAAGAGGGTGCTGGATCCCCAGAAACTGGAGTTACCATGATTGTTAGCCACCGTGTAGGAGCTGGAAATCAAACCTGGGTCCACTGCAAGAGCAGCCAGTACTCTTAACTGCTGGACCATGACTCCAGGCCTTATTTACAGACTCTTATAAAAAAATCTAGCTGGCCATGGTGGTGCATGCCTTTAATCCCAGCACGTGGGAGGCTGAGGAAGGCAGATCTGTGAGTTCAAGGCCAGCCTGGCCTACATAGAGAGCTCCAGGCCAGCTGGGACTAAAGGGAGACCCTGTCTCAAAAAGGCCAAAAAAAAAAATCTGATTTCAGTGGAGATAGTCATTTTTACCCCAGGATATAAAGCTCTCAGGGTGTGATCTCTTCTTGAGCTTGCCACCTTCCACTTGGCTTTGAACCTGGGACTTGACTGCTGCATGTTCGCATGTCAAAGTAGAAACGAGCACCAAAGCTTTCAGAGTCCAATTTGGTCTAGCTCCTAGATGAGGAAGAAGAAAGTCTGCTGAGCAGGGATGCCACTGTGATCTCACAGGACCCAGAGGCAGAAAGCTAGACATGGTGATCTTAGGATGAGGGGTGTGAAGTGAGGACCTTCCTTCACAGAGAGGCATTTGTTTTTTTTTTGTTTGTTCGTTTTTTCTATTACTTCTTTTTTTCATTTTTTAACAATAAGTAATAATTTATGAGTACAAGCATCCTTCATGTAAAACCAATTTGCAAGCAGTTGTGCCCAAACCCACACAGCCCAAGGGTCCCACCATCCAGCTGGGGGGGCTTGTATGTTCAATCAAGTTGATCAAATAAGTGTCCAGACTATATTGCTATAGTTTCACCATTCACCCCAATCGCAGCCCTTACATTCTACCACACCCCCTCTTCTGCAGATTGTTCCCTACGCTTAAAAAAGGGGCATAGATGGATGAGAAGCAAAACAGTCTACTTTCTCTGGAGCTATTGTTTTGGACTCTGGTCAATTCTGGCTGTTTCTTTTCATGGGCTGACAGTTTGTCCAGGAATAACCTTTCAATCCTGCTAATGAAGCACAAGCAATTAGATATATAGTTAAATAGTACTAATTGTTATGGTAGGTTACTTTGGTATAGACACAGATGTTTGGATGGTATGTTAATCCATGAATTATATTTTTTCTGTAAAATATGACAGGGTCTTACTGTGGCTTAAAACATCTCCTAACCACTAGAGGATGTAAGCTTGTGGCATCAGCCATGGGTTATTCCTCCAAGGAGAGAGCTAATAGTCAATTAGATTTGGGATATACAGGCATATGGCTGCCACTGCTGCACAGTATTTCCAGGCAGGTGAGGCGTAGCTGGTGCTGATGGAGGAGTCTTGCTTGACTCAAGGAGACCTATATTTGCTTTATTTGTTTAGTGTCCTTTGGTAACACTCTCTGGTATTCCAGAGACCAACTGTACACTTGCAAGTGCGTTCTCAGTACATCTTTCCCGTGCTTACATCAGGTCTTTGACAGCAAGGCCTTATTGCCTCTCTTCTTGCAGGTATCCCAGTTTACAGGCAAGAAGCCTTTACCTTTTGGAGGGCACTTGGATCCCCTGGCCAACATCTCCTTGGTAGAATAATCCATTGCTGATATCAGAGCTCTCCTGTATTAATATATTTTGCTTAAGTGCACAGCTTAAGGAGACTTTAGTATTATATTTGGTTCTGAATAGAGAATAATCCTTTTCACAGTTCCTGTGTCTATTAGTCAATTAAAGAAGGCAGTTTTACCGGTTTTATAAGAGATTACCTCTATAACAGTTGGCTACAATTTACAGTTAGAGAACAACCTCATCATCATCATATTTCTCCTTGTTCTATGAAGGGAGGAAAGAAAGTCTCTCATATTAAAACTTTGCGGCATCTAGAAGGTAAGTTTTGTTAGGACTCATTATAAATTAAAAGTAAAGCAAACTACTTCATAGATATCAGCAAGCTGGCTCTAAAGTTTATCTGGAGAAACTTTATATAAATATATATAAATAGTTGTTACAAGTAGGATCCACAGAGGGGTTTGATGTCTGTAGCAGTCAGAGGCTTTTCTTCCTTTCAATGTTCAGACAGGCCAACCTTTCTGCTGGCACTTCCTGGTACATCCTACACAATGCAAAGCTGTATCTTTTCTTTCTCAGCTGTTAAGTTGGTGACATTTTGACCTGTTGGAACATACAAATCTTTTCCCGTAGTTAGTTTTAAGATTTGAATTGCAAAGTTTTTGACAAAAAGGTTTCATATATATCTGTGTCCCCCCTTTTTATTTTAGGTTTTTGTTTTTTGACCCATGAGTCTCAAAAAGGCAGTTGTATTACACATACTTATAGGCAGGAATCAAGGCACAGATTTCATCAAATTCACCCAAGCTATTTTGGGTGACCGTATGTGGTTAACTTGGGAAGCAAACTTAATTTTTTAAGTTAAATCATCCTACAGGTAAAAGAGAGTGCTACAAGATAATACTGTACAACAGAAAAATTATAGAGAACATTTGTATGTGCCAATCCCAAAATTATTGTTATACAGATTTTAAGTAAAACAAATGTGGACAACAATTTATATTTCCAATTAGCTCAGGTGCATTACTGTTTTTATCAGAACCTTTAAACCAATGTTGTTTAATATACACATATTTACTTTTACTAAGTACTAAAACACCATGTAACCTGTAGACAGAGTCTGGGCAAAATTGGATACTTGTTGAACTCAGGTCAATTAAATATACATTAATCGAATATACACCCGTGTCCCTCTCCTGCCCTCCCACCCCTCCCGAGGCATCTGTGACAAGGTGGGCAGTCTTGTCAGAGCTCAGCAATCGAAGCTCCCCTGCTGTATCTGCAGGGACATTAAAGGATAAAGGAGAATTTTCTACAACCTGGATAACCACTCTTAGTTTTCACTCCCATCTGGTTTTCTAGTTTTGTTCCAACAGACATCCAGGGACATGTGGCTCATTATCATACCCCCCTCCCTGTTTGCACCTTCATCTCACCCCGACCCTTTCCTAAAAGAGTGAGGCATCCTCTGAACACCACACCGTGCAGGAAACTGTTCCCAGAGCTTCATAACTAATATGCAAAGTGGCGAATACAAACCAGACTCTCCCAAGCACACACACATGCACATACATTCATGTACGCATATGCATACATAGGCCATACTCTTATCCTTCCCAGCCAGGTCTGGACAACTCTGCATAAGCACATTTCCAGAAGATTAAAAATGAGTGAGCACCACCTTCCCCTGTGATCATGGAAGTATCCTCTTTCAAATGTTTGTACACTACACGTCTCTGAACCCCAGGCAATAGGACATAAGAGCTTTCCTTTCTGTTTTCTGGGAACCGTGGACTCCACTGAGGAGAGCAGGAGCCCAATCCTAACTCTACCCACCGCCAGATGAGCTATGTAGTCTTAGGTAAATCACTGAACTGCTTTCAAAGTTTCTTCCTCTTCTTTAATTTTTTTTTTTTTTTTTTTTTTTAGGATTTTTATGTGTATGAGTGTATTCCCTGTATGTGTAAGTGCATCCATACCTGCAATGCCTGTGGAGGTCAGAAGAGGGCATCAGATACCCTGGAACTGAAGTTACAGATAGTTATTAGATGCCACATGGGTCCTGGGATCCAAACTCAGGTCCTCTGCAAAAGCAGACAGTGCTCTTAACCACTGAGCCATCTTTCCAGGCCAGGATTTTTAGAGTTTTATATTTTCCCTAGATCTATGGTTTTAAATTTATTTTTTCATGACTAGTGTAAGGTTCTTTTTTTTATTTTGTTTTGGGTGCATCTAATTGTTTTAGTACCATTTGTAAAAATAACTGTCCTTGCTCTTTTATCAAAAAGAAGCCTTTGCTCCTGTGACACAGGTCAGTTACTTACATTTATGGGCTCTCTAATATGTCCCATTCATCTATTTACTGATTCTTTCCCCAATATCACATTGTCCTGATCACTATAACTTCATAGTAAATCAGAGTTTATTAGTATCAGTCCTCCATCTTTGGTTGTTCCTTCAGTGTTGTCTATTTTATTTATTCTGGGTCTTTTGTTTCTCCAGATAAACTTTAGAGCCAGCTTGCTGATATCTATGAAGTAGTTTGCTTTACTTTTAATTGGTATCACATTGAATCTATGGAACAAGTTGGGATGAGAAGATACTTGATCCTTCCTTTCCATGAACATGGAATGTCCATTTATTTAGTTCTTCAATAGCTTCTGTTATTCTTTTATACTTTTCCCTATATAGATCTTGTACATATTTTATGAGACTTGAAGTTTCAGGGGTGCTAATTTCAATGACCATATATTTTATTTTCAGATTTTAGTTGTTCACTGCTGGCATACTATTGACTTTTGTATGTTAACTTGTGTCAAAATCTTGATGTAAATATTTGTTTTTTAAAGTAAAACTTGTTTTGTCAATTTTTCAAGATTTTCTGGAGTTTAGCATGTCATCTATAAATAATGTTTTCATTTCTTCCCTCCCAATCTGTATATCTTCTTCTATTAACTTTTCTGGTCTTATTGAATTGGCCAAGACTTCCAGAATCATGTTGAAAAGCAGTGATTGCTTATCAGGATAATGGGAAAGCTTCAAGTGTCTCACAACTAAGTGATAATAGCTCAAAGAAGTTTTCAGATACTGTTTGCTAAGTTCAGGAAATTTCCTTCTATTCATAGTTTAAGGAAAAAATTTTATAGTGAATGGCTGTTTCAGTTTTATCAAATTATCCTTGTGTATCTATTGATATTATCATGCATAATTTTTATTATTCTGAACATTAATGTGGATTACAGAACGTGATTTTGGAATGTTGAACTGCTTTGTTGACTGGGGGAAAATCCCATTGGCTCATGGTAGATAATTCTTTTTATATGTTGTTAGATTCAGTTTGTAAATAGTTTGTTGTTTAGAAAATCTGCATCTATGCTCCTGAGTGCTATTGATCTGTAGTTTTCTTTTATAGTAGTATCTTTGTCTGGTTTTGTTCTTAGGACGATGCTGACTCCTACAATGAGCTGGGAAGCAGTTATTCTAATTATATCTTCTGAAAAAGATTTATAGAGAATTGATGATTTCTTCCTTAACTACTTGGAAGAGTTCACCCATGAACCCATTTGTGCCTAGTGCTTTCTATTTGGGACAGCTATTAATAATTTATTGAAAGCCATGGCCGGAGAGATGGCTCAGCGGCTAAAAGCACTGACTGCTCTTGCAGAGGAGCTGGGTTCAGCTCCCATCACCCATATGGTGGCTCACAAATGCCTGTAACTCCAATTCCAGGAAATCTGATACCCTCTTCTGGCCTCTGTGATCTCCTGCATGCATCACATAATGCACATACACTCACAGAGATACACACACGTACGCATTTTACAAAATAAATATTTAAAGTCCCTAATAAGTATAGGTCTGTTGGATTATCTACTTTTGTCTTATGTTTTGGCAAACTGTGTGTCAAGTCATGAATCTATTTCGCCTAGGCAGAGAGCTGCTGGTATGGTGCTTTCATATCATTCCACTATAGCAATCTTGGGATCTACAGTGAGATCCCTCCTTTATTTCTGATAGTATCTGCCTGCCTGCCTGTGTATCTGTCTGTCTGTCTGTCACTTGCTCTCTCTTCCCAAATAGAAATTTAATTATTTTTAAAGAACTAATTCTTGATTCCATTGATTTTTAATTGACTTATTTTTAATTTTGATGGCTTCTACTCTTTTATTTCTTTTTCTCTGCCTATGTGGATTTAATTCACTCTTCCTCTTCAATATTCCTAAGCAATGGCTTAGATGACTAATTCAGACCTTCTTTTCTACTTTACATATTCAGTGCTATAAATTTTATTCTAAGCACTGTTTCTAATTTATCTCAAAAATCATTTACTTGAAAGTATTTTAAAATTTCTCTTGAGATTTCTTTTATGGCCCATATTATTGACAACTGTGTTGTTGAATCTTCAAGTGTTTGGAGAATTTCTGGCTATCTTTCTATTATTGGTTTCTAGCTTAACTCCATTGTATTCTAAAAGCAAACACTATAGAATTTTTATGGTTTGCTGTGTTAAGGTGTGTTTCATGGCCCAGAACGAAAATATATTAACTAATGGTTTCTGTAACCCTAAAAGAGTCTGTAAATTGCTGTTTGTTTCCTTGGTTTTTTTTTGTTTGTTTGTTTTGAATATTTTATTTATTATTTTCTTTTATGTGTATAAGTACATTGCCTGTGTATACATAAGTGCTCCCATGTCATGCAATGCCCACAGAGGTCAGAAGAGTGCATCAGATCCCCTGGAACTGGAGATATGAATGGTTGCTAGCTGCCATGTGGGTGCTGGGAACCAAACCCAGATCCTCTTCAGAGCAGCCAGTGCTCTTAACCACTGAGACTGTCTCTCCAGACCCTGATGTCTCATCTTTTTCAGCAAGTATTTTAACCCCTCAATTGGTTTCTGTTGTTCTAACATCTGTCTCTCTATACATCTCTGTCATTTCAAGTCTATGTCAGTCCTAAACTAAATGCCATGAGCTGAGACAGCATTTACACTTTAGCTTTTTAAAGCCTTCTTTTGCCTGCAGGAGTGAAATTCAACTCCCAAACATGTGCCTGTCCCTATCAACCCTTTACCAAACACACCCTTCTCTTTCCTCTGCCACGCTAACCTCAATAAGCAGATGGGTGAGTTGTGAGGTAGGTTCCTTCCAGCTCAGTCAGATTTTATTAAAGCACTTGCTCTTCCATAGTAGAAAAATACTTCAATGAAGGTTAGCATCACTGATAGAAAGCAAACACATATCTGCATCCTGAGGCTCATCTATGAGAAAGTAATCCCCGGGCTAGAGAAATGGGTTCAAAGCTCTTCTGCTCTTGCAGAGGACCAGAGTTTTGTTCCCAGTCCCCACATGAGGTGGCTCATAGCCCCTTACAGCTCCAGCTCCATGGGATCTGATGCCTCTCCCTGCCTCCACAGGCACCTGCATACATGGCATATACTAACACAGAGAGATATACACAGATACACATAAATAAAATTTTAAGTACTATAACACCAACATTTTATTGACAAACTTCTGTTAACACAACTCCACCTGCTTTCCTAGACATATGCATGTAAGGATCTAGCTAAAAGTATGTCACTACCAAACCAAACACAACATATTTAAGGGGGGGAGTTTAAAAAATAATGCTTTAATTCAGCTTCTTTATTTTATGTGTATCACCCTTTGCATCGATCTCTTTTTCCCACTGTATTTTAGTCACATATCACTAGTGGAAAAGCAGAAGCTATTTTCACTATTAGTTAGATATTAATGATATATATATACTATTCCTAATAAAGGCCTGGTGTGCCTTTAGTGAGGTTTCTCTGTGAGCCATTTCCCAGAATAGAAAGAAAATTATTCTGGAAAGTTTACTAGCTCAAAAGTCCACATTTTTTCAACATTTTTATCATTTTCTATGAAATTGAGGATAAGAATGAACTTGGGTTGAGGGTGTATGTCTGTAGACATTCACCTTTCCATTGATCAAGAAGCTCTCATCTGCATATGATGACACCTAGGTATGCTGCAAACTCCTGACTACGCTGTGGGAAAGACAACAACAACAACAACAAAAAAGAAGAAGCTCTCATCCAACCACGACACAGATCTAACAAAGCAAAATCTAGCTGCCCTGGAACTATGTGAGTTTAGTGTTCAACATATGTGTCAGATGGCTCACAACTGTCCATAACTCTGCTCCAGGGGATCCAGTGCCCTCTTCTGGCATCTCACGCATATGGCATACACACACACACACACACACACACACACACACACACACACACACACTTTTTAAAAATGTAAAAGGAACATAACTCTTCTAGAAACAGGCTAGACACAGACTTGATCTTCAGCTTTGCACCCAGCAATTTTCCTGAGTGTTTCCTTGACTTTTCTTGTGTCTAACACTGAAATGAAGTGCTTCCTTTTCTGGTTTGTGGTGTTCCTCAGAATGTGCACAGACTTATTTTTATTCTAAGGGACCCGGCAGCTAAAACTCCACCCAGAGCCCTCCAGAAGATGCCAGGGAAACTCGGCAGCTACTTGCAGTACAAGAGACAATGTCCTCGGCAAGGAACGAGGAGGAGGCGAATAAACAATAACATCTTCCGTTGCCTCCATAAGTGACCACCCAATGGCCACCAGCTCTCACCGTGTGACTATACAAAACCCTGTGAGCAAATACTGATTCCCACATTACACAGGAAGAAACTGGGTCTAGTTTTAAAAATAAGACTACTATACAAAGAAGCAGATAGAACAAATCAACTGGAATTTGAAGAAAGAAAGCCAGTTTCTGTGTAGACAATAAGAAACAGTATTTTGGGGAGGAAAGGCTTGTCTTGATATTGCCGGAGGACTGGATGGGCTTTGGAAGAGAGAAATGGGGGAGGGCATGTTGCACTGAGGAGCCAGCTTGGACAGGGTACAAAGGCAGGCATGTACAAGTTCAGGGGACAGTGCCTAGGCCGGCCCACATAGAGTAGATGTCTGGCTACTGGGTAATTTGATATAGTACATTTGGAAACTGGTGCTCAATTGTAGAAGGCTTGGAACTCAAGGCAAAGAAACGTAGACCAGTTTATTAATAAACCCTTCCACAGCACTGAAACAGCTCCTAACTCTTAGAACTGAACAAAAACAATAGTTTTCATTGAACAGAAAAGTAAGTTGTCCTTGAGCCAGTTATCAAGTATTCTGAAATGATTCACTGAATCTATGGGGAAAAAAATGTTACTAGTGGCATTTCAGTTGCATGTACAGGTAAATCCCAGCGAAGGCATAGGAGAGATGCAGAGAGTCTAGAAACCAAGGTAGCTTTCCCCAAGCTAAAACCAAAAGATCTTTTGGAGATGAACAGAAAATACAGGAAAACACATCTCTCAAAAAATCCTGTCAAAGCTTCAGCTTCTCTTCATGGTAAAGTAGCCACCATGGCCACCCTTCCCATAATGCTTTTTAAAAATGAAAGCCAGGTAGAGCTCCAGTACTGGTTTGGCTCCTGATACATCTTTTGACCCTTTGGCAACTCCTTTTACTCAACTCCAAGTATGTCTGTGCACGGACAATGAGACGAAAGCATGCTAAAGTGAAAGCACAAATTATGTATTGAGAAATCACTACAATGCCAAATTTTTTTAGAATAAATATATATATTTAAGAACTCGCTGTGTTAGGGAAACTGTTTACATATTGAGGTGTTCCTCTTTTTTTGACTGGAACAATAAAAAAGTAATTTGATATGGCTTTGGTTTCTTGTTTTAAAGATTTACTTATTTTTATTTTATGTGTATGAGTGTTTGTCTACATGTATGTATGTGTACCACATGTGTGCAATGCCCATGGAAGCCTGAAGAGTTGGATCCCCCAGAATTGGAATTACAAGTGGTTGTGAGCCACCACGTGGGTGCTGGGAACCAAAAATCACAACAAGCACTCTTAACTGCTGAGCCATCTGTCCAGCTCCCTTTGTTTCTTTTTGCTATGTGTGCATCCAAAGAAGTCAGTCTATTCCATAGATGAGACACTGGGTTGCTTTCAAAGGGCCACATGCTGCCACAGAGCCACTCAAAATGTGGGGCCTTGCAGAATACCAGAATCCAGGGGTAATGTAGTAAGCATGCAATGGTCTCCTCTCTCTCTCTCTCTCTCTCTCTCTCTCTCTCTCTCTCTCTCTCTCTCCCTTCTTGCTTCCTCACTTCTTCCTTCTGTCCCTCTTCCTCCCCAATCTTTCCCTCCCTCCATCTTTCGATCCTCCTGCCTCTGGCTCTTCACAGGATGCACACCACAACCAGCATTCCCTCCAGCCCTCTCTCAGTCCCCCTCTTCCTCTATCAGCAGTGGATAGAAGGACTAGTCCAAGTTCACCATTTGACAACAGCAGCCACAGATCCACATTGCTGCCTTGACAATCATGTTATATTATAAAAAATCTCACCCTGTCAGCTAGGAACCATTAGCCAGGGCTTCTTTCCACCTACAGCAGACAGATGTGGGGTTGTTTGTTTGTTTTCGTTGTTTTTTTGTTTTTGTTTTTTTTTTTTTTTTTTTGTCTTTTCGAGACAGGGTCTCCCTGTAGTCCCAGCTGTCCTGGAACTCACTCTGTAGACCAGGTTGGCCTTGAACTCACAAAGATCCACCTGCCTCTGCCTCCCAAGTGCTAGGATTAAAGGCGTGCGCCACCACGCCCTGCCAGCAGACAGATGTTTATTCTACCAATGTGTCTGACATTTGACAAACATATCACCCTGCTAGCACCATGGTGGACCTTTGTGGGTGACATCTGTGAAACTTATGAGTTCACATTACTTAAAGGAAATCCTCTTTCTGAGCCTTGCTCACTGCTTCAACCTGGATACTTGCACCCAAGAGGATGCAATCAGTCCCTAAGGTAAACACTCCCACACTTGCCACTGGGGAAGGAGGGACAGATGTTACACCCAGAGGGCCTCTGAACAGGACGCATTCCACACTGGTCCTGCTGCCCTGAGCTTCATCCCTTTGGTTTCTAGTGAGCACAAATGCACTTGTCTTTGGGAAAGCTTGCCTGCATAGTGTATCAGGCAGAGTTTATGATGCTGTGACAAAAACACCTGCTATAAAGAGCTTAAGGGAGAACAACTCATTTGAGCTCATGTTTTCTGCTTTCAGCCCGTATTCCTTGGTTCTGTTGATTCTGGGGTGAAGCAGAACATCCTGGTGGAAGGGGAATGTGGCAGAGGCTGCTCACCTTCTGTACAGGAAGCAGAGAGAAAAGAGAGGGACCAGCTACAACCTTCAAAAACCACACTTCATGGACCTACATTTTCCCCCTACCCTCACCGCTGGAATCCACCTCTCAAAGTTTCGGCCAAGTCTCAAAATAACAGCACTGGATGGGACAAAGACTTCAACACAGGGACCCTGGGATTGGGGGGGGGGTTCATATTCAAATCATAAACTCACAGTATGATCTTTCTTCCCTATTTTGAATCTTCCCACTAGCTGCTTGGGTTATAGTTTTTGTTGGTCACGGGTTCTTTTCTTTCAAATTCCACAGCTAACTCGAACCCTCAGAAGACACTTCAAGTAGACCAGGTTCAGTCTCCCTGGATTCCAGCTTCGAGGGTCTCCCAAAGAAAGGATCTATTGCTTTGGTAAACTGAGAACAGAGCAGGCTTTCTACAGCCATTGTAAACACTTCTTAAGTCTCACTTCCAACTTCTTCCCATCAGGCCAGTCACAAAAACCAGTGTCTTTCCTCTTTCATAGACTCATTGTGATTGGATGACTCCTTCCTATCATGGACTCTACCACAACAACCACAGCACACACCCACATATTAGATGCAGGTATGGGATTCCCCTTATGCATATCTTACCTAGATTGGATGCTCCTGCAATTATCAGCAATGGTACTCCCCATTTCCAGCTGAGAAAGCAAAGACTCATTAAAATAATTCACAACTACATTGCAAATTGTAATTAGAACCTCACAATTATAACACAGAACTGGAAGTTATGCTATTGGTCACGTATTAAACATTTGGAGATGATCCAGTGCTGATTTTGTGTAAAGACAGCAGAGCCAGCACCAATCATCACTACCAGTATGGTGGCAAAGCATTAAGCTCAAGCCAAAAAAAGTTGACAGAATTATGCAAGGAACCACGACCAGCAGGAGCATGCCACAGACTGATGATGGGTGTCAGTGACCTTCCAGCAGGTCACTCTACTAACACAAGGTGCTGATGGGTCCCTATCCCAGCTGGCCACCAAGTAGGATACCTCAGGAACACTGCATCAACAGGATGAAATGAAGGACCTGGGCCAGGACTTGGGCAGATCTGTAGAATAAGTAAGCTCAACTCTTAGCATGCTAACTCCTGCTCTACCACTAACTACCCGAATCTACTCTTAGGGCCTCATAAGAAGTTCTTTGTGGAGGACTGCCTAGGGACACAGTCACTGGAAGCTGGCTTCCAGGATGTCTTACAGGCTAGCTCCCATCACCAGTGGAATGTCGGAGTGTGACATCCAGCAGAGAGCTGGAGCAGGCTTGGACTGTTCTCAAGAGCCAGTGGGTACATTTCCAGGAATTGTTCAAGCTGTGACTAAACACAGCCATTACTGAAAACAAAATTATATAAATTTACAATTAAATGAATTAGCTTAAAAACAAACATTTGAAAAGCATTCAAAACTCATCTGTTCCTAATTGTGTTACTATATTTTACAATTATCTGTGTTCCTGGAGCTACTGACACCTGTTACATTGGGTGATGACAATATTGTATGACACAGTCCTTCCCAGCTCCATATTCACTGACAGAAATTGGGAATTTAAAATTGGTCTTGGTGGGAAGATTTACACCACAGAAATTGGCACATACTACAAATTACAACTTCTAGATTTCCAAAGAGCCTGTTATTAAACATTTGCCAGAACAAATGAGAGATGATTGTGAAAGATAGTGGAGAAGGATGGTATTCAGAAAGGTTCAGTTGACTTGACTTCAAGGGTTTCCTCCTTGTCCACATCACCTAAAGGGAGAAGAGGCCAGACCATGTCATGAGCAGCCCAAATTGACAGAATGAGAAAACAAGAAGACTCTGTTGCCCATGAAGAGTGGTCTGTGCTTCTTCCCTCACTGGGAGTCACAGGTTTCTGGGGAGAGGATTCAAGTGTGGGGACCTGCAGCTAGCCCTTCTGTCTAGAGACAAAACTCAGTCTCAGTGAGTCAGGAAAGCTCAGGACTACTGGGATGCTCAAAAAGATGGAGGCAACAAGGTCAACCGTAGTCCCTCAATCTGGCTCCCTAACTCCTTGAGAGAAGGGCCGCATTACATCCCAGTGATGGCTCCAGGCCTGAATTCATTCACTTAGACTCAGGAAGAGCTAGCCTCATTATGCCAAGATGACCCTGACAGCTGTAAGTGTTCTCTCCACTAAGATACCACAGTAGAGCCTTCAGGGATGCAGAAAGTACCAGGATCCTCATGGTGAAGTCTTGGTGGAACAGCCAGGGTCTGGGCCATGGTCCTCATACTAAGTGATCTGTGGAAACCTGTCTGCCCCACTCCCAGGGATCTTCGGATCAGTCAGGACACTAAGTCAGTGAGGGCCAAGTTACATCTACATGGCCATGCCAATTTAAGTGTGCCTGCTAGGTGGGCATAGGGATGACTCTGCTAAAGGGACAGAACATTAAGACCTCTGGTGTGCAGACGGAGGGGAGATTTAGGATCTCAGCTGGGGTGCCCAGGGAGCATCCCTCCTATGGTCTCTATCCCTGATCGCGGCGTGGCGACTAGCTTTATCTTGGCTAAATGTTCCAGATAGGTTCCTCTCCACAGGATTCCACCCAACTTAGAGGCTTCAAATCATCACTTACTTTGCAGGTTGGAATTTCAGGCAGGGCACGCCAAGGAAGTGTGTCTCAGAACCATCAGCCTTGGTTTCTTTGAGCTGTTCTCTGTCTCCATATCCCCCAAGAACTCTGCAAGACTGGGATCTGCGCAGGATGAAGACTCAAGGTGACCTCCTCCCCTCACAGAATGGCAACTTTTCCAGAAAGAGAAGCTGACACTGCTCAGTCAAGGCAATGCCAAGAAGCGAGTGATCTTTCCTTGTGTTCTGTGCAGGGGTGAAGAGACTCCACCACACAATCATGTCAAGTTCGAGTTGCAGAAAGGCACATACAAGTGGGAAATATCATTACTGTTCTCTTTGCAAAATACAATCCTCTGCATTAAACTCCATAACATTCTTTCAACCCTCAATTGACGCTGGGCTTGGCAAGGGCCTGGTGATCAGGTTCAACACCTCAGCCCAGCTGCGCCATTGTTACCTCCTTATGCTCGCCCTCTGTGGTTCCCATAGCATTTCTCCCCCCCACGAAGAAACATAAAAACCAGATCCTCACCATAGAAATAACAGTCCAGTCGGGATGGCACAGCAGTCAAAACAAAGCGGCGTCAGACAGGTCTGTCCTCTTGTCTGTCCTCCCTGAGTGTTCTGCTGGTGTTAAAGCCACAAAGAGCAGTTCCGATGAGCCCAGCAATGACCCTTCCTCCTAGGAAATATGCAGCCCAGATGATGTGCCTTAACCTGCCCTGGGAATGAGATTCTTGTGATGAGAAATCAGGCAGTTCCTTGGTCAGCCCTTAGACACAGTGTTTGAAATACCACAGAAACACCAGACATCCAGGAGAAATACACTCTCACTTTCCCCACCGACATGGCCAGCAACTGAAGACCACACACCTTGGAGTGCTTTCACAGGGGCCAAGCCAAATTCCATACTTATTCACCTATAACTAAGGTCTTTACACAAAACCATAGCTGTGGAGTAAATCTTTTTTCCTCCAAGCACCGAATGGCTGCATGAGCCCAGAAGGCCCTGTCGATAAAGCCCTTCTGTCCCTGGAAGTAGAGGCAGAGGGCAGCTTGCCAGAGCCTCACCCGTAAGGGCTGACAAGACTCTAGAAGCAGCTCGGCCAATTTCCTGAGTCTGGCCGTACAGATCACTTTTCTGTTGCTGAGATAAAGCACCCTGAAAAAAACCAACCTAGAAGAGAAAGGAGTTCATTTTGGCCCCGGTTCCAGGGGAAACACACCTTGACAGAGAAGGCGTGACATCAGGCGCATGAGGCAGGAGGCAAGAAACAGAGTGTTCACATTTCATCCACAAACAGGAAGCAGAAAGAACAGGAAGCGGGGCCAGGTATAAAACCTCAAAGCTGCCATGTGGGTGCTTTAACTCCAGTTCCAGGGGAATCCGACACCCCTTTCTGACCTCCGCGGCACTGCACGACACAGGTGCACAAACCTACATGCAGACAGTACATTCATACACATAAAAATTTAAAAAACCTCAAAGCCCACCCCGGATGATGTACTCTCCCCAGCAAAGCTCCACCTCCTGAGCGCTCCTAACCTCTCTAAACCCTAACGCCCCAAACAGCGCCCCCTGCTGGGAACCAGCTGTTCAAGCACGTGAGCCTATGAGCGACAATTCATATTTTTATCATCCACCCTTCAGAAAATGAATTTAAAGAAGCAAAGTCACGCTGGCCACAAGTCTGTGGTGCACAGGGATGGTGTCCGGGATGCCTTTAAATAAGCGCCACTGCCACAGGTGCTTTGCAGGCGTCAGCTCATGAGGCTCCCCACACCTGACACTCTGGTTTAATGATTCCTCATTACACTGAGAAACTGAGGTTCAGAAAGTTCCCAGGTCTCACAACTAATAAGCCCAGAAGCCATTACTCCAGTCTGACGTCCACCCTAAGCAACCCAGGGTATCCTCATGCCTTCAGTGCCTAAAAGTGAGGTTTCCATGTTTCTCTGAGAGTGTACATTAACTACCTGAAATTTCTAGAAACCTTGAGTGGTAACAATTCATCTATAAAACATGTTGGAACAATGTTTCTGGTAAAGCTATCAATACACTGGTCATTCTCATCTGTCACCACAAATTAAGAACATCAGCATCGACTAAGATGAGTGAGCTTCGAGCACCTGCCTCCAATCATTCCATTAGCAGCCCCTTACAGATGACCACAACCCCTGAAATGAGCAGATTGGGCACAGTTCAAAGCTATTATTTCTTCCCTAATGTTACATACAGATTAGCTAACCTGAAGCCTATATTAAGAAGACTATGCATGACAGATTATAAAAGATGGAGAATCTTGCTGCAATAAACATCAACCGTCTGGTTCTTTTTAAAAAAAAATTTAATGCTGGGCATGGTGGTGCATGCCTTTAATCCCAGCACTTGGGAAGCAGAGGCAGGTGGATCTCTGTTAGTTCAAGGCCAGCCTGGTCTACATAGTGAGTTCCAGGATAGCTGGGGCTACAGGAAGACCCTGTCTCAAAAAGACAAAAATACTTTTTATTTATTTTTATTTTATGCACATGAGTGTTCTGCCTGCATGCACCTGTGTCATGCAATGACTCAAGAGGTCAGAAGAGGGCATTGAATCCCCAGGAACTGGAGTTACTGATGGTTGTTAGCCAACAACAACACATGTGGGTGTTGGGAACTGAACCCAGGCTGCAAGACAGCCCCAACCCTCTGGTTCCTGAAGAATAACTGTCCTGATGGACCATCTGCCTCTGCAAAGAAACAGCAGAGGTAGCATGACTACACCGTCCAAGGGCTCAGCGTTTCCTCCTGGAGTTCAGTCCAGATTGGTCCAAGTCCCAGCCACATGTGACACTGTGGACCATGATACATTCCCTCAGTGCCTCTGGGCCAAGATGAACTGCTATGTCACCAAGGTCTGAGTAGAGTGGACACCCAAGTCCCTGCCCAGAGAGGATGGGCACCAGGGCTGCCTGCAAACCCAGATGTGTCTGTTCCCCCTCTGAGGCCAGGCTGAGGAGGCGGGGCTGCGACACCTCCGCTGACAGCCTCACACTGTGACCTGGGAAAGCTGAGGCAGGAGATTTGTCACAAGTTTTAGAAGGGAGTATTTTATGATAGGGAGCTTAGGAGAGAGAAGGAAAGCAATGCTTCTGTAGGGCAGGAGGGTACCGGGAGTGGGATCCAACTGAGCCTCATTGCTCCAGAGTTAATAAGGCTTTAGTGGAGGGAGGAGGAGAGGAGAGCTGTGCTAGTCAGTCCAAGTCCCACTCCAAGTGTCCAGGTCCTCGAGGTTCTGGCCACACCCTCAGTGTGGTTTCCAGGAAAAGAAATAAGGAAAAAAAAACAGACCCCCTTCTTGGAATCCCCATGCTCTAGCATCTCCAGTCCAAGGACATTTCTAACTCTAACCAAGAAAGAAGCTGTTCACTTTTCTTTCTGAGTCTTTTAGCCTACACTGCCTGAGCAATTTCTACCTCTTGCTCTTATCAATAAGCACACTAGTAGCTGAAAAGCGGAAATATGGAAAAACAGACAAGGCAAAGACTGATCAAGTGGGCAGTCCTACTCCTGGGCAGGTTATTGTGTACTGTATAAGAAAGGAGGCTGAGCATGGGCCAGAGGAGCAAGCCAGTAAGCAGCATTCCTCCACGGCCTGTGCTTCAGCTCCTGCCTCCAGGTTCCTGCCCTGAGTTCCTACCTTGGGCTCCCTCCCCTTGGTAATGAACAGTGCTCCGGGAGATATGAGGTGAATAAACCCTTTCTTTCCCAAGTTGGTTTTTTGTCACAGTGTCTTGTCACAGTAATGGAGAGGCAAACTGGGACATGATCAAAGTATTTTTAATTCTTTATTTTTATTTTATGTGTATGAGTGTATTGCCTGCATGTATGTGCATTGCAATGCCCACCAAGGTTAAGTTGTTGGATTCCCCTGGAAGTAGAGTTACAGATGGTTGTTAGCTGCCATGTGGGTGCTGGAAATAGAACCCAGGTTTTCTGCAAAAGCAGCCAGTGCTCTTAACCACCGAGCCATCTCTCCAGTCAAAGCAAAGAATTCAGTCAGGAGACATAGATACTTAAAGCAAAGTTTATTTAAGCAAGGCAGGAATACATTTCACTGAGGGATTGGAGAAGGCTGACTGAAGGCGGGATGTGAAGGTTAACTTTAATTGTCAACTTGACATGGCCCAAAATCATTTGGGAAAATAACCTCAATAAGGAGTTTTTATTATTATTATTTTATGTGTAGGGGTATTCTGCTTGTATATACAAAAGTGCAACACATGAGTGCAATGCCCACAGAGACCAGAAGATGGTGTCAGATCCTCTGAAACCGGAGTCATTAGTTACCATGTGGGTGCTGGGTATCTGAACCCAGGTCCTCTGCAAGAGCAGCAAATACTCTTAACCATGGAGCCATCTCTCTAGACCCAATAAGGGATTATTTACATTGAGTTGGGCTGTGGGCATGTCTGTGGGGACTGTCTTAAGCTAACTGATGTGGGGAGACCCAGCCCCCTGCGGGCAGCACCATTCCCTAGGCAGGGTCCTGCCAAAGAGCAGAGAAATTCAGCTGGGCACAAGCAAGCATGGTGCTCATCACACTGTGCACATTACTGTAGATGCCCAAGTTCCTGCCTTGTCTCCCTGCAGGGACAGACTCTCACCTGGAATTCTGAGCTTTCTGTCAAGGTGTTTATCACAACAGAAATGAATTAGCATGTGAGGATAGCAGCCCAGGGGCTCTGTGTTATGGGTCTTTAAGTTTTGCCCAACATTTATGAGGTAGGTGAGAATTCCTGGGGGTATGATGACCCTTTTCCCACCTAAATCTTGGTGGACTAGCTCTGTCTTTTAAGGTATTTCTTCCCATGAACCTCTTTAAAGGCCCAGAAGGTAGTGCTCAACATGGTGCTGTACAACTTTAATCCCAGTACTCAGTCGGATCTCTGTGAGTTCAAGGCCAGCCTGGTCTACATGAGAAGTATAACTGACACTAAGAAAAGGCTAAATCAGTCCAAATTAAAAGATAAAATTAGGCATTTATTCCAGGAAATGCATCTCTCTCTCTCTCTCTCTCTCTCTCTCTCTCTCTCTCTCTCTCTCTCTCTCTGGCAAATCCACACCCGGCCATCCTGAGGGTCTTTGGAAAGCATGCTGCTGAGAGGCAGGGAGGGGAGATGGTAGCCTGTTGGAATCTGGCCAGTTAAGCCAGGGGCAGGGCAAAGGCAAGCTCCAGAGTGGAAAAGGAAAGGTCCTTCTGGTCTATGCCATCTTGGCTTTGCCCCCGCCCTGACCTAACACTACATAGTGAGTTCCAGGCCAGCTGTGGCTACAGAGAGACCCTGTCTCAAAAACACAAAAATAAAAAATAAAAATAATATCATAAATAACCTATCATCAGGCCAAGAAATACAAAAAATTTGGATAAAATATTCAAATTCCTCATGAGACAGAAATAACCAAAATTACTGTCAGAAAAACAAATAGCAAACACTTACATGGAACATGCATGTGTATATAATATAAATATGTAATATAAAATTGAATTTGTAATTTTACATGCATTTATTTAATATATGTATGAGTGGGTGGGTAGGTGGGTATGAGGACACACGCACCACAGTGCACATGTGGAGGTCAGAGGACAACTTTCAGGAGTCAATTCTCTCCTTCCAGCATATGGTTCTGAGAATGGAACTCAGGTTGTCAGTCTTGGCAGCAAGCATCTACCCACTTGCCATCTCACCAGCCCGAAAACATGACTTCTCAACGCCTTCACAAAGAGACCACTAGGACTAGATGACTTCACCAGTAAATTTTATCAGATAAAAGTAACGACACCAACCTCTTTCAAAAATAAAGGTGGAAGGCCTGGAAAGATGGCTCAGCAGTTAAGAGCACTGGCTATGCTTGCAGAAGACCTAGGTTCAAATCCCAGCACCCACATGGTAGCTAACAACTGTTTGTTGTAGGAAGCTTTTTTTATGCCAAACAGGGACCACGCAACCCTGCTAAGGGGGATGGGGACACAGCACCCACTTTGCGGACACTGGGGAGCTGGCCTCTCAGCACAGAGACCAGCCGGCTACTTCCCACAGCCCAGCCTAAGTGGTAACTCCAACTTAGGCTCTTAGCCTGGACCCACTCTTGGCCATGACTTCGCACCTGCCCAGAGCCTGGACAGGAATTTCAGGCTGATGGCTGATCACCTCCCTTCAGCCAATACCCACTCACAAAACCAGATTGGTGATCCACAAAGGAATCTCTTTCCAACCCACTGGCCACCTGAACGAAATGCAGGCCTACCTTAGCCTGTATGCACACGTGATAATTAATAAAAATAACAGCCAGGAATTCCGTGATGATATTACTATGAAATTCAAATTTACTCCTTGCCCCAGCTTGCTTTTATAAATCAAATGACGTCAGTTCCCAGGACCAATCACAAGCCCCCCAACTCCGCACCACTGCACACCGGTGCCCCACCCAGCATCACGCACCTAAGCCATGCTGCTTGCTCCTCCTTGGGGTGGGGCCAGACCCTCGGCCACACAGTGCCCTGAGGCACGCTAATTGGAAAGCTAGCCCACAATTCAAGTTGGATTTCCCTACAGTTTGTAACTCCAGTTCCAGGGGATCCAACACTCTCTTCTGGCCTCTGATGGCACTGTATAACATGAGTGCATTCACATACAGACAAGCATGACACTCATACACATAAAATAAAAATAATTTTTTATTTAAAATAATAAAGAAGCAGTCAAGCATGATGGTACACACCTTTAATCCCAGTATTTGGGAAGCAGAGACAGGCAGATCTTTGTGAATTCTAGGCCAACCTGGTCTACATATCAAGTTCCAAACCAGCTGTGGCTACAGGGAGACCCTGTCTCAAAAAGAAAATAACTAAATAAATAAATAAATAAATAAATAAATAAATAAATAAATACATTTATCGAGGCATTTAATGACAAGGATGAGAAAAGAAAAATTACAGACTTTCATGAAGTTAGATCCAAAAAATCTTTAATAAGAGGACTCAAGTGCTCAAAGCTTCGGTTGGGGGATTTTGCCTGACCACCTGAAGCACAGGTAGGGGCTGGGCACTTCAGTCAGACGGATTATTGGATAACTGAATCATTGTCTTGCCTGGCTGTGGGGGCAGAGGTGCCCTGCTAGCCGGTATAAAAGGTGGGCCTGCCTGTTGCTCAGAGCTCAGATCAGGGGATTTTGCCAGAGCACCTGAAGCACAGAGTACTGGGGCACCGGCTAAGCAAGGCATTCACTCCCCCCCAACTGGAATTCCAGAGGGAGTGTCCAAGTCAGAACACAATAGTGACCAAGCCCTACAAGCAACCTAGAGGAACTGGCTGGCAGGAAACAGAGTGAGCACAATGCTTAGCAGGGTACCAACAGAGTTGAAACCTACCTGGTTATTGGAGAACCTTCAGAACAGAAAGGGAAGAGTGAGATAGACCTCTAATATATAACCAAAATTGAAAGCATGAAACCTAGACAAGTCAACAATCCATAAACAAGGAGAAAAATAATGAAGAGATCTGAAGGAAGTAAGCAAAGCAAGCCTTCACAGTGAAGAAACATTCGAGATACACATCAGAATACAAACAAAAAGAAACCCACATACCAAAAGCACAATGAAAGAACAACATGGGAAAAGCACAGAATAATTCCACACAAGCTCTACCAACCCTATAGAAGATTTCTACAATGAGATCTCCCCAGAGGTAACCCAGGACACACATCTTAGAAGAACAATTGCAGACATATTCAAAGAAATCAAAGAATAAACAGAACAAGCCAGAGAACTAAGGAGAGAGAATAAGAAACTCAAGAAGGACCTAGAAAGCCGGGCATGGTGGCACACACCTTTAATCCTAGCACTTGGGAAGCAGAGGCAGGCGGATCTTTGTGAGTTTAAGGCCAGCCTGGTCTACAGAGTGAGCTCCAGGACAGCTGGGGCTACAGGGAGACCCTGTCTCGAAAAGACAAAAAAAAAGAAGGACCTAGAGGGAGAGATTGACAAACTCCAGAAGGAAGTGGAAACACTGAGAAGATCCCATGCTGAAATAAAAAAAGGAAACCAACCAGCAAAGCAAGGAGCTACAGGAAGAGATTAAGAAGCTCCAAAAGGAAGTAGAAATACTAAAGAAATCACAGGAGGAAATGAGAAAAGAAATTGAGTGCTCATCCAATCAAGAGGAAAGGAATGGAAAAAGCCTCAGAAGTAGAATGGAGGAAGCAGAACTAAGAATATCAGACCTGGAAGATAATACAGAACAACTAAAAAGCTCAAGTAAAGATTATGAAAATTTTTAAAATACACAAAAGTGGAACAACCAGGAATGATGGGACACTATAAAAAGACCAAACCTCTGCATCATAGGAATAGAGGAAGGAGAAGAATCCCAAGAGAATGGTATTGATAAGATCTTCAACAGAATAATAGATGAAAATTTCCCCAAACTAAAAAAAGACAAACCAATACAAATACAAGAAGCACATAGAACTCCAAACAGACAAGATCAGAAAAGAAACTCTCCACGCCACATCATAGTTAAAATGCTAGACACCCAAAACAAAGACAAAATTCTGAAAGCCAAAAGAGAAAAACAACAAGTTATATATAAGGGGAAACCTATCAGAATTACAACTGACTTCTCAGTGAAAACTATGAAAGCAAGAAGAATGTGGACCAAAGCATTCCCAGTGTTAAAGGACTATAGGTGCCAACCCATGTTACTATACCCGGCAAAAATGTCGATTATAGTTGAAGGAGACCGAAAAATCTTCCATGACATAAACAAGATGATAGAATACATTTCTGGAAAACCAACCCTTCAGAAAATACTTGAAGCAATTCAAAGGATAGAAGAAAGGAGTAACTATCCCCAGGCACCTAGAAAGAGAAATTAATACAAGCATAACTGCAGAAGTAGAAACCTAGACCAAAAATACAAATGGATAATAAGGTGAAAGGAAGCAACACACATCTTTCAGTTATAACCTTAAATATTAATGGACTAAACTCCCCAATCAAAAGATATAGACTGGGAAATTGGATTAGGAAACGGAACCCATCCTTATGCTGTCAACAAGAAACACATCTCACCCTCAAGGACAGGCACAACCTTAAAGTGAAAGGATGGAAAAAAAAATATTCCAAGCAAATGGTATAAAAAGAAAGCAGAGCCGGGCGTGGTGGCACACACCTTTAATCCTAGCACTTGGGAGGCAGAGGCAGGTGGATCTTTGTGAGTTCAAGGCCAGCCTGGTCTACAGAGTGAGTTCCAGGACAGCCGGGGCTACGGAGAGATACTGTCTCGAAAAGACCAAAAAAGGAAAGAAAGCAGGTGTTGCTATTTTAATATCAGACAAAATAGACTTCAAAGTAAAAGAAATCAGAAGAGACAAAGAAGGCCATTACATCTTTATCAAAGGAACAATTGACCATGAAGATTTCACAATCATGAATATATATGCACCAAAATCTGGTGCACCAAACTTTATAAAGACAATTCTCCAGGAGACCTCAAGTCACAGATTAACCCCAATACACTCATACTAGGGGACTTCAATACCCCACTGAGCCCTTTGGATAGGTCAACTGGACAAAGAATAAACTGAGAGACATCTGAACTGAATGAGATGATACACCAAATGGACCTCAGAGACATCAACTGAATATTCTACCCTAATACCAGAAAATACACTTTCTACTCAGCACCTCACGGAACATTCTCCAAAATCGACCACATACTGGGACACAGAAAAAAAAAACCCACAAATGCAAAATTATTGAAATAATTTCATACATTCTGTATTAGTCACTTTCCTGTTGCTGTGATAAAACCACCATGAGCAGGGGAACTTATCAAAGGAAGAGTTTATTTGAGCTTACAATTGATGGTACCAGGGAATCAGAGTCCACTGTGGTGGGAAGCATGGTGGCCGGGGATGGAGCAGCAAGCCAAGGTTCACATCTTGCAATGAGCACAGGAAGCAGAAAGAGAGACTGGAGACTGCAAGGCTTGTTAAACTCACTTAGCCCGCTCCCAATGATGTACTTCCTCCAGCATGGCCACACTTTCTAAGACCTCCAAGAACAGTGCCACCAACTGGAAACAAAATGTCTGAATACTTAAAGCCTATGGGGGACACTCATTCAAACCACCACACATTCTATCAGACCACAGTGCAATAAAACTCAATATCAACACCATGATAAGTCCTACTGTCTACAAGAACACATGGAGACTAAACAACACACTCCTGAATAATGAATGGGTCAAGGAAGAAATAAAGAAAGAAATAAAATCATTCCTGGAACTGAATGACAATAATACATCACAACAAAATCTATGGGATACTTTAAAAGCAGTCCTAAGAGGTAAGTTTATAGCCCTGAGTGCCTACATTAGAAAAACAGAAAAGAGCAAAAGTGAACGATGTAGCACTACAGATAAAAACACTTGAGAGATGACAACACATGAACCCTAAATGCAACAGACAGGACAAAAAATAGAGAAGAAATCAATGAAATAGAAACAAAGAAAAGAATACAAAAAATTAATGAATCCAAAATTTGGTTCTTTGAGAGAATAAACAAGATAGACAGACCTCTAGCCCAATTAACCAAAAGAAAGAAGGAACAACTCCAAATCAATACAATCCATGATGAAAGGGGAAATATCACAAGAGACAATGAAAAGATCCAGAAAATCATATGGGAATACTTCAAAAACCTATACTCTACTAACTTTGAAAACCTAGGAGAAATGGATGAATATCTGAAATCCTGGGAATCACCAAAGCTCAACCAAGAAGAGATCGACAGTAATAAGAAATCTCCCAACTAAAAAAAGCCCAGGCCCAGAGAGTTTCACACCAGAATCCTATAAAACATTTCAAAAGACTTACAACCATTATTACTCAAATTGTTCAGAAGGATACAGAGGGAATTCTCCCAAATTACTTCTGTGAAGCCAGCATCACTCTAATACCAAAACCAGACAAAGATACAACCAAAAAGGAGACCTATAGACCCATCTCATTAATGAATACAGATGCAAAAATTCTCAACAAAATACTTGTGAATCACATACAGATCCACATCAAGAACATCATCCATCATGACCAAGTTGGATTCATACCAGAGATGCAGGGATGGTTCAACATATGAAAATCAATAAATATCAAAAAACATATAAATGGACTGAAAGACAAAAACCACACAATCATCTCAATTGATGCAGAAAAACCCTTTGACAAAATCCAGCATCTCTTCATGCTTAAAATCCTAGAGGGAATTGGATTGGAGGGATCATTCCTCAATGTAATCAAAGCCATATACAGGAAACCCACAGCCAATATCATCCTAACTGGAGAAACGACAGAAGCATTTCCTTTAAATGTAGGAACTCGGCAAGGCTGCCCCCTGTCACCACTCCTCTTCAATATAGTGCTTGAAACACTCACTAGGGTAATAAGGCAAGAAAAGGAAATTAAAGGAGTACTAATTGGAAAAGAGGAAGCCAAGCTATCCCTTTTTGCTGATGGTATGATTGTTTACTTAGGGATGCTAAAAACTCCACCAGAAAACTCCTAGAAATAATTAGAGTTTCAGTAAAGCAGCAGGATACAAAATTAACCTAGAAAAATCAGTAACCTTTCTTTACACCAACAACAAACAACTGAAGAAGGAATACAAGGAGACCTTCCCACTCACAATAGCCTCAAAAACAATAAAATACCTAGGAACAAACCTAACCAAAGACACCAAAGATCTCTACAACAAAAATTTTAAACCCCTGAAGAAGGGAATTGAAGAAGATATCAGAAGATGGAAAGACCTCCCATGCTCATGGATTGGGAAAATCAATATAGTAAAAACATCCATTCTACCCAAACTCTTGTACGGATTTAATGCCATCCTAATTAAAATTCCCAAGAGTTTCTTCACAGGCTTGGGAAAAAATCCTTAATTTCATTTGGAAAAACAAAAGACCCTGAATAGCCAAAACAACCCTGAGTGAAAAGAGCAATACAGGAGGGATCTCTATACCAGACTTCAAGCTATATTACAGGGCTATAGTCATAAAAACAGCTTGGTACTGGCACAAAAACAGACCTGTAGACCAGTGGAACAAAACTGAAGATCCAACCTTCAGCACATACAATTTCAGCCACCTCATATTTGACAAGGGGGCCAAGAAGACACAATGGAGGAAAGATAGCATCTTGAGCAAATGGGGTTGGCAAACTGGATCACCACTTCTAGAAGAATAATGTTAAACTCCTACCTCTCACCCTGTACAAAAATTAACTCCAAATGGATCATAGATCTCAACATGAAACCCAAAGCTCTGAAGGTGACAGAAGAAAAAGTTGGCAGCAACCTAAAAGACATAGGCGTAGGAAAAGATTTTCTAAATCAGACAGCAGCTGCATGGGAAATAAAGTTGACAAATGGGACCTCATTAAACTCAGAAGCTTCTGTACAGCAAAAGAAACTAATCAAGGAAGTGAAGAAAAAACCCACAGAGTGGGAGGAAACTTTCACCACTGATACATCTAACAAAGCATTAATTTCCAGAATATATAAGCTACTCAAAAAACAAAGAAGAAAGAAAACAAATGAATCACTCAAAAGATGGAGCAAAGAGCTGAACAGAGACTTTACAAGTGAGGAATTAGAAATGGCTGAGAAACATCTTAAAAGGTGTTCAGCATCAGGGGCTGGAGAGATGGCCTTGCGGTTAAGAGCTCCGACTGCTCTTGCAGAGGACCCAGGTTCGATCCCCAGCACCCACATGGCAGCTGAGAACCGTCTGTAACTCCAATTCCAGGAGAACTCCAGTTCCAGGGGAATCCAACACCCTCTTCTGACCTCCACAGCATTGCACAACAAGGGTGCACAAACCTGCATGCAGACAGTACATTCATACACATAAAAATAAATGGCATTGCACGGCACGGGTGCACAGACTTGCATGAAGGCAGTACATTCCTACACATACGGAAATAAATAAAATTAATAATAAATAAATAAAAATTTTTAAAAGGTGTTCAGCATCCCTAATAATTAAAGAAATGCAAATTAAAACCATGTTAAGATATCATCTCGCTCCAATAAGACTGGCTAGGATAAAGAAAACAAATGATAGCAAATGCTGGAGAGGTTGTGGGGAAAGGGGAACACTCATCCACTGCTGGTGGGAATGTAAATTTCCACAACTAGTGTGGAAAGCAGTGTGGAGAACCCTTAAGAGACTCAAAATGAGCTTGCCTCCTGACCCAGCCTTACCACTCCTGGGTATATACCCACAAGGCTCATCCTACTGTAAAGATACATGCACAGCCATGTTTATTACAGCTCTCATCACAATAGCAAAGAGCTGGAACCAACCCAAGTGCCGCTCAACTGACAAGTGGATAGAGAAAATGTGGTACATCTACACAATGGAGTTCTATGCAGCGGTAAAGAAAGATGACATCATGAACTTTGCAGATAAATGGATGGAACTAGAAGATATCATGTTGAGTGAAATAACACAGTCCCAGAAAAACAAATTATGAATGGTATCCTTCATCTGTGGATGCTAGCACCAAATACCTAGTTGTAAGGCAAACTAAGCAATGTTAATATTATGTTCCTTGTGATCTGAAAACAACTGTGCTCTTTCATTGTGTATCCCTTAACAGATTCTAGAATTAAGCTACCATTTATTTTCAGACTTAGGCAGTTTTAGTATATGGGTGTAGGGTATGTATGCACAAAATCAAAAGAATGAGGGAAAAAAACTAGTTTGTCATGACATTGTGTCTAACCACAGTATTTATCTAATGAGAGTGCTTCTTAGTATTTCTTATACAAGGCTGCTTGAGATTTTGTCCAAGCCTTTTCTAAAATAAAATACAGTAGTTAAAAGTATTGGGCTGGTGTAACTTAGCCTTTCTGGAAGCTTAACAAACATACTTAAGGCCCATACCAATTTGGCTGAGGGACTTAAGAGAGAACTTTGTTCCTTGCCCTCAGAGGTCAACTAAATCCCAGGGGACTATGCATGGGGGCATCTCTTGAAATGTCCTGCAAATGTGAGTCACCAGTCTTCTAGTGCAGGGAGGTCGAGGAGATCCACTAATGGGACTTCAGCCAGTGTCCAGTCTATAAAGAGGAAAGCTCATGCTTCAAAAAAGGAAGCCTGGTCTAGCAGGACATGACTTTGTCCTCAAGTGGATGGAACTGGTAAATGAAAAGCCAAAAGGAGCCAAGGGCTCCCTCTCCCCCAACCAAAACCTGAGTACCAGATCCTCAACTGACCTTGAGAAAACAAAAACCTTGGTTAATCTGGGCTAACTGGGTGCATCCAAAAGGAAATTATAACCAGAAATAAATAATTAGTAAGGCCTGAAAAACTATACTTCAGTTATAAAACTTGAGATCTTAGTAAAAAGACAAGAAGTAAAAAAAAAAAAAAAAAGCATAGTTGTTCTGCCTGTCTTACTGGCAAGTGCAGCTACCTGGAGGCTGCCACTGCTTTTGCCATCCTTTAAAGACATGAGACCCAGGTTTTCAACCTTCCAATATGGACTGAAGACACATGTCTCTCCAAGAATCCTCCAAACCTTCAGTGCCAGATAGGGACTGCTGAGACATCCAAATGTGGACTGAGCTACTACTGGGGTTTCAGCCTCTTCAGAGTATAGACTGCCATTGTTGGACTACCCAGGCTGTATCACGGAGACCAGTACAGGAAGATCAAGACAGGAAGAGGTGCTTACTGGACCTCATTTGGTGACCATGGGAAGGGAAAACCCCAGTGTGGAGCACAAGGGCAGAACTGATGGTGGTTTGGGCTTGCCAAGGAGGAGCCTTCAAACATGACATCTTTCAGCCTAATAAAAAAAAGAAATCATCATGGTGGTGCACGCCTTTAATCCTAGCACTTGGGAGGCAGAGGCAGGTGGATCTTTGTGAGTTCAAAGCCAGCCTGGTCTACAGAGTGAGTTTCAGGACAGCTGGGGCTACAGGAAGACCCTGTCTCGAAAAGACCAAAAAAGAAATCATAAGCTGAAGATGCTAAAAGATATATGTGGCAGGCATATATGCATATTTTGGAGTGATGTGTGGAAGGAACAACAAAAACAACAAAAGACTTGGTCAAAGAACTGACTGAAACAGTGAACTTCTGCTCAAAACAGTAAACTTCTGCATCAAAACTTTTAATTTTCTTAATTGTATTTATTTATTTATTTATTTATTTATTTATGTGTATGAATGTACTGTCTGCATGCAAGTCTGTGTACCCAGTCGTGCAAGCCTCAGAGGTCAGAAGAGGGTGTCAGATTCCCCTGGAACTGGAGTTACAGATGATTCTCAGCCGCCATGTGGGTGCTTGGGATTGAACTCAGGTCCTCTGCAAGAGCAGTCAGTACTCTTAACTGCTAGGCTATCTCTCCAGCCCTGCATCTCTTTTAAAAGAGACTGAGAAAAAGATGAAAAACATGTTTGGCAGAATGCATGAACTCTGGTGGGGTGGGGAGAGTAAGGAAGGGGGAATTGGTCTAGACTTGATTGGAAATTTTGTATGAAATACACAAAGCTTCAATAAAAATTTGCTTTGAAAAAATCTTTAATAAAATATTACCAATGGGATTTAGGAAAATATAAAAATAATATTACACATAAAAGGATAGTGCATCATCTTTAATTGCATCTGTCTTTCTGCAAATGATGCAATTTGGTTCTTTATGGCTGACTAAAACTCCACCTCATGTTGCTACAGCTTGGATCAGAAATGTTCCCCAGCAGGTGATGTTATTGCAAGAAACTGAGGTTTAGGACAGGGTCCAGCTGCTGGTAGAGCACTAGCTGTGGACCCTTGAAGGTGATGGCCCAGACCATGGTCTGATCAGCTCTCCCATTTTGCTCTGATGTGAACCAGCCTGCTTCACACACTGCCATGATCTGGACAAACCTCACCATGATGGGCTGACACTGTGAGGCAAAATAAATCCCTCCTCTCTTATGTTGTCTCTGCCAAGTATTATAGTCACAGCAATGTGAAAGTAACACACACACACACACACACACACACACACACACACACACACACACTGTGATGTGCTAACCTGAACTCCTTTGGTTACATACCAGGAGTGGTGTAGTGGGATCATACTATAATTTTACTTTCAGGTTTTTAAGCAACCTCCATACTGATTTCCATAGTAACTGTACTAATCTACATTCACAAAACTTTCTATGTGTTTTTTCTATCTCACATCTTGGGTTTTTATTTGCATAATCTAACTTTGGAGACACACCATTATTAATCTATTCAATCCATGCAATATAGATGAAGCAATATCATGAGCATCCTAATATGATTTTAATGATTCAACAGAGAAACCCAAAAAAATATGAATGCAAGAAAAAAAATTGTTCAAGAAGTTGACATAACTTGAGTGTGCCAGTTTAACTGCAACTGGAAAAGATGTTTGAGGCCATTTTGGTAGAGCAAGCAAGAAACTGAGGACCTTTCAGCTGGACACATACAAAAAATACATTCTTCTGGCACTAAATTTGTCAGTGGGCTAAAAGGAAACATACATAAAGTTAATTGAATTATTTAAAGCAATTAAGATGAATAAAATAAATTATTCCAGTATTGAAAAATGAATTTAATAATGAGAAGATGAAATTATATGAAAAGTAATAAAGCATTAGGAGGAAGATAGATTTTTTTTGTTTCATTCTTTGAGACTTTCCTACATGTATACAATGAAATACAATTACACCCACTCCCTCATTTCCCCCCTCTACCTGGCCCTGGATTTCCCACACTCGCATCCAGCTCACATCCTCTTCTTCTCTTTCTTTTTTTAATTTTATTTTTCATTTTCATTTTATGTGTATGAGTGTATTGCCCACATGTGAGTGGCCCGTATTGTACAATGCTGCAGAGGTCAGAAGAGGGTGTCGGATTCCCCTAGCTGTCATGCGGGTGCTGGGACTCAAACCTGGGTCCTCTGCAAGAGCAGTCAATGCTCTTAACCACTGAGCCATCTCTCCAGCCCCCATCTTTCTTTTTTTAAATAGCCCACCAAGTGCCGTTAGTGCCGTCCATATGTGCATGAGTGGGGGGTCTCCACTGGAGCATAGGGGAACTACCAGTATCTAAAACCCCAAAAAAGAATGAACCTCAGCTCCAACAGCTATCAACTGCTTCAGTTAGGAGTGGGGGGCTCATGAGCTGCTCTCTTATCTATGCTGGAACTCAGCTGACTTAATCTTGTGCAGGAAACTGCAGCTGTTGTGAGTTCATGGGTGCAACAGCCATAGTAGAGCCATCAGATCCAGAAGCAGCCCACGGCACTCCTCCCCATCCTCTCACATTCTTTCTGTCTCCTCTTCCACAAAGTTCCCTGAGCCATGTCAGGGGGTGATATGGATGCCCCATTTAGAGCTGAGAAAGAACACAGTCACCTATTCTTGGCAACTTGACCATTTATGAGTGTCAGCCAAGACCGCTGCCCACTGCAAAGAGGAGTGTCCCTCACCAAGGCAGAACGAAGACAAACTTCTAATATATTCCTGGGTTGGAGAGAGGGCTCATTGGTTAAGCACTAACTGCTCTTTCAGTTAGGAACCTGGGTTCAGTTCTCAGCACCACATGGCAGCTAACAACCATTCACAACTCCAGTTCCATGGGATCTGATGCTCTCTCCTGGCTTCTGAGGGTATTGCATCCATGCAGTGCACTCACACACAGGCAGGCAATACACCCATATGCATAAAATAAAAACAAACAAAATATTTCAACAAAAATAATAAATTCTGAGACTGAAGAGATGGCTCAGTAGTGAAGAGAATTGGCTGCACTTGCAGAGGACCCAGGTTCAATTCCCAGCATGCACATGGCAGCAAACAACCATCCAGAACTCCAGTTCCAGGGTAATCCAATGCCCTATTCTGACCTCCACAGGCATTGCATGACACCGGTGCACTTGTACACATGCTGCCAATACACTCCTGCACATAAAATGAAAATAAAATATTTTAAAAGGAAATAATAGATTCTGAAATCATTGGTATCCAATTAATATTGAGAGCTGAACCATGGGGACACAGAGAAATCAGGTGAATGTCAGGTTTGTAGGACACTGACAACTCCAACAGATTGTGTAATACTTATGCTAAGCCACCAGAGTAAGAACAAGAATGACTCAGCTGGAAAGATGGCCTAGCAGTTAAGAGTGCCGACCGCTCTTACAGAGGACCCGGGTTTGATCCCCAGCACCCACATGGTGGCCGAGAACCGTCTGAAACTCCAATTCCAGGAGAACTCCAGTTCCAGGGGAATCCAACACCCTCTTCTGACCTCCGCGGCATTGCATGACACGGGTGCACAAACTTGCAGGCAGACAGTACATTCATACACATACGGAAATAAATAAAATTTAAAAAAAAAAAAAGAATGACTCAGCTGGTTAATGAGGGATGTCTGTTCTCAGAATGAGGATGGTGTAGTTCAGTAGGTAGAGTGCCTGCCCGACATGCATGAGGCCAGACCGCATCCACAGGGGCACACTTGTCCTTCCAGCACTCGGTAGGTGGACGCAGGAGCAACAGAAGTTCGTGAGTTCAAGGCCATCCTGGGCTAGAGAGATCTTTTTTTCCCCAGAAATCATAAAGCTCATGTGTGAAAGAATCTAAAGGTTTTCCCCGTTTTGATCATCCTAAAACCTTGCATAGGGTCAGCGACAATAAGTTGTCAAGCTGAGACAGACGAATAAAGATTTTCAGACTGTCAGTGATAAAGAAATGTCCACAGGTGCTAGAGGGAAGACCAAAATACCAGAGTATTCTCTTTCTAAATCTTAATTATTGTACTATGAGAACAAAGACTATGCAGCCAAAAAACATAAAGGGGAAAAATTATTCAGACCATTTAGGAAATTCTGTTACTTTTATAAAAAGTTTTTGGTCTTTTTTGAGACAGGGTCTCCCAGTAGCCCCAGCTGTCCTGGAACTCATTCTGTAGATCAGGCTGGCCTTGAACTCACAGAGATCCGCCTGCCTCTGCCTCCCAAGTGCGAGGATTAAAGGCGTGTGCCACCACGCCCAGCTAAATTTTATATTAATATAGTTATCATTGAAATTGGCTTTCATCTATTCTAGATATAGATCTGGTCTCACACCTAACTTCATGTTAATAATTTCACATTATGCACTTATTATAGTGGGTCCCCAAGGTGTTATGTCCTGCATACAAAGTCCTGGCCAAGTGTTGGTGTACATTCACACACTATAATGGTGATGACCTCACTAGCCAGTAGAATCTTTTTTTTTTCAAGTAATTGTGAGACCAGGTCAGCCTAGGTGAGGCTCCTTCCTCAAACACCTCACATGGGAGGGAGGAGGCCTGGGGGGAAGTGGTGTAGGCTGAGCCTACCTCCCAGGAAACCAAGCCTGGAAGCTGGTATAATCTTATCAGACTACCATGTTTATGTGGTCTTTCATTACAAAATGTAGCATATAACTAAACAAATATGGCATCACAGTATCAAGAACACCAGACAAGGTGAAGCTGGAGAGAGGCCCTAGTGGTTAAGAGCACTGACTGCTCTTGCAGAGGACCCAGGTTCCAGTTCAAGCACTCACATGATGGCCTCTTCTGACCTCCAAGAGCAATACACAACATGAGTGCACTTACATAAATGCAGCCATAACATTAATACACATAAAATAAAATAATAAATGAAATATTAAAAAAGAGTATCAGATAAGGCATAAAATATAGGGAAAGAGCTAGAGAGATGCTCAGTGGGAAAGAGCACTTGCTGCACGACACAGGGACCGGAGTTCAGATCCCCAGCTCCCATGTAAAAAGCAGCACAAACCTGTAATCCAAGCATTGTGACAAGAAGAAACCGGGGGATTGCTGGGACTTGCTGGCTGCCAGCCTATAAGGGAATAAGATGAATAAGGGGAATAAGATGAAGAGGGACAGAGCAGGAGCCCCGACATCCTCCTCCGGCCTCTGCATGTGTGCATGCACTGTGCACATGCACCACACACACAGATAAAGACTAAGAGAGGAAACATGAGTTGTTCTGTATGAATGAGAGGAAAGGGACCATGAACAAAGGGTACTGAGGACACCCGCCCCCTCCAAGAACCAGGGTTGCCACCTCACCATGGGACCACGTCTGGCCAAATGAAGTGAACAGTCAAACCATCTGCTTTGGCAGCTGGGCCACACCATGAGACCACCTGAAGAGATAAAGAAACCTGGGTTCATCCAACAAGACAGTTACTGCAGAGAGGCCTGTGTGTGAAGTCAACAAACGTCTCCAGTTGGCTGGCTGTGAACCGACACAGGGCTAGGAATTTCATCAATTTGATGCTAAATAGAATCCCCTGAACACCTCAAGGTTAGGAGTGATGGTTTGTATGGAATAGCTCATGTCTTGAGGGCCTGCTTACCAGCTGGCTGGATCCGGGGGACTAAGGCCTCACAGGGGACTCACCCACTGATGGATCCTTCTTGTGCTGGGATTATTGGGAGGGGGGCTATTAGGAGGCGAGGCCTCACTGAAGGAAGTAGATCCCTGAGGGAGTCCCCAGCTGCTTCTGTGGGCTCTGCTTTTACAAGTGGTAGCACGTCCGGGAGCTGTCGCTTTCTGGCAGTCATGGTTGATGACCCCATGACCAGATCTGTGTCTTGGAAGCTGATGGCTTTGTGGGCAAACCCGTGGCTGGGGAGGTGATAACTCCCCGTCCACACCAGCCAGGAAACTGCTGGTTTCCTTGGCCCCCATGCATGCACCAATCTGTGGCCCCAGGCTGTTAGCCTTTCCAACCACCCAGTCTCGGAAACCAGCCCCACATCTGCATAAGGCAGAAAGCTAGCTGAAATAGTAATAGTTCCATAACCGATCGCATAATAACTCAGATCTCTGGCTGGTAGTATAGCTTGTAGGAATTCTCTATTCATTCAGGGCAAATAGCTATATAGGGTTAGGACAGGCAGCCCTCACTTTGGATGACATCGCTTCCCAGTAGCCAATGTCATATTTCCATGTCACCATGCACCACTTTGGCAGTGGGACCAACCCAGAAAGGAACATGCAGCAGAAAAGACAGCCAGTTCATGGCACCAAGCGTTCCGCCTGCACATGTACAATGCAGCCTGCCACCCACATGCTTCCTTTCACTCATGCCATGAAGTGGGCCACTCTGCCCCATTGCAATCTCGCTATGATGCTCTGCCTCTCCATACACAGGCCGGAACCAACAGCAGCACCAAGTCCCAGTGACCACAGGCGGAAACTATGAACCAAAATAAATCCTTCCTCCCTTAAGTTGTTTATGTCAGATATTGTTTCACAGTGGCAAACACTCTGACTGGACTGGAGAGATGACTCAGCAGTTAAGAGTACGAGCTGCTCTTATAGAAGACTGGAGATGGGTTCCCAGCACCTACACCAGGCAGCACACAACTGTAACTCCAGCTCCAAGGAATCTGATGCCCTCTTCTGGCCTCCACAGGAACCTGAACCCACATGCACAACCCCACACACAGACACGTGCATATATGTGGAGGGGGGAAGAGGGGGAGAGAGATTCTAATTTAAAAGAAAATATTTTTAAAAATCTAACAATGGGGGGGAGAAAAAAAAATTTTATAAAAAAAAAATCTAACAATAGAAATTATTGTTGTGCCTATGTAAAGAAACAGAGGCCCACAGCGATTCAGGCAGATAATTCAGAAATGAGAACTAGAACTGCAACCGACCCTGTGTTCTGCCTGTCAGCAAACCTGTGCTTCTACCCATTGTCCCCAGAATGGTAAGTGAGTCATTGCATGGCTTCTACACTATCCCCCTGTTCTTCTAGGTTGAGTGCATTACTTTCCCAGGCACTGATTCAAGCAGCTGCATAACCAAAAGACCATGGGGCAACAGAAAAGTGGTGTTGAGATCCCCCAAGGATTGCCACCATGTGAGAATCTGATCTCAGGCTGGAGTCTGCATCTGGCAGCATGGGCCTATCCTTCCTCCCTTGATTATGAAAGCCAAACAAGAATTACAAGAAGCTTCCATTTACTGAGTCCTAACTAGGATTCACGTGCCGACCTGAGACCTGCGGGGTACTCACTTACTGAACCCTCACAAGTCCTTGCCCGTTGGGGGGGAACCATGCATAGAGAGTCACCATAACCTCTCTGCAGTTGGGACTTGAGCAATTTGGAATGCAAAGAGTTTATATTATCTTACAACTCCAAGGTAACAGTCTATCGCTGAAGGATATCAGGCCAGGAACTGAAGCAGAGACCATGAAGGAATGCTGCTGACTGGCTTGCTCGATATGCATTGCTCGACTCCCTTTCTTGTGTTTTTTGGTCTTTTCGAGACAAGGTCTACCTGTAGCCCCAGCTGTCCTGGAACTCATTCTGTAGACCAGGCTGGCCTTGAACTCACAAAGATCTCCCTGCCTCTGCCTCCCAAGTGCTAGGATTAAAGGCGTGCGCCACTACGCCGGGTGCTTGGCTCCCTTTCTTATACAGCTCAGGCCCACCCGCCCAAGGATGGCACTGCCCACAGTGGGCTGGTCCCTCCCACATCAATCAGCAATTAAGAAAATGCCCCACACACACACACAGAAAAAGAAAAAAAAAGAAAGAAAATGCCCCCATGAGCTGGAGAAATAGCTCAGCAATTAAGAGCACTGGCTGGTTTTAGTTTGTTGTTTTTTGTTTTTGTTTTTGTTTTGGGGTTTTTTTTTGTTTTGTTTTTGTTTTTTGTTTTGGGGGGGGTTTTGGTCTTTTTGAGACAAAGTCTCCCTGTAGCCCTAGCTGTCCTGGAACTCACTCTGTAGACCAGGCTGGCCTTGAACTCACAAAGATCCACCTGCCTCTGCCTCCCAAGTGCTAGGAGGCACTAAAGGCGTGTGCCACCACACCCAGCTAAGCACTGGCTGTTCTTGCAGAGGACCCAGGTTCAGGTCCCTGCACAGATGCACTTACATACATGCAGGCAATACACTCATACACATAAAATAAAAATAATAGAATTTTAAATAAGAAAAAATGCTTCACAGCCATGGCCAATCTCAAAGGCCAGGTCCTCAGTTAAAGCTCCCTCTTCCCAGATGACTCTAGTTTGTGTCAAGTTGACAAAAACTAACCAGCACAACCTGTTAAGACAAAACACCACAGACTGGCTGACTTAACAACAAACATTTTACAGAATTAATATTGGAAAAATGGTTATATTAAAGAATGCGGTCCCCACCAAGATGCCAATGATATTCTTCAGTAAAATGGAAAAAGCTATCTTAAAATTCATACAGAAATACAACAGACCCTAATTATCCAAAACAATTCTAAGGCAAAGAGCAATCAGGAAGTATCACAGTATCTGACTTCAAACTATACTGCAGAGCCATAGTAACAAAAACAGCAAGGTCGTGACATAGATCAGTTGGATAGAATAGAGGGCTCAGAAATAAGCCCATGTGGCTATAGCTACCTGATTGGGGAGGGGGTTATTTGTTTGTTTGTTTGTGTGCTGGACAGTCTTAGTGTCAACTTGACACACCTGGAATGAGGAAGCCTCACTGGGGGAATTGCCTCCATTGGACTGTCCTGTGACCATGTCTGTGGGGCATCTTCTTGATTGTTGAGTCACATGTGAGGCCCAGCTCATTGTGGGTGGTGCCACCCTTGGGTACATTGTATATTGTATAAGAAAACAGGCTGAGCATGGGCCAGGGAAGCAAGCCAGTAAGAAGCATTCTTCCATGGCCTGTGCTTCAGCTTCTGCCTCCAAATTCCCGCCCTGAGTTCCTATGTTGGGCTCCCTCAGTGATGAACTGTGACCTGGGAGATATGAGCCAAATAAACCCTTTCTTCCCCAAGTTGGTTTTGGTCACAGTATTTTGTCACAGCAATGGCAAAGCAAACTAGAACAGTTTGTTACAAAAGTGCTAAAAACATATATTGGGCAAAGTCACTCTCCTCAACGAATGGTGCTGGGGAAATTGGACATCTATAGGGGAAATACCAACATACAGGCATAAGCAGTGACTTTCTGAAGAGGACTCCAGTGGCTGGGAAAATAACAAAGACTGACAAATGAGGCCACATGGAATTAAAAATCTCTTGCATGGGCGAGGGGGTGAGTGGTGAATATGAACATAGACATACATGCATGAAAATGTTATAATGAAACCATCATTGTATACAATGAATGTATGCTAATTTAAAATTAAAAGGGGGCTAGGAAGATGTCTCCATGAGTAAAGCACTTGCCATGCAAGTGTAAGGACTTGAGTTCAAATCCCCAGAACTGACAAAAAGCTTAGCACAGTAGCACATACCTGTAATCCCTACAGCAAAATGAAAGACAGAGACAGAAGAATCTCACAGGCTAGCTGGCTGCACACAGTGGTGAACAACAGGAGCCTGTCTCAAACAAGGTAGAAGTAGAGGTGATGCCTAACGTTGTCCTCTGATTTCCACACACAGGCTACTTGCATATGCCTTCACTAACAAATACACATAAACGCACGCACACACACACACACACACACACACACATAAATTTTAAAAATAAAATAGCATTAAAATAACAATCATCAGAGTAAAGAGACAGCCTCCTACAAGATAGGGTAAAAATTTTTGCCAACTGCCGAGTATGGAAATCAGCACTCAGGAGGCAAAGGCAGGGATCTCTGTGAGTTCAAGGCCAGCCTGGTCTTCATAGTGAGTTCCAGGACAGCTGGGGCTCCAGGGTCTCAAAGAGACCAAAAAAAAAATATTTTCCAACTATATACATCTGACAGAAGATTAATATTCCAGACTATATAAAGAATTTTAAAAATCAAATACCAAGGGGCTGGAGAGGGATCAGCAGTTACGAGCACAGGTTGATCTGGCAGAGGACCCAGGTTTGGTTCCCAGCACCCACATGGCAGCTAATAACCATCTATAACTCCAGTTCCAGGGGATCTAACACCCTCTTCTGACCTCTGCAGACACTTCATGACATGGGTGCACTTACATGTATGCAGGCATAACACACACATAAATTAAAAATAATAAAATATTAAAAATAAAATTAAGGGCTGGGCATGGTGGCGCATGCCTTTAATCCTAGCACTTGGGAGGCAGAGGCAGGTGGATCTTTGTGAGTTCAAGGCCAGCCTGGTCTACAGAGTGAGTTCCAGGACAGCTGGGGCTACAGGGAGACCCTGTCTCAAAAAGACCAAATAATAATAATAATAATAAAATAAAAATAAATAAAATTAAGGACCTAAAGGGTAAAGAATCCAGGCAATAAATGGGACAGTGATCTGGCCGGCTCTCAAAAGAAGTACAAATGGCCAATAAATACATGGGAAAAAATGTTCAACATCTTTAGTTGTCAAGGAATTACAAATGAAAACTACAATGAGATTCCATTTCACCCTGGTCAGAATGGCTATAATCAGGAAAAAAAAATTAAAAACCAATAAATTCTAGTGAGAATCAGGGGAAAGAAACCCTTATGCATTGTTGGTGGGAATGTAAATTAGTCCAGCCACTAAGGAAATCAATATGGAGGTTCCTCAAGAGATCGAAAACAAAACTACTATATGAGTCAGCTATACACTCTGGGTGTATAGTAATCTAAGCCAGCACACCACAGAGACACCTACACACACATGTTTGTTGCTGCACTATTCACAATAGCCAAGTGAAGGCACCAACCTAGATGCCATCTGCAGATAAATGAATAAAAAATGAGATACACATACACAGTGGAGTTAGCAGTAAAGAAAAAGGAAGTTGTGGGGCTGGAGAGCTGGCTCAGCAGTTAAGAGCATGGGCTGCTCTTGCAGAAGACCTGGGTTTAGTTCCCAGTATCCACATGGCACCTAACAACCATCCATAACTCCAGCTCCGGGGGATCTGAGCCCTCTTCTGGCCTCCTTGTGTATTGCACACACATGGTACACATACATACATGCAGGCAAAATGCTATAGACATAAAAATAAATTTTTAAAAACTTTAATGAAGCTATGTTGTTTGTAGGAAAATGGATGAAGCTGGAGATGACCAAGTGAAGTGAAATAAGATATCACGTGGGGCTGGAGAGAGATCGGCAGTTGAGAGCTCTGACTGCTCTTGCAGAGGACCCAGGTTCGATCCCCAGCACCCACATGGCGGCTGAGAACCATCTGTAACTCCAGTTCCAGAAGAACTCCAGTTCCAGGGGAATCCAAGACCCTCTTCTGACCTCTGCGGCATTGCATGACACGGGTGCACAGACCTGCATGCAGACAGTACATTCATACACATACAAAAATAAATAAATAAAATTTTAAAAAAACCACCATGACCAAGGCAACTTATAGAAGGAAGAGCTTGTTAGTCTTATGGTTCCAGAGAGATAAGAATCCATCATGGTGGGGAGGCATGGCGGCAGGGGCAACCAAAGCAGAAAACTGAGCACTCACTTGCAGGAAGCAGAGCGAGCAAGCTGGAAGTGAGGTAAGGCTATGAACCCCCTCAGAGCTCACCCCCAGGGACATACTTCCTCCAGCTCCACCACAGTTCCTAGAGAGTCCATGACTCTCCCTAAACAGCACCACAAGCTGACCAAGTGTTAAAATTCTTGAGCCTATGAGGGACATTCCTCATTCTGAAGAGGAAAAGAAACACATACCCTTGCCTTTCATGTATCTTTCATGTGTATCTAACATTGCCCCCCCATAAGTATTTTGAAGAACACAATGGTTATCTTTTAACACTAAAAGTTGTACTAAAAAAGGAAATCAAATTAAAATGGCAAACACAAGTGCTATCTTGAGGAGTGGCTGCCTCAATTATCTGGTACATCTGCTGGAAGTGTCCTGTCTGCTAAAGAAGCCCACAATTCATCTACAAATTAAAGAATGGTCTAACCTCTGCCCTCACTATCTGCTTTTGTAAACCTGCTTGCCCATTTAACCATAGTGGAATTTTTCCATAGAATAGTCTTAAGACACATAGACATCTGTGCTAGAAATCATATAGTCAAGGCTGAAGGCACCCATGGTGTAACTGTGGAGAAACGATGTGACAGACCCTATGAAGTCTGTTGATTTCTGCAGCTTGGAGCCTAGAACTGCAGAGCATTCACTCCAAAGGGTCTGCCTGTATAAAGAAGTGAGTTCCCAACTCCCTGAGTACTTAGTTCCTGGCTGCCTGACTTCCACAACAACTCAAACCACTGCATCTCTGGTTGTTGGGTGGGTGGGGTGCTCCAAATATGCAGCTTTCATGAGCCATCACCCATGCTGGCTGGGCTTTGAGTGTGAAGCTCTCTTTGAGTCACCCATACTCTTGCAAGTAACCTCAGTAACTCTGTGGCACACTAAGGTACACTTGGGTGGAGTCATTGTTATTGCCCTCTCTGGAACTGTGCCACGAGCATGGACTGAGAGGTCCACAGGAATCCAGGACACAGTATTATGATGCAATCTACTTTTATTCTTGCCCACAAGGTTAATCACACAACAGGTCTCCTCCTACTCCTGGCGGGGGGGGGGGGCGCACAGGCGGGCAGGGGGGTCCAGGATGCCTGGGAGGGTGCAGCTGCTCTTGGGTCTCTTTCATCTCCAACTGTTTAAGTCCTGGTACCTGACAGATGCTTAGCACAGTCTAGAAAATCTAAGTGCTTTGATCCCGTAAACTCACCTTTGGGAATTTGATCACATAGTTTAGGAGGAAAGACAGGTATACACATGCAAACCTTTGCTGCCATGGAGTGGTACTGCACTTTGGAGACTTAGAGAAGACTAGTCATGAAAAACTAGTATAAAGAGGCCAAGGTTTCAGGAACCACGCCTGGGATATTCTGGACAAAATGCTGAAGGAAGGGGCAGAATTGTTTATCAGCAGAAAAAATTCTGGACAAACACCCAGGAGTAAGTATGGGTCCTGACCAATGAAACTTGAGGAATACCACTCGCCTGATGAAGGAGCCTGGGGGAGGCTGGGGGAGTTTGGGAACCGGAGGGAACTTGGCCAGTGCGGTGAACTGCAAGGACACAGGACACACCTGAAAGTCACATACACAAAACAGTTCTTTCAACCTCCATTAGAGAACTCCTAGAAAGATTTACGGGGACACTGGCATCTTCCAACATCTGCATTAAAATCCCATAACCGCAAATGTCTGTGGTGTCTAAGAGTTGCTGTTCCCCATCAGGAAGTCGTTCTGCAGCTGCTGCCAAAGCCTGTCAAACAGACACCCGCCCACCAGGCTCCTCACCCAGCCAGGAAGATCAGCAAGGGTGCGGGGAGCCCTGTCTATTGAACACCTCCGCCAACACACCTATTAAGGGTGAGTGTCTCACCACTGGAATTGTCATCGTGTTTGCACCTCTGTCAGAAGAGATTTGCCAGTAACTTCAACGAAAGAATGAAAAGTAATTCCTCTAGGTGAGAGGAGTCCCCAGACAGGAAGCCTCTGCAAGCAAAAATATTTGAGACACTGTCAGGACACCTAATGAAACTGATCAAAGAACACTTATGCAGCTCTGTCTCTGCAAATCATTTAGATACACTTAAATCTGAATGGAAATTTACCAGCACAGATACATTTGTGTAACAAATCCTTATGAGGGCATCTTGGTGGAGTTAGAAAGGCCAGGCAGTGCAGTGCAGAGCTTCCCATCAGCTCTGATCTTCCTGCAGAATTCAGGCCTCCAAGCTCCCAGGGAAAGGAAAAAAAAAAAAAAGCTGCACAGGGGCCCCAGCTTCTGACAACTAGAGCCCCAGGCATGAAAAGTAGCACAGAGTCCTTCAAGCAGGACAGAGCAATGGGAACTGGTGGTAACCTTTCTTTAAAGATGGGATCTTAGCCAGGCGTGGTGGCGCATACCTTTAGTCCTAGCACTTGGGAGGCAGAGGCAGGTGGATCTTTGTGAGTTCAAGGCCAGCCTGGTCTACAGAGTGAATTCCAGGACAGGTAGGGATACAGGGAGACCCTGTTTGGAAAAGACCAAAATAAAATAAAAATTAAAAAAATAATAATAAAGATGGGATCTTACTACGTAGCCCTGGCTGGCCTAGAACTCACTATGCAGACTATACGAGCCTGGAACTCACAGAGATCGGCCTGCCTCTGCCTCTTGAGTGCAGGGATTAAAGGGGTGTGCTACCATGCCAGGCTTTGATGCTAACTTTTTGACTGCTCTTCCATGATTGGCTGCATGTGGTCAGAGATCCAACCAAGCAGGGCCCAGCTGGTTCTTAAATTTGGTTAACCTCAAGCTTCAACACACACTTTTTTAAAAAAGACTTTTTTTTTTACTTTTCTTTATTATTAAACTTTTTCATGCATCATACATCATTTCTCAATCCAATTTTGACTCATTTCCCTTTCCATGCCCCCCACCCCACCTGAGTTCATGCATTCTGCCATACATGCCTTGCATCTTTTTCTGAGTCTTAAAAAGACATTCTTTAAGTGTATACATGTGTCTGTGTGTGGATATGTGCACATGTGTGCAGGTGCTCACAATGGCCAGAAGAGGGCATCAGATCCTGGGGAGCTGGAGTTACAGGAAGTGAGTTGCTTGATGTGGGTGCTGAGAATTGAACTAGGGTCCACTGCAAGGGCATTACATGTTTTGAACTGTTCAGCCATCTCTCCTGCCCTTAAATATACACTTTCACAGTGGGACTTGAAAGAGGAGGAAGCACAGTCCAAAAGTCAGAGCCCAGACAGAGCCCACCAAAAGACTCACCAGAGACAGGAGATGGGCCTGCTGACCCCTCTACTAAGCATTCTTCCTCTGTCAGGGAGTTCAATGGCCACAGAGAAGGCATCCCCTCACCTGAGACTGTCCCAGCAGGGAGCTCAGTCAAGCCAACTTCCAGGACTCCACCAGAAGGACTCATTCCAAGACTCCCCACTCCGCTGGGCTGTGGAAGGGAATTTGTCCCTGCAGCTTTTTCCCAAATTAACAAAGTCCTTCCTGTTTGTACTCTGCTGTCTTCCCAGGCCGTTCTTAGAGGAGGTGGAACAAGAACCCTGTTGGAGACCAGAGACTGTCTCCACACACAGTTCATTCACTGTGACACAAATAGCAGTGTTGGTCCTGAGGCTATATGGCCTGTTCTCTACTGTGCTCAGCATGTGTTTAAGACATAGAAGTTGTGCAAGTCCAGGGCTGGAGAGATGGCCTAGCAGTTAAGAGTGTCGACTGCTCTTGCAGAGGACCTGGGTTCAATTCCCAGCACCCACATGGTGGCGGCTGAGAACCGTCTTTAGCTCCAGTTCCCCCAGGGGAACCTGACGCCCTCTTCTGACCTCCACAGCATTGCACGACATGGGTGCACAAACCTACATGCAGACAGTACATTCATACACATAAAAAATAAATAAAAATTTTTTTTAAAGTTGTGCAAGTCCAAAACCCCCTTATCTGAAACCACTCAGATGCCTGGGTCCTCACAAGATAACAAAGTGCAAAGATCTTCTGTTTCACCTCCCACCCCGCCAGGAAGTCCACATCAGCACAGTAATCAACAATTAAGCATTTCCATAGAACCTAAGCATTGAGACTGCGTAGGGAAAGCCAGGACTACAAGCGTAGGTCTTTTCCCAAGAGGGTGTGCTGCCAAATCCCAGAACGTTTCCCGTTTGTGGAGCCTGTTGGACTGTAGGTGAGCAATAACTATTGGATCTTGGAATCAGATCAGTTTCCAGAGAACCTTGAAACAACTGGAATCAGAATGTGGGCAAGGTCATGTTCAATAAAACTACGGGGAGCCGTGGTTTTGAACTAAGAAACTTCAAGGGGGCCCAGAAGAACAGACTAAATATTAAAGTGGAGTCACCCATGCTAAAGTTTCATACCGTCAAACAAAACTAGGCTTTTATCCAACCTTCAGGAAAATCAGGAGAAAAAGAAAAAGCAAATTCCTAAACCAGGCAGTGAGCACAATGAAATGCATGAACACAGGTATGCTTTAATCCTCACAAAGCTTACCCAGAAGTAATCTGCACAAGATCCTTTTTTTTTCCTATTGCTCTTTCTCCCTGGCCCCTCCTTATGAGGAATGTGATTTCTAAATATCCCTTTGACTTTTGTATTTCTGCTTTTGGCAGCTCTGCTGGATAGCTTTAGTGTCAACTTGACACACCTCAGTTGGGGAACTACCTCCATTGGATTGGCCTGTGGCCATGTCTGTGGGGCATCTCCTCGATCCTTGAGTGAAGTAAGAGGGCCCAGTCCACTGTGGGTGCCCCCCCCAGGTAGGTTGTTGTGTACTGTACAAGAAAGCAGGCTGAGGATGGGTCAGGGGAACAAGCCAATAAGCAGCGTTCCTCCATGGCCTGTGCTTCAGTTCCTGCCCTGAGTTCCTACCTTGGGCTCCCTCAGTGATGAACTATGACCAGGGAGTTGTAAGACAAATAAATCCTTTCCTCCAAAATTGGTATTGGTCAGAGTGTTTTATCACAGCAATTGAAAGCAAACTAGAACAGAAACCCTCCAGGCATATATGAAACCAGTCTTGGGCTGGAGAGATGGCTCAGTGGTTAAGATTGCTTGGTGCTCTTGTAGAAAACTTGAGTTCATTTTCCAGCACCCACCTTGGGAGCAGATCACAACTGCCTGAAACTCCAGTTCAAGGGGATCAGATGCCCCCTTCTGACTCCCTGGGGCACCGACACTCATGTGGCACACACTCACATAGATACACATAGAGACACACAAATAAGTAAATAAATATATAAAGTCTTTAAGAAAAACAATCTTTTCTGCTTCGTCCATCAAACACTTACTCCGTTTTATAGAATGAAGATTTGCTACACTGTAGAATTGCAAAAGTAATTAAAATCTTTAAACTAAATTGTAATTTCTTCTTTTTCAGTAGCAATTGGAATCACAGAACTTCCAGTGATGAGGCTCTTGGCTCTGGGTTGCACAGCACATGAACATAGTACAGGGGAGATGAACTCTATGATGTATGACCATGGAATCTTCTCAGAAATGAGGCACCGAGAGGATCCACACTGGAGTGGACAGGGAGGTGGGATATGGAGCGAGAAATGGGATTGGCTAGGAGAAAAGCACAAGAGCAGCTTGTGTGACCGAAGAGAGGCCACAAGCTGGGCCGGATGCAGGCTCGCTGCAGTTAGACCAGAGTCTGCTATCTGAGCCTTTCCCGGGTTCCCACACACTCTTTGAATCTCATTAAAATACTACAGAGCTGGATTTATTGTCATTGTATTAATGACTTTTCTTCTTGCTGTGATAAAAACAACTTAAGGGAAGAGGGGTTTATTCTGTCTCACAGTTCAAGGATACAGTCTGTCATGGTGGGAGGGCATGCTGTCGGCTGGTCGTGCCTCCTCAGAGCCTGAGGAACACTGGGCTTGGTCATACTATATCCAGCAGAGCCTGAGGAACGCTGGGCCTCACTCCTTTCTATTCCCTCCAGGACCCCATCCCACAGGATGGTGCTGACCACACTTAGGGTAGGTCCTTTCACCTCAATTAACCGAATCTAAAATATTCCTCACAGATATGCACAAAAGTTTGTCTCCTTGGTGATTCTAGATCCTGTCAAGCTGATAGTATTGATCATCACACCCAGGACATGTTCAAGGTAGGTAGAATCCGAAACAGAGTTCACTCCTGGGATCACCCCACTGCCTACTATCCCCAGAGGCAGCTCCTCTAGACTACACTTTGAGCCCATATTCTCAGAACATGGCGCTAGGGAACTGTCTTCTAAGTGAGCTCATCAAGAACTAGGTAAGGAAAGCCCAGCCGCATGGTTAAAAACAACACAAGTAAAGACGGTGTATGCACAGTTCAGTAGAAACACTTCGTAAGCTTGTCTCCCACCAAGAAGACAGCATCCTTCTGTTTTGCAGTTGAGGAAACTGAGGCACCAGGAGGCTTAGCGACTTGGGAGAGAGTGTGTACCGAGTGTGCACTGCGGCACCGTGCTAGTAACCAATACACAAAACTATTAAAATGGAGCCAATCGGTAAAATTTTTTCTCATGAAAGCAAAAGCAGGGCAAATATTCTCAGGTATAAGTCCTTTATAGAGAAATGCCTGTTTTCAGGTCATTTGAAAACAAGCATGCACTGCAGGTGCTGATGCTGAGTGAATATCTGTCCCCAAGGTCCAGGTGCTGATGCTGAGTGAATATCTGTCCCCAAGGTCCAGGTGCTGATGCTGAGTGAATATCTGTCACCCCAAGGTCCAGGTGCTGATGCTGAGTGAATATCTGTCTCCCCAAGGTCCAGGTGCTGATGCTGAGTGAATATCTGTCTCCCCAAGGTCCAGGTGCTGATGCTGAGTGAATATCTGTCACCCCACCATCCAGGTGCTGATGCTGAGTGAATATCTGTCACCCCAAGGACCTGGTTGGGCCCTTAGCGGCAGCATGCAGGTATGTCGAACCCTATGGAAGGCGATCACAGAGCTCTCTCCCCATTATGAGACCTGACAGCCAGACTGAGGACCAGGTGGGGTTCAACCAGCCCACATGAAACTGTGCAGTGAGGACCAGTGCTCTGCACTGGTCTGGGAGTTCCATCTGCCCAAGTCTCTTATTCCTTTCCTTCTGCGCTGGTGATATTTGGAGCCAGAGGATTGATCTTGGGGCTCATCTTGTGTCATGTAAGATGCTGAAGGGAAACCTTAGCCTTTACTCAATAGAAGCCAGTAGAACACCACCACCATCCCAGATACATAACCAGGAACTGCGTCCAAGCATTGCTAGTGAAGAAGAAAAAAAGTACCCTGCCCAGAGAACACCTGTGGGCAGAGTCTTCAAAGCCAAGAACAGCTGAAGAAGAGTTTATTTGGGCTATGGTTCCAAAAGGGTAAGAGTCCATATGGCAGGGAGGCCTGGCCAGGAGCAGCAGGTGGGAGCAAGAGCAGGAAGCTGAGAACACACGCCTTCCATCACAAAGAGGAAGCCCAGAGAGCAACTCCAAGTATTCAGACATTTTTTCCCCAGTTGGCGGCGGGAGATCTTAGAAGGTGTGGCCATGCTGGAGGAAGCTCATCCCTGCGGTGGGCTTAGAGAGTTCTTAAGCCTTGTTGGGTCTCCACTCTCTCTGCTTCCCGTGCCCTTGAAGAAGTGAACCTCTGCTTCCTGCTCCTGCTCCAGCCACCTCCTGCCACCATGCCTCCCTGCCGTGATGGGGTCTAATCCCCTTGGAACCCTGCACTCAAATAAACTCTTCCTTTTATAAGTTCCCTTGGTCAGTGTTTCTATCACAGCAACAGAAAAGTAACTAGTACACCATATAACAATGATCTGGTATCAAGAATAAATCAGTTGGGGCTGGAGAGATGGCTCAGTAGTTAAGAGCACTGACGGCTCTTGCAGAGGACCCAAGTTCGATTCCCAACACCCACATGGCAGCTAAGAACCATCTTTGACTCCAGTTCCAGGAGAATCCAACGAAAAAAAGGAAGAAATCAGTTATAATTTCTTTTATTGATCTGCTACATTAAAAAGAATATAGGGGGCTGGAGAGATAGTCTAGCAGTTAAGAGCACCGACACTCTTGCAGAGGACCCAGGTTCGATCCCCAGCACCCACATGGCGGCTGAGAACCGTCTGTAACTCCAATTCCAGGAGAACTCCAGTTCCAGGGGAATCTGAGACCCTCTTCTAACCTCCACAGCATTGCACCACACGGGTGCACAGACCTGCATACAGACAATACATTCATACACATACAAAAATAAATAAATAAAAAATTAAAGAAAAAAAAAAGCATGTTGTTAAAAAAATAAATAAATAAATAAAAATAAAAAGAATATAAAATATAAGTCACCTGGGTGTGGCAGTACATACCTTTGATCCCAGCACTCAGGAGGCAGAGACAGGTGGATCTCTATGAGATCAAAGCCAGCCTGGTCTACCATGTAAATTCCAGGCCTTCTGGAGACCCTGTTTCAAAAAGACCAAACAATTGTCTACAAAACATGTACATCATATTAATATCTGCTGTTCAAGAAGATGGAAGAGAGGCTGAAGAGATGGCTCAAGAGCACTGGCCAGTCTTCCAGAAGACCCAGCTTCCATTCCCAGCACCCACATGGCAGCTAACAACCACCCAAAACTCCAGTTCCAGGGGATCCAATGTCCTCTTTTTTTTTTAATTTTTTAAATTTATTTCTGTATGTATATGAATGTACTGTCTGCATGCAGGTTTGTGCACCCATGTCGTGCAAGCCACGGAGGTCAGAAGAGGGTGTCGGATTCCCCGGAACTGGAGTTCTCCTGGAACTGGAGTTTCAGATAGTTCTCGGCCACCATGTGGGTGCTGGGGATTGAACCCAGGTCCTCTGCAAGAGCAGTCAGTGCTCTTAACCTCTAGGCCATCTCTCCAGCCCCCAATGTCCTCTTGTGGCCTCCACGGGCACTGCACAACACAGGCACACTTAAATGCATGCAGGCAAAACACTCACATGCATAAAATAAATAAATCAAAACCAGAAGATGAAAGAGTGCAATTCCTAATGCAGGCTGAGTTGTGAACTGAGTAAACAGAATCCGTAGGGGCTCCAAGGTCCACCCAGGAGGAAGCTCCTCACAGGTTCTCCGACACTGGAATCAAATCACTCAGCATGAATACCACTCATGAGTTCTGGTGGACCAGGCATTACAAAAAGGTGAAGGAAAGAGGGGGGCAAGGAACAAATGAGGAGAAAGCAGGGCTAATAAGGGACTGCACCACAGAGCAGCATGCCGATTTGTCTGCTGGCATTGAACTGTGGAAGATGGCCGTTGATTCTTCCCCTCTTTCAGGGCCAGACTCTGCTTCCTATTAGTTAAGAAGCTAAAGGATGGGAGAGGCTGTTGGAAAAGGCTGGAAAGGCCCTACAAATGGAGAAACAACACAGCTCAGTGTCAGCCTCAGCTCTTGACCTTGAAAATGGGCACAATCTTCTACAATCCCTGTCCCAAATCAAATGAGAACCAGAGAAGCAGTCAATCTTTATGGTGCTTCTGCAGCTACCTGACGGGAGCTTGTTAGAAGTAGACTCACAGGTTAAAAGCACCAACTGCTCTTGCAGAGGACCTGAGTTCGATTCCCAGTACCCACATGCCAGTTAAAAACCATCCCTGGCCGGGCATAGTAGCGCACACCTTTAATCCCAGCACTTGGGAGGCAGATCTTTTTGAGATCTGGCCGGGCATAGTAGCACACACCTTTAATCCCAGCACTTGGGAGGCAGATCTTTTTGAGTTCAAGGCCAGCCTAGTCTACAGATTGAGTTCCAGGGCAGCTGGGGCTACAGGGAGACCCTGTCTCGAGAAGACCAAAAAAAAAAAAAAAACAAATCCGTAAGGCCAGCCAAGGTGGCGCAGGCCTTTAATCCCAGCACGAGGAGGAAGAGGGCAGGCAAGAACCATCTTGGAGTTTTCAGTCAAGGCATCCCTGGTCCTACCTAGAAGATCACCCTACAGCCATTCCAAACAAGGCCATCTGGGAACGAAAAGGGAAACCTTGGTTCTCAAAAAGACAAAAAAACAAAAATTGAAACGAACGAACAACAAAAATCCATAACTAAACCTACATCCAATCACACCGAGGAGATACACTCCTATCTTCGACCCGCCACGGCATTGCATGCATGGCTGGTACATCTACCTAATATGCACAGCAAATGCACTCGAAACATCACATAGAATAAAATAATAATGATAAAAATAGTGTAAAGGCCAAAGATCACTCAAGAAGAAATGCTAACAACTTCATATCTATGAAATGCACCATACTACCATACACCGTACATTGTTTAACCTAAGAGAAATAAAGTGCCCTAGACGTCCCCCCCCGCCAAAAAAAAAGTCAGATTCACAGGCCTGGAGAGATTGCTCAGTGGTTAAGAACCTGACTATACCATGCAGAATGCCCAGGTTCGTTTGCCCAGTTCCCACACCACAGTAGGCTAAAAACAAACTAGTGTAACTACTCAGTTCCAGGGATCAGAGGACCCCTTCTCTCTTCGACTCCACACGCATTGTCACAACCTAAAGTGCATTTACATACATGTACACAAAAGCACCCACATGCATAAAAAATACATAATCTTTTAAAACATACAGATTCCCAAAGGTTGTCCTAGAGGAATCTCATTCAGTAAGTGAGGATGCAGAAATCAACCTTCAGATGCAAGAGGGCTGGATCACACCCGGAAGGGCAGAATCAGTGCTCTGGCCTTGGAGGTTGCTCAACTGCACTTCAATATGTGAAGAAAATCAACCAAATATTCTGAGATCTGTTTAAATAGCATTTAAAAGAGTCCAACACTAGGGCTGAGAGATGGCCTAATGGTTTAAAAGAGTGCCAATCACTATCTTGCAGAGGGAACCTAGGTTTGATTCCCCAGCACCACATGGCAGCTGAGAACTGTCTGTTAACTCAGTTCCAGGGAATCCCACACCTCTCTTCTGACCTCCAGCGGCAATTGCATGAGGCGGGTTGACAAACCTACATGCAGACAGTACATTCATACACATAAAAAATAAATAAAATTTTTTTTAAGTCCCAACAATAAATGCTGGGCATGGTTGGTGCATGCCTTTAATCCCAGCACTTGGAAGGTAAGACAGGCAGAACCTCTGTGACTAAAAATACATCACATAGCTGGATGTGGTGGCACACGCCTTTTAATCCCAGCATTTGGGAGACGAGGCAGGAGGATTCTTTGTGAGTTTCAAGGCCAGTCCTGGTCACAAAAGTGGAGTTCAGGACAGCTGGGGCCTACAGGAGACCCCTGTCTCAAAAAACAAAAAAAAATAATAATAATTGTGATGGTAACGTTAATCCTGGGTGTCAACTTGACTGGGACTAAGGAACAAATAAGAAAGAAAGGTCTTCTGATTGGACACCTCAACCCGGATGGGCCCAACCCCAAATGTGTGTGGTTACCTTCTAGGCCGGCAGGCCAGTATTTAAGGCCCATGGCAGAGGGAGCTGGTCCCTTTTTTCTCCGTGGGCTTGCTTCCTCATCTGGGTGAGTTTTGTCTTGCTGCTGTGATCACCCTTTGGGATCCCAGCGTGTACTGAGACCGGCAGATCTCCTGGGACCAATTGGGCCTTCAGCATGAGACGGGACTCTGAGAACTCCAGCCTTTGTGGACTGAGGGTTCCCTGGATTCCCGGCCTCTCCAGTTCGGCGCTACTGTTGAGCTCCGTCACGTGAGCAAATCAATAAATTGTATATAGTTATATATACTCATCCTGTTGCTTCTGTTTCTTTAGAGAACCCTGACTAATACGATAATAGATCACATAAAAAATAAAAACCTCCAGAAATTTCTGGCTCTCTTCACTTCTACCCCTCACCTTTGAGAGAGAGAGAGAGAGAGAGAGGCAGTTTGCACCCTGCTTCCAGGCTGAGGGTTCTCCCTGCCATTAGCAGCCTACTAGGAAGTGCAGCCTTGCTTCCTTCCCTGGCTGTTTTTCCCCTCTATTGATCTTAGGAAATAAAGTCTCCAAACATGTTGCCCTTAGAATGCAACCAAAAATTCTAGACAAACTTATATTGTATCATAAAAATTTTTAAAGCCTGGGGATTAGAAAGATTAGCTCAGCAGTTAAAAGTACTGGCTGCTCTTGCAGAAAACCCAACTGTAGTTCCCAGCACCCACATGGCAGCTAACAACCATGTTACTACAGTTCCAAGGCTCTCTTCTGACCTCCATGGCCTTCCACAAACAGGTGCACTAACACACATGCAGGCGAAACACTCATTCTCATAAAATAAAAATAAATTAATGTCTAAAATTTTAAAGCCTGAAATACAAGTATCTCATAGAGGTTTCAAACCCATGTTGATTTTGAGGAGAAATTGGCATGGATTAGAAAGTGGAAGCGCTGGCTGGAGGATGGCCTAGCGTTAAGAGGCAACCAACCCGCTCTGCAGAGGAAACAGGTTTGATCACAGCAACCCACATGGCAGCTGAGAAACCGTCTGTAACTCCAATCCCAGGAGAACTCCATTCCAGGGGGAAGCTGAGACCTCTTCTGACCTCGCAGGCATTGCATAACATGGTGCACAGACCTACAATGCAGACAGTAAACTCATACACATACAAAAATAAATAAATAAATAAATAAATAAATAAATAAATAAATAAATAAATAATACAAAAATTTTTAAAGAAATATCATTTAAAAAAGAAAAAGAAAGTGGAAGGGCCCAAAAGGATGTCAGCCTTGGAAGCCGAGTTGGGGGGCAGGGGGCAGGAGACTCAACAGCGAATTCCACAAGGTCTAATCATTGATTCTTCTTGTCATCAAGTAAGTGAGCCTTCCGGGACAGAGTCAAGGCAATTCTAAGGAAGCCCTGTTCAGGGGCTGCTGGATTTTGTCTGAAGGCTGCTCCTAACGGCTTGGCTCACATGATCAATGGTCAGTGTCCCCAAGAGTCCTGGCTGTGCAGAGAGAGAGTGCGTGTGTGCCAGGCATTGTGGAGAACACAGAAATGCTTACAGTCTTTTTTGTTGTTGTTGTCTTTTCGAGACAGAATCTCCCTGTAGCCCCAGCTATCCTGGAACTGTAAGACCCGAATTGAGCCTTGCCCTTGAGAGACCCCCGAGTGAGAGACACGGAGACAAGTCTCGCTGCAAAAGCAAGAGGTTTATTACTCCGGTGCACCAGGGTTCACCTGCACAACGGGGAGAGGTGAACCCTGGGCAATCTCTGCATACAGGTTTCATACACTTAGAGCAGGGCAGGAATTGAACCCTGGTCTCCTGCGTGACAGGCGGGGATACACAGCATGCCTGGGTCTGCAGGTGGTTTGGGTAACTCTGGCCTTATTGATAATAGCAGAGTTACAGCTCATGGTTAGGTCAGCCCACCTGCCCCCACATACCAAAGGTTATCTTTAGACAATCTTGGGACAGGAATGAGGAAATGTTAAGTCAGTCTACCTGTCCTCACATACCAATAGTTATCTTTAACAAGTTTAAGTTAGCTGTTCTTTAGGCCTTGAGCAACTGTCTTTGAGCAATTGACCTTTTCCCTGAATTGGTCAGGTTCCAGTAATTGCTTAAAATGGTGGCTATGCTCAAAATGGAGTCAGTGTGGGCCTCCCTTACAGAACTCGCTCTGTAGACCAGGCTGGCCTTGAACTTACAAAGATCCGCCTGCCTCTGCCTCCCAAGTGCTAGGATTAAAGGCATGCACCACCATGCCTGGCAACAGAAATGCCTACAGTCTTAATTCTGGAATGAATACTCACAGCCAGATGCAAGCCAGGAAGTGAAAATACCTGTAGAGGCAGGAAGAGGCACACAGCGCCAGTCTATCAGGGAGGGCCCTGTCCAGGTAAACAGGGAAATGTCATAAAGGAATGGAATCTCAGAAGGCTATAGCACCGAGATAGGGTTACAGGCTCTGAAGCCAGCAGGGCTGTGAAGCCAGCATGGGCTAGTATTTGAGTCAGAGAAGCAAGGAGTGGAGGAAGAGCAGGAATCCCAGAACACAGATCTAACATGAAGAGGAGTGCTAAACATCCGCACTTTCAAAGCTGTGTCAAATCCTGAGTTCTGTGATGCAAGGTGGGTTTCTGCCAACCACATTCTTTCACTAATGAAAAAGGAAGCCAAAAACAGTGTGCAGAGACTGCGTGGGGGGAGCCAAACTGCTTCCTGTCTGCTTCTGGTTCCTGTTGGCCTTGTCCCAGCCTGGCTTCCTCATAATGGCAAATGTTTTGCTTCCCATGGAGTCCCAAGGCAGCCTCACTCCACGTCCTCGCCTACAGCCAGACTGTACCTTCCTTCTCAAAGACCCGTGTTTCACCTCCTCCAATCTTCTGAATTTAAAATATATTTTTATGGGGCTGGAGAGATGGCCTTGCGGTTAAGAGCACCGGCTGCTCTTACAGAGGACCCAGGTTCGATCCCCAGCACCCACATGGTGGCTGAGAACCGTCTGTAACTCCAATTCCAGGAGAACTCCAGTTCCAGGGGAATCCAACACCCTCTTCTGACCTCCGTGGCATTGCACAACACGGGTGCACAGACCTACATGCAGACAGTACATTCGTACAAATAATACATAAATAAATAAATAAATAAGTAAAATAGTTTAAAAAATAATAAATAAATTAAAAAAAATATTTTTTTATTTTTATTTTATGTGTATGTATGTTTTCCCTGAATGCACATTAAGTGTGCCACCTGTGTGTAATACCCATGGAGACCAGAAGAGGGCATCAGATCCCCTGGAACTGGATCCTCTACAAGAGCAGCCAGTGCTCTTAATGGGTGAGACATCTCTCCAGCCCCCCAATCTTATGAATTTTATTAAGTTTAATAAACACAGCCTTTGCCTTTGTTTCTGGAGCTCAAGGAAGCCAGCTGGCCTCTCTTTACCATTCTGGTACCAAGACACCAAGGCACTTTATACCTACTTAATAACTGTTCATATTAAATGCTATTCAAATAGCTGAGTTGGTTTCAGTGTACTACCTAGACCCTGTCTAAACCAGGATGGAAAATTAAATCTATGCAGTGAGGACTGTTTTACTTTGCTTTCTGTTGATATGATAAATACAATGACCATAAGCAACTTAGGAGAGAAAGGGTTTATCTGGCTTATACTTCCAGGACACAGTCCATCATCAAGGGAAGTCAGGGCAGGAGCTCAGGCCCAAAACCTGGAGGAAAGTCCATGCTGCTTACTAGCTCACTCTCTGGCTCCTGGTTAACCACCTTCTTCTACAGCCCAGGCCCACTTCCCTACAGATGATACTGCCTACAGTGGGCTGGACTCTCCCACATAAATCTTCAACCAAGACAATCTCTCACAGACATAGCTGTGGTGGTTATGGGGAAAGAAATATACCCATTGTATTAGTCACTTTTCTGTTGCTGTGATAAAACCACCATGACCAAGGGAACTTACAAAAGGAAGAGTTTATTTGAGCTTACGATTGACAATTCCAGGGAGTTAGAGTCCAATGTGGCATAGAGGCATGGTGGCCGGGGCTGGAGCAGAAAGCCAAAGTTCATATCCTCCAATGAGCATGGAAGTGGAGAGAGAGAGGCTGGAGACTGCAAGGCTTGTTGAACTCACTAAGCCCTCCCCCAATGACGTACTTCCTCCAGCACAGCCACACCTTCTAAGATCGCCCAGAACAGTGCCACCAACTGGAGACAAAATGTCTGACTACTTAAAGCCTATGGGGGACACTCTCATTCAAACCACCACACCCATGAATTTAATGTCATTTCTGTCTGTATTTGTTGCTTTGTGACTGGTTTTATATTTTAGAAGAGTACTCACTTTGTACTGGTTTATAAATGCTTACTAAAATTTGTGTTGAAAAATGAATCAAAACTAAAATGAAGAAAGCATTCTTTAAAAATACTGCTGTTGGGGCTGGAGAGATGGCCTAGCAGTTAAGAGCACCGACTGCTCTTGCAGAGGACCCGGGTTCGAGCCCCAGCCCCACATGGCAGCTGAGAACCGTCTTTAACTCCAGTTCCAGGGGAATCTGACACCCTCTTCTGACCTCCACAGCATTGCACGACACAGGTGCATAAACGTACTTGCAGACAGTACATTCATGCACATAAAAAATAAATTAAATTAAAAAAAAAATTTAAACAAAAAATAAAATAAAAATACTGCTGTAATTGGGGCTGGAGAGATGGCCTAGCAGCTAAGAGAATGACCTGCTCTTACAGAGGACCCATCTGGTAGCTAACAATCATCTATAACTCCTGTTCCAGGGGAATACGACGCCCTCTTCTGACTCTGCAGGTGCACTTACGTATATTCAGGGATTCAGGGAATACACTCATACACATAAAAAATAGTAAATAAAATAAATAAATAAATAAATAAAAAGTAAATAAAGAAATACTGCTGTTATCTATCGGAACCTCTGTTTATAACTTCCTTGCTTGCTAAGACAATAAAACTCTGTTTAAAAAAAAAATGCTTAAAGCTGGCCATGGTGGCTCACACCTTTTAATCCCAGCATTTGGCAGGCAGAGGCAGGAAGATCTCTGATCTGCATCAGGAGTTCCAGGCCAACTGGGGCTGGAACCAGGGAGACCTGGTCTCAAAAAGACCAAAAATATACCAGATATGGTGGCACACACCTTTAATCCTGGCACTTGGGAGGCAGAGGCAGGTGGATCTCTGTGAGCTCAAGGCCAGCCTAGTCTACAGAGCAAGCTCCAGGCCAGCTAGGACTAAAGGGACACCCTGTCTCAAAAAGACAGGACCAAAAGCACATAAATAAATATTTTAACTCTTGCCCTAAATATCAGCCTCTGTAAACACGCCTGCAGAAGGAATTCCCATGCTGTATATATGCATAGGATTCTAAGAACTGTAGCAAGATTCAAGTCAGTGCTTGAGTGCTTGGGAGGAAACTCTGCTCCAGTCTGCTGGCATGCATAGTCTCCTGATTCCTCCATGTGAGCCTCTGGGTATGTTTTCTGTGCATGGCAAGGTCCCATGCCTCACCGTCCCATAACAATCGAGGCAATCTCCAACTGAAGTTCTTCCAGGTGACTCTAGGTTCTGTCCTATTGACAATGAAAACTAACCAGCTTACGGACTCTATTTTTCTTTTTTTTTTTTTTATTTAATGTGTATGAGTGTACTGTCTGCATGTGGGTAGGTGCACCCGTGTCATGCAGTGCTGCAGAGGTCAGAAGAGTGTGTCTTATTCCCCTGGAACTGGAGTTAAAGATGGTTCTTAGCTGCTACGTGGGTGCTGGGAATTGAACCCGGGTCCTCTGCAAGAGCAATCAGTGCTCTCAACCACTGAGCCATCTCCCCAGCCCCAGGACTCCATTTTTCAAACATGAAAGTACAAAAACATCCTTTCCATTTAAACGACATGCCACCTGTGTGTTCATTCCATGGGACTCTGGTTCCCACCTAGAAGCAGGAAAACTGCTAAGGGTTTGTATGGCACCTGATAAGGACCTGGGGACCTTCCATCACATGATGGGTAGTGTTGAGAACCCACTACCTAGTCCACTAGCCCCATGAAATCCAGGGGCTCTGGGACTCCTTAAATATTCAAAACTAAAGACTCCTCACTAGAATCCCCAAGGTCCAGTCCATAGCCTATGATCACTACTGGGAAACTCTTATAACATATGCATTGCTGGTGACTGTGCACAACAGTATAATAGTATAACCACTCTGGAAAGATTTGACAGGCTCATATAAACTCCTAAGAGGCTCCGTTTCTAGTGTTATTTGCCCACGTGAAGCTTCCAGAAAGTCTCGCCCATCCTCATATGCTTTATTCTTCATAGCCAGTAACAGAAACAACTCAACTTTCATCCAGTAAGAGAATAGGCCAACAAACTATACTGTGTCTGTAGGATCAGCAGATCCAGCAAAGCAGTTCAACAATTAATTCTGATATAGGGAAGAAATTAACGCACTGAGTGAAAGTGCCAAGCACAAAAGAGTACACGCTGGGGCTAGAGAGCCAGCTCAGTGGTTAAGAAAGCTTGCCACTCTTATAGAGGACTTGAGTTCAGTCCCAGCATGGACAGCTCACAAATGTTAGGTCTGGGCTTCCCAGAATTCCAAGGGACACACAGATGTCCACTTCCTCCAGAGGCTGTCAATCTTCTGACCTCTTCCCCTGTACCTGAGGCCCCGCCCCAGGGCTATAAGTGGGAGGGCCCCAGTCGCCATCTTGCCCCTGCTGTTGCTCCTGCTCCTGTTCCACCACGTGCCTGCAGGTGGTCCGCTCTGGCAGTTCCAAATGCAAGTCAATCATGTTTCCGGAGTGACTTAAGTCTCATGTGCCTTTTCATCTGGGGGTTTGAGCCTTTATAACCTAATATAATGGTGCCGTGGACCCAGATCACCATTTCACCCACACCCACACACCCGGTAAGGTCTCCAGTCAGACTGGTTACCAGACGCAGGCTAGACAGCACCCGCCATCGATTTGGCCAAAGGTACCGTCTCTTCTTCTTCTCCCACCCAACTCTACCACCATGTGACTGTGAGTGAGAGCTGGTGTGCATGGTATGGTTCCACAGCTCCGACAGGCTATGGAATCTGATTGGGCCCTAATCCGCAGTTCTGCTGGGCTCATTTCGCCCCACGGGGTACTCACCACACGGTGACCGAGCATGGGACTGATACGTGTGACCCTCATGGTAAGACCCCTTAAGTCGCCTCCCAGGCAGCCGGCCAGACGGGCATCTGAGTGAGGGGAGATTCCATCTCCCACCCCTGCCTTCCGTGTGACCCTGTGTATGTCCGGCCCCCTCTGACTCAACATTTCCTCTCTAAATTCTAACCTACCCTTTTCCGCCTCTGCCTTCCCTACTTTCTCCTCCTTCACCTTTTTTTTAAGCCGCCCATTTTTCCGTTTTCCCATTTTTGAACTCTCCTGAGAACCAGTGTATCAGAGAGTCCCTGTGTCCCGAATCCTGTCCAGACTGCTGTCTTCCAGAACGGGTTTTCATCTGTTACCGGGTTTTCATCTGTTTACCGGGTTTTCATCTGTTTCAAAATACAATCAATTTTCCATTTTTTTTTTTACTTTTGTATGGATAGTTAATTTTTTACAGGCTTTTGTTTGAGATTTGTATATCATTTGGCTTTTTAACAAACACTGTTTTGTTTTTGTTTTTTATAATTTGTTCACAAGACTTTTACCTAATTTTAAGATTATTTCAAATTTTGGCATTTTCCATTTCATTGGTTTTCATTATAAATCCCATTTTATTCAGAAATCCATTTTTGTTTTTGCTTCTGTATACAAGCCTCTGCATCTGAGATTAACGAGGTGTGTCCACCACATCTCATCCTACCTGGCATGCAGATCTTGCCTCAGGCAGTAAAGTTTCAAGGGACTTTTGATTTTTCCACTAACGATAAATTTATTCTCATTAAATTAGCAGCCAGATCTGTCTGCCTGCCTGCCTGCCCACCCTGTCTGCTATCCTGTGCAGGCACACACACACACACACACACACACACACACACACACACACACATACATATACATGCAAAGCACAGTATGGACACACAGGCTGTTCCCGCCTAAGTAAATGACTTAAAGTCTAAATGATTCTGTGTGAATGTGACAATTGCAATTAATGGTGCTACCGCTCTGCACAACGATGGACAACTTTAGACTTATGTGTGCAGCAGATCAGGGTACCAATACTTACCTATGACATTTTAGGGGGAAAAAGGAGGAGTACAAAGGATTTCCCTTTGTCCAAAGTGAACAGATTCAATTAAGTCATGTGTCTGTCCAACCTGTCTGTGTGTTATAACTGTTCTCCAATGTGTCTTTGTGATTCGTGTAAGTGACATGTGTCCATGTTCTCCTGTGTGTTTTCTGTCAAAACAAAGTGGCCACTTCAAACTTCTTTCATTCTACATTGTGCACAAAAACAAAAAATTAGATTAAGTTTACTTTTGGCATGCCTCTTAAATTTTTTTCAAAGGGCCTGATTTGAACCCGGGTTCCTAAGTTTCTACACTGGTTATCTGGAGGTTTTATTTCTTATCTGTCTAAATTATTTTCTTCACAGGTATTAAAACTAAAATTTCCTTTCCAATTTTTTTCTTGTTTCCAGTCCTCTGAAGACCTGCTTTTTGACCCTTAGGGGTTCACTAACAGATATTTTTTCTTTTCTCTTACTCAACCAGGCTTCTAATAGCTGTGCCACCATCTTTCTGACCAGAGACCATTTTAAAAAATCCCTGGATTCATTCATACTCTGGCACTTGGATAGTGGCACATGGCTTCCCCTGCAATCTCTTCCCTTCAATGAAACAGCCTTTGGTATTGTAAGGTCTTCAATTATTGTGTATATAATTCTGTTTTCCATCACTTGTTAAAATATTTCAATAAGTTCATAGTTTTAGAACCAAAGGTGCAAGAAATCAATTCTCAGCCTTGGCAGTGAAATTAATAAGAGCTGCGTGCTTTAAATAATATTTCTAAAGGTGTTTTTTTCCCATGTATGTGTCTGTTCAGTACAAACATTAGGATAAAAAAAAAACCTCTTGAGGGGGCTCAAGCTAAGGTCTTGCTAAGACCACCTGAAGCACAGGAGCCCAGACCTCACTCCAGAGAGGTAGAACTTAGGGTAGATTGCTCCTTGGGCTGCTGGATAGTTGATTTGTCAGTTCGTAGCAGGGGAGCTGTGAGCCCGCCTGCTTGGGTCCAAACCCAAAACCCTTGTAGGGTGTGGCTGTCTGGGCAGAGCTGCCCTCTGCCCTTGCAGCAAGCACCTGGCACCATTGTGAGCCTGTGCACAGGGGGCTCAAGATAGGGTCTTGCTAAGACCACCTGAAGCACAGGAGCCTGGACCTCACTCCTTTTTATAAGATGTTTCTCAGCAATCGTAGATTCCTCCTCTTGAAGTCTCGTTAGATTTCTTTGCTCCACTTTGAGTGTTCATTTGTTTTCTTTCTTCGTTTTGTTTTTTGAGTAACTTGTATACTCTGGAAATTAATCTTTGTCATATGGTATCTCAGTGAAGTTTTCCTCCGACTCTGTGGGTTTTCTCTTTACTTCGTTTATTGTTGTCTTTGGATGTACAGAAGTTTTTGAGTTTCATGGAGGTCCCATTTGTCAATGTAGATCTTATGTCTTGTGCATCCTTCTGTCGGATTTAGGAAGTCTTTCCTACTCGTATGTCTTGCAGTCTGCTGGCCCCGGTTTTTTTCTATCACCTCTAGAGTTTTGGGTTTCACATTGAGTCTTGGATCCATCTGGAATTGACTTCTGACAGGGCAAGAGAGTAAGGGGTTTAATTTCATTCTTCTACCGTTGGTGATCCAGTTTTTGACAACACCACGTACTGAAGAGGCTGTCTTTCCCCCATTGTGTCCTCTTGGCCCCTTGTCAAATATGAGGTGGCTTGAAATTGTATGTGCTCAGGTTTGATCTTCAGTTTTTATTCCATTGGTCCAACAGGTCTGTTTTTTTGTGGCAGAACCAAGCCTATTTTTTTATGTCTACAGCCCATGTAGTAATAGTTGATGTACTGATGAGCGATCCCCCCTGTTATTGGCACTTTTTGCGCAGGGTTTCTTTGGCTATTTGGGTCTTTTGGTTTTTCCAAATGAAAGTGAGGATTTTTTTCCAAGCCTGTGAAGAAGCTCTGGGGATTTTTGATTGTATTGCATTAAATCTGTACATAAGTTTTGGGTAGAATGACATTTTTACTACATTAATATCCCCAATCCATGAGCATGGAGGTTTGTCCAATCGTCCTGATGTCTTCCTCATTTCCTTTTTCAGGGGTTTAAAATGTTTGTTGTAGATATCTGTGGTGTCTTTGGTTATGTTTTGTTCCTAGGTATTTTATGATTTTGAGGCTATCGTGGAGTGGGAAGGTCCCCTTGTATTCCTTCTTCACTGCTCGTTTTGGGTGTAAAGAAAGGCTACTGAGTTTTTCTTAGATTTATTTTGTATCCTGCACTTGACTGAATATTTTAATCATTTCTAGGAATTTTTCCTGTGGATCTTAGCATCCCTTAGGGAGACAATATATCATCAGCCAAAAAGGGATAGCTTGACCTTCCTCTTTTCCAGGAGAACTCCCTTTATTTCCTTTCTTGCTTATTGCCCTAGCAAGGGTTTCAAGCACTGTAATGAAAAGGAGTGGTGACGGAGGCAGCTTGGCGAGTGCCTGCTTTAAGGGGAATGCTTCTGTCATTTTCCCCATTTAGGATGAAATTGGCTGTGGGTTTCCTGAATATGGCCTTGATTTATATTTCCCTCTAGGACTTTAAGCCTGAAGGGATGCTGATTTTTGTCAAAGGCTTTTTTCCAGTCAATTGACATGATGGTGTGTTTTTTGTTCTTTTCAGTGCATTTTATGCTTGATAATTGTATTGATTTTTCATATTTGAACCATCCCTGCATCTCTGGTAGAATCCAAACTTGGTCATGATTGGATGAGCTTCTTGATATGGGTCTTATGCGATTTGCCATATCCTGTTTAGAATTTCGGCATCTTGGTTCATTAATGAGATGGGTCTTATAGTTTTCCTTTTTGGTTGTATCTTTACATGGTTTTGGTAAGCATGATGCTGGCTTCATAGAAGCATCTGGGAGAACTCCTCGTTTTGTATCCTTCTAAACAACTTGAGTATAATGGTTTTAGTCTTTTTGAAATATTTTATAGAATTCTGCGTTAAAACCATTTGGGCCTGGGCATTTTTTGGGTTGGGAGGCTACTTAGTACATCTCCAATTTATTCCTGTATTATTGGTCTATTAGGCTGTCGATCTCTTCTGTTGGAGCTTTGGTGATTCCCAGGATTTCCAATATTCATCCAATTTTCTGCTAGGTTTTCAAACTTGGGAGAGTGTAGGTTTTTTTGAAAGTATTCTTGAGCAATTGTCAGGAATCTTTTCAATTGTCAGATATTTCCGCCTTTCATCACAGATTTATGGATTTTGAGTTGCTCCTTCGGTTCTTTTGGTTAACTGGTCGAGAGGTCTGTCTATCTTGCTAATTGTCTCAAAGAACACCTTTTTGGATTCATTTAATTTTTGTATGGTTTTCTTTGTTTCTATTTCATTATTGCACTCTGATTTTTGTTATTTCTTCTGTGCTCCTGAGTTTAGGGTTCATTTTTTGTCTCTCAAGTGCTTTTAGCTGGACAGTGTTTAATCATTCACTTGTGCTCTTCTGTTTTTTTAATGTAGGCATTTAACGTAGGCATATAACTTCCCTCTTAGGACTGCGTTTTAAAGTTGCCCATAGATTTTGCTGTGGTTGTATTATCATTGTCTTCAGTGCCGGAAAGTTTTTATTTCTTTTCTTTTATTTTCTCCCTGACCCTTCATTATTTAGGAGATTTTTGTTTAGTCTCCATGTGTTTTATAGTTTGTAGGGTTTAGCTTGGTGTTGATATTGAGTTTTAGTGCACTGTGGTCTGATAGATCTATGGATATTTCAATTTTTTTGTATTTTTGAGATTGTTTTTCCTGTGTCCTCCAGAATATGTCCAATTTTGAGAAAGCTTCGCATGAGTGCTGAATAGAACATTATATTCTTTGGTGTTTTGGGTGAATAATTGTATAGATGCTGGTAGGTCCATTTTTGTGTATTGTATCAGTTAGTTTCAGATGTCCTCTCTGTTTATCCCGTTGACTGTTGATGCCGTTCTAAAGGACTTAGTAAGGTATTGAAGTCCCCCTACTAAGATCGTGCTGGGGTTATCTGTGCCTTGAGATCCTGAATAATTGTCTTTACAAAGTTTGTTGCACTGTGTTTGGTGCGTATATATTAATGATTTTGAGATCTTCATCGGCAATTGTTTCCTTTAAATAAATATGTAATGGCCCTCTTTGTCTCTTTTGATCTTTTCTTTGAAAGTCTATTTTGTCGATATTAGAATAGCAACACCTGCTTTCTTTGGTACCATTTGCTGGAATATTTTCTTCCATCCCTTCACCTTAAGTTTGGTGCCCATCCTTGAATTGAGATGGGTTTCGTGTAGACAGCATATAGAGGGTTTTGTTTCCTATCCATCTCCCAGTCTATGCCGTTTTATTGGGGAGTTTAGCCCATTACTATTTAAGGTTATATTGAAAGATGGATGTTGCTCCCTTTCACCTTATTATTCATTTGGACTTTTAGCCTCTAATTCTACTCCTACTGTTAGGTTTTTATTAGTTTCTTTCCCTAGTTTGAGGATTGTTGCTCTTCTCTTCTGCCAATTTGAATTGTTTTCAATATTTTTTTTCACATAATTTAATTATTTTTTAACAAAATCTATACCTGTTTTCCCGCCCATTCCCCCCCCCCGCAAGAGCTCATGCATGATGCCAAACATGCTTTCCATCTTAAGTCTTTCTCAATATTCTCCATAGGAAGTTGACTGTTTTTGAGCAGAAGTTCACTGTTTCAGTCAGTTTCTTTAATTCAGTCCTTTCTGTTGTTGTTTTAGTGTTGTTGTTGTTGTGTTTTCCAATATGCATTATTCCAACTGCATCGGACAAAGCTCAGGGGGCCCTACAAAAGAAACACTTACAACTAGGTAATTTCACTAGCATCCACAGATGAGGGATACCATTCGTCGTTGGTTTTTCTGGGACTGTGTTACGTCATCAGCATGATTCCTCTAGCTCCAGCCAGTGTTTCCTGCAAAAGCTCGTGATGTCGTCTCTCTTTACTGCGGCATAGAACTCCATTGTGTAGATGTACCACATTTTCTCTATCCATTCGTCAGTTTAGGGGCATTTTGGGTTGGTTCCGCCTCCTTGCTATTGTGAAGAGAGCTGCAATAAACATGGCCCGTGCATGTATCTCTGTGGTGGCGTAAGTCTTGAGGGTACATGCCCAGGATGGTATGGGCTGTCGGGTGGCAAGTTCATTCCATGTGTTTTCAAGTATTTTATGAGAGTTGGTTTTTCAGACATGTATTCTATCATCTGTTTATGTCAGGAAGATTTTCTCTCTCCTTCAACTATAATCACATTTTTTGCTGGGGAAATTATTCTGGGTTGGCATACATAGTCATTTAATGCTGGAATGCTTTGTTCCATGTGCTTCTTGCTTTCATGTTTGAACTGAGAAGTCATTTGTAATTTCTGATGGATTTCCTTTGTATGCGACTTGTTTTTCTTTTGGTGCCTGCGAATGTTGTCTTTGTTTTTGGTGTCCAGCATTTTTAACTATGATATGGCTGGGGAGTGTCTTTTCGGATCTTGTCTATTTGGAGTCCTATGTGCTTCTTGTAAGTGTGTATGGGTTTGTCTATTTTTAGTTTGGGGAAATTTTTTCATCTATTATTCTGTTTGAAGATCTGATCAATACTATTCCTTGAGATTCTTCTCCCTCCTCTATTCCTATGATACGGAGGTTTTGAATAGTGTTCCCTATTTCCTGGTTGTTCCACTTTTGTGTATTTAAAATGTTTTCATAATCTTTATTTGAGCTTTTTTTTTTTTTTTTTTTTTTTTTTTTTTTTTTTTTTTTTTTTTTTTTTTTGGCTTCCTCCATTCTACTTCTGAGTCTTTTTCCTTTCCTTTCTTCTTGATTGGATGAGTGTTTTCTATTTCTTTTTTCCTTTCATCCTGTCGTTTTCTTTAATATTTCCATTTCCTTTTTGAGTTCTTCATCCTTTCTTGGTGCTCCTTACTTCGTGAGGGGGGGAGGGGGGGGGGGGGGGGGGGGGGGGGGGGGGGGGGAGAAGGGAAGAGGGGGGAGGTGGTGGCTTCCTTTTTCAGTGTTCCTACCCCCTTATTTCCTTTTGGAGTTTGTTGTTTTCTCCTCTAGTTCGTTCTGGAGTTTGTCATTTCTGTTCCTTTAAGGTCTTCCTGAAGTTTGTCAGTGGTAGCCCCTAGGTCCCCTTTTTTGAGTTTTCATTCTTCTCTCCTAGTTCGCTGGTTTCGTCTTTGTTGTTCTTAATGTCTCTGCAATAGGTCTGCAGTTAATTCCTCTGAGAGCTGTTTCTTGGGTCACCTCCAGGGATCCCATTGTAGCTATCCCTACAGGGATGGGAGACCTTGGTACAGAGTTATCCTGCACCTTTCCCATGTTATACTTCCCTGTGTCCCGGGGATGCGGTTTACGTTTTTTTTTTTTTTTTTTTTTTTGCTGTGTATTCAGATGCCAATCAGAAATGTCTTTTCACTATGTTGAGGATGTTTTGCTTGCCTCCTTCCAATGCTTTTTCCCCCCTCCTTGTTTATAGATGTTGAACTTGTCTAGTTTTCAGCTTTCAATTTTGTTTTATATTGGATTTGCACGTTAAGTACATTCTTCCCTTCCTGTTCTGGGGTTTTCTCCCAAAAAAAATCCACTTGGATCACTCACCTCCTAAAATGTCCAGTTGGCGTGTTGTGTGTGTGTGGTGTGTGGTGGGTTTGTGTGTGTAAATATGTACTGACTTATACCACACCCGGTACTCGCTGAAGCCGAGTGNGAGTTGTCAGGAAAATGTGAAGAAAATCTGCATTGGGGTCACAAGTGAGCCTCTGGACTAGTTTTCATTCACCTAAGATGTCAAAATGATGCAGCAGTCAGGATAGTTATGGTTGGTCATGGAGGATAACCAGGAAACTTGTCCCAAATGGGACAGTAATTTTATTTCTGACAAAGTAAATTTCAAAATGGAGGAGGAAGATGATGTTCAAATTCCTAGTGACAGTTTGGAAAGAGTGGACTTGAAACATGAGCCAGAGGATATGAGACAGACAGACAGTGGTGATGAACAGGCAGAAGAAATCAGGGCAGCAAGGTGTGCCTGTCAGCCCCCTGGGAAATACCTGCCTGCTGAGAGTGAGAATGACTACGGGTCGCTCTTCTCCCAGTATAGCAGCACACTATACAACGTAGCCATGGAAGCTGTGACTCAGAGCCTTCTTTCCAGCTGACATATCAGCTCCAGGAAGAAGTCTCCAGCCTGGAAGCATTTCTTCATCTCTCCTCGAGATAGCACTAAAGCAATATGCACATACTGTATGAAAGTGTTCAGTAGGGGCAAAAATGAAAAGGACTTGAGTACAAGTTGCCTTATGAGACACGTGAGGTGGGCACACTCCACCAAGCTCATTCAAGAAAATGGAAGTATATCAGCAGGGTCTTCCTTTCCTTCCCCCTTGCTCCTGCTTTCACCATAGCCTGCAGATGTGGGGGACCTCAGCACTGCATTCTCACCTGTGGGACTTGTCCAGAAAATGGCTCTTAAGATCCCATCCCCTGACCAGATCATGGAAGAGTCTGTGTCTGTGGTCTCTTCTGAAGAGGTGTCCTCTGATGTTTCTATCACTGAGAAGTATGGTAGAGAAGAGGCCCTGGAAGCCTCATCTCCCCATCTCTCCATGCTCCATTATGATGATGCTGTAGAGGGCATGGCAGAGAGAAACCTTCCCCTTCCCAAGAGCACATCTGGGTCCAGGAGGAGGTCAGCCGTCTGGAAGCACTTTTATTTGTCACCCCTTGACAGCTCCAAGGCTGTCTGTGTCCACTGTATGAATGAGTTCAGCAGAGGGAAGAACGGGAAGGACCTGGGCACAAGTTGCCTCATTAGGCACATGTGGAGAGCACACCACTCCACCGTGTTACAGGAGAACGGGGGCAGTACAGGTATCCCACCCCTGTACTCCACACCCCCAACACTGCTCCCTGCCGTACTGCCCCCAGAGGCGGATCTAAACTCTATATCATCTCTAGGGAAACCAGTCAAAGAGTGCCCTTCTGCCTCTTCATCCCCAGAAAGGCTGGCTGAGGACCTGCCACCACACACAAATTCTGGGGATGCATCCCAGGAAGATGTGTCCGTGTTGTCGTCCTCTGAGGACCTGGGTGAGGCCTCCATGGTTTCCTCTCCAGAGAAACAGCCAGCAGGTGCTGTAAGTCCAAGGTTTGAATCCGGTGCTGTCTTCCAGCAAAATAGGAAGGTCATGAGATGACTGAAGTCTGAGGTCTGGTACCACTTTTCTCTGGCCCCCATGGACAGTCTCAAGGCAGTGTGTCGGCACTGCAGCTGTGTCATCAGTCGGGGGAAAAAGGGGGATGTGGGCACCAGCTGTTTGATGCAACACCTGTACAGACGCCATCCTGAGGTTGTGGGGAACCAGAAGGACTTTCTGGGTGCAGGTTTGGGAAGCTCTCCATATGCCACTTTGGCCTCTGCAGAAAGTTCTGCCTCCAAATTAACTGACTTGCCAGCAGTGGTCAGAAAAAAAAATCAAGGTGGGCTTCCTACTAGTAGGAAGAAGACATCAAAGCCGTGGAACCACTTTTCTATTTTCTCTGCAGATTCCACTAAGGTGGTGTGCCTGCACTGTGGCCGGACCATCAGCAGGGGGAAGAAACCCACCAATCTGGGCACCAGCTGCCTCTTGAGACATCTGCAGCGGTTCCATGGCCACGTACTGAAGAACGATGTCTCAGAAGCCATACTGCCTTGCTCTTCAGGCATCCTGAGGCCTCTGAGCATGGAGCCTGTGGGAGCTTCCTCTTTCCATGATCCCACTGAGAAGTTCTATGCCTCTCGCCCAGTTGCCAAAAAATCACGTGTCATAGCTGAAATGATTGCACTTTACCTTCAGCCATACTCTTTGGTAGACATTGTTGGCTTTAACAGGCTGCTTGAATACTTGAAACCTCAGTACTCTTTACCCCCCCTTCCTACTTCTCTAGGACAGCTATCCCAGGTATGTATGACAATGTGAAACAGATAATTATGTCACATCTGAAGGAAGCTGAGAGTGGTGTGGTCCTCTTCACCTCTGGAATATGGATGAGTAGCCAGACCCGTGAGTACCTGACCCTTACAGCTCACTGGGTCACCTTTGCATCCTCTGTCTGACCATATTGTGAGGACCACCATTGTTCAGCACTTTTAGATGTGTCACAAATTGACTGTGATTATAGTGGAAACAGCATTCAGAAACAGCTGGAGTGTTGGTGGGAAGCCTGGGTGACCTCCATCGGCCTTCAGATTGGCATCACAGTCACTGACAATCCAAGCATAGGGAAGATGCTGAGTGAGGGCGAACACTCGAGCATGCAGTGCTTTAGCCACACGGTGAACCTGATTGTGAGCGAGGCCAAGAACCAGACGATGGTGCAGAACTTACTGAGTATTGCCCAGAAGCTTTGTGAATGGGTCCATTGGTCACCCAGGGCAAGAGAGAAGCTGGCAGAGCTATAGAAGGAATATGAGCTGCCTCAGCACCAGCTGCTCCAGGATGTGCCATCCAAGTGGAGCACGTCATTCCACATGCTTGAACGACTCATTGAACAAAAGAGGGTGGTCAACGAGGTATCCATTGAGTGTAACTTCAGAGAACTGATCAGCTGTGACCAGTAGGAGGTCATGCAGTCTGTGTGTCATGTGCTGAGACCCTTTGATGCTGCAAGCCAGGAGATGAGTGCCCACATGTCTACTTTGAGCCAAGTCATCTCCATGATCCACATACTCAGCAGGAAAGTTGAGATGCTTTTCGGGGAGATGATGGGCATTGACACCATGCTGAAGTCGCTGAAGGAAGCCATGGCAAGCCACCTGTCTGCCACCCTCCATGACCCCAGGTACATCTTTGCCACACTGCTGGACCCTCGATACAAAGCTTCCCTGTTCACAGAGGAGGCAGAGCAGTACAGGCAAGACTTAATCAGGGAGCTAGAAATATTGAATTCTACCTCAGAGGACACAGCCGTCTTCAATGGCTGTGACTCAGGGTCCCCACTGAAAGATTCTGGCACAGGGGAAAGCCTGTGGTCACTCATCACACCAGTAAAGAGGAGAGACCAGAGAGAGAAGCTACCAGAAGACATGGTGCTTGCATATTTGGAGGAAGAGGTGCTGGAACACAGCTGTGACCCACTGACCTATTGGAACCTGAAGTGGTCATCCTGGCCTGGGCTATCTACCTAGGCAGTGAGATTTCTAGGCTGTCCCCCAAGTACAGTCCCCTCAGAAAAGCTGTTCAGCACACCCACAGAGGCTGGCAGCTTTGGCCAGCCCAGGCTCATGATGGAGCATTTTGAAAAGCTCATCTTTTTGAAAGTGAATCTCCCCTTGATATGCTTTCAGTATTGAACTCACAATGGAGCCACTAGACTAGAAATGCTCTGAGTGCTAGCTGTTGTACCAGGGCTGACTTGCTTAGCAGGGCCATGTAGAACACCAAACCAGGCATCTGGGGCTACCTGCCAGCTCTCACCGTAACGTCCACATGTGCCTTACTCCTTCAGGCCAGGTATTGCAGTGCATTTTCAGAAGTTCACTAGAATCAGTCTGTCTTGTTATTTATGAAATAAGATGATCAGGTTTTAATTCATAACTGTAAAGTCTTTTTTAAAATTAAGGGATAGTAATTTGTTTTACTAGAATGCAGAGGAGATGTGAACAATTTTATTGTGTAGGGATTTTTATTCAGTTGTGTAAAAACCACAGATCGGGTGCTGTATTTTAATTAAATGTTGCTTTAATTGCAACAAAACAGCTTTTGTGGCTGTCAGACGAAACCTGTAAATAGGAGGTGGAGGTTAAGCCATCCTGACTGAGCAGTTTTTAAACTGTAGGCTCCAAAGTATTCTGAGGAGAAATTTTCTGGAAGCTGTTTACTAGAACAGAAACCAGACATTTAAAAACAAAAACTGAACTTAGACGTATCATGGAGTGTCAGTTACATGGTTAGTTGGTCATAAGAATTTTCCCATTTCAGGTGTTTGCATTCAGGTTTTACATAGGTCAGTTAACTCAGAGATATCCCCTTATCATGAGCTCCTCAAAATTGGATAAATTCATGCTTATGATTTAGACAGTGCATGATATGACACGTTTACAGCAGATGGCATGTCGATCAAATCTCCATGCCTCTGATTTATTTTGGCATCTCTACACTATAAAGCTGATTCATAAGAAGTGTGCACTGACACACACAAACACACACACACACATCCCAGTTTGATCAGCTAGAGCTAAGATTCTTCTTTGAGGAGAAAGCTTGTTAACAGGGAAAGCACTTAGTACATTGCAGTCATGAGAAAAGCCTTAGGCATTTAGACTTTTTTATGATAGGGAAGATTCTGCTCACTGGGGTATTATAGAATCCTAAGGACATCAGAATGAAATACCAGTTGTCAATTCCTAAACAATATGTCTCCAAAGTTTTTGCTTTAATGTCTAAAGAAAAAAAAGCATTCCTTTTTTGAGTCAAATCAATAAAATATTCTAGGTGAGACAAATCACTCATTTGCCTATGACCTTTTAGAAAAAGCTGTTCTTTGGTTGAAATATACTGTACCTAGGCTCAGTCTAAATCTGCATAGACTATGCTTTAGTGTATTTATAAATGGTGAACTTGGATTCTGAAATTAAAACTTTGTATTTGCAAAAAAACAAAAACAAAAACAAAAAAACCCCACCTCTAATGCCACCCCAGGGAATCTAACATTCTCTTCTGGCCTCTGAAAGCACCTGCACTCATGTACACATATACACATAATTAAAAATAAAAATAAACCTTAAAAAGAACAACCAAGGCAGGACTACTAGATGGAAGTGTCAGGAACTTAACCATCATAAACTTGGAGAGAAAGCAGGCAATGGAATTGCTTCTAGGGGTCCAACGGTATTAAGCTTAGTAGACAAGATCTTCAAAGGAGTTATTATAAATATTTTAAGAGAACTAAAGGAAACCATGTTTTAAAAATTAAAACAAGGCTAGGGAGAGATAGCTCAGTTTGCGAAGTGTTCGCTGTTCAGGCATGAGGATCAGCATTTTATCTCCAGAGCCCATGTTAGAAAAAAAAGAAGCTGGGTGTGGTGGTGCATTGCAATCCCAGCCCAGGGACATGGAGGCGGGGACTCCTGGAGCTCACTAGCTGGCCAGATGAGCCTATTAGAAAGTCCCAGGCCATTGAGAGAACTTGTCTCAGAAAACAAGGTAGCCAGCACCTGAGGAACAATACTTAAGGTTGATCTCTGGCTTCCACATGCATGTACACTTGGCAACTAAAATAAAAAAAAAATGTAAGAATTTTTCATAAAGACTACCAACAACAGGTAGAAATTATTTTTTATATAAAGAAAAGTGGTTTATTTAGATCTTATTGTGGAGACTGAAAGTCCAAACAGCATGATGCTATTTTGGTAGGGGCCCAGCGGCTTCATAACATGACAGAGAGAAGGTATCTCTTCATGACAGAGAGAGGGTATTAAGTTGGAAACACATGACCCATGGAGATATCATACGGTAAGTGCAGAGCGATTCAGGGCCCAGGCTGGTCTTTTATAACAGACTTCTCCCTTGATAAGTAACATACATCCCATAAGAACTTCTTTGAGCTTCCTCTAGCATCTTAGCACTACATGAGAGCCCTAAGAAATCAGCTTATTTCCAAGGAAAAAAAAGGCAGGATAGAAGAAAAACACCATTGACCTAAATTTTCACATCTAGAAAGATGATCACTCAAAAATGAGAAATGGACCTTCCAGTTACCCCCAAATGGAAAGGATGTGATAACAAACCAGCTTTATAAGAGCTAAAAGTTCTTTAGACTGAAAGGATTTGACATATATACAAGAAAACAGAGTTCCAGTAAAAGCAACTATTCAGGTAATTATAAAAGACCCAATCAACCTTAAGAGAAACAGAAGATCACATAAAGTATCAGACAAAAACAGACTTTTGGCAGTCAGGCATGGTGGTGCACACCTTTAATCCCAGCACTCGGGAGGCAGAGGCAGACAGATCTCTGTGAGCTCCAGGCCAGCTGGGACTAAAGGGAAACATATTTGGAATTATAAATAGATCACAGAAAATTAAGTAATAACACTTGAGAACATACTTGAAGTCTTCAATACTCCCCTTCCAATAATGGATAGGGCAACTGGCAGAACGTCAAGAAAGAAACGGAATATTTGAGCAATACTACAAATCAACAAGATACACCTGGCTAATCTATAGGACATTCTATAAAGAAACAGTAGAAATAGTGTTCTGAAGTACACATAGAGGGTTAGGTAGGATAGGCTATGCATTCAATCATAAAGTTCAGTAGAGTTCAAAAGACTGAGATCACAGAAAGCATATTATCTGACCACAACAGAAAGGTATTAGAGCTGGGAATGTAGCTCAGTAGTAGAGTGGCTGCCTAGCATGGAGGAGGTTTTGGCTTAATCCTGAGCACAGCAAAAATGGTAGAAATCAAAAGCAGAAGAGATGTGAGGNTACAACTCCTGGGCATATACCCACAAGTCTCATCCTACCGCAGAGATACATGCATCATCTATGTCTTATTGCAGCTTTCTTCACAATAGCAAAGAGCTGGAAACAACCCAGTGTCCCTCAACTGATGAGTGGATAAACAAAATGTGGGTAACCTACACATGGAATTTTTTTTTTTGTCCTTTCAAGACAGGGTCTCCCTGTAGCCAGCTGTCCTGGAAACTCACTCTGTAAGACCAGGCTGGCCTTGAACTCACAGAGATCCGCCTGCCTCTGCCTTCCAATGTCTAGGATTAAGGCGTGCGCCACCGACGCCACGGCAAATTTTATGCTCAGTAAAGAAAGATAACAGTCATGAACTTTGCAGATAACATTGATGGAAACTAGAAGCCATTATGCTAGTTGAGAGTAACACAGTCCCAGGCAAAAACAGTGAACATATAGTGTCCTCATTTGTGATACAAGCCCAAAATCCCTATTTGTAAGGCAAACTGAATAATCCTTGTCTTTCTTCTTTTCTTTCTTCTTTCTTTCTTTCTTTCTGTCTCTTTCTTTCTTCTTTCTTTCTATTTTCTTTATTTCTTGCTTATTGTTTAGTAAATATACACCTGATGGTTTATCTCACAACTTGTATCGTAATCGTGTGGAATGTAAAAGTAATATATTTTTCTTTCCTCAAAACCTACTGTCAAATTGAATGAATCCCTAAAATGTTTTGGATTCCTTATTTTTTTTTCAGATGTCATAATTTGGTATATGTGTGTGGATGTGCATTATGTTTTTTGGAGTGATTCAATTGGAAGGAACAATAAACAAAAAAGACTGGAGAAAGAACTGACTGAAACAGTAAACTTCGGCATTGAAAAATTTAAAAAACAAAACAAAAAAGGACTGAGAAAAAGACAAAACACATGTATGGCAGAATGCATGAGCTCTGGCAGGGTGGGGGCAGGAAGGGGGAAATGGGCCTAAATTTGACTAGGAAATGTTGTATGAAATACACAAAACTTCAATAAAAAAGACAGTGTGGGGCTGAGAGGATTGCCTAAGCGGATTTTAAGAGCACCAAACTGCACTCTTTCTTTCAGAGGACCGGGTTCATCCCCAGCACCACATGGTCGCTTTGAGAACCATCTTTCAACTCCAATTCCAGGAGAACTCCAGTTCTAGGGGAATCCGACACCTCTTCTAAATTCAAAACTGTTTTGAAAACTAAGATACTCCTGAATAATGAAAATTCAGAGAAGAAATAATAAGAGCAATTAGAAAATGTTTGGGTGCGTTAGAAACAATATATAAAAATTTATGGTATGGTTTCTGAAGCAGTGGTAGAGTGTTATAAACAGTTGTTTATAAACATTTTTGTTCTTTTTTAAAAAATTTTTTTTCATTTCTAAACAGTTTCATTCATTGTATTGTTTGTCTTGTTTTAAAGATTTAACTTGTATGTTTTTATTTTTTGTTTCTTTTTCTTTTCTTTTTTTTTTTGTAAATTAGTTGTTTATTGAGGCTTTGGTGCATTTCATACATTTTTTTTTTTTTTTTCCAATGCATTTATTACTTTTTCTTTCCTGCCCCCCCACCCGCCACCCACAGATCATGTTCATTTGCCATAACTGTCCTGCATCCTTTCTCTCTAGTTTTTTTTTTTTTTTTTTTTTTTTTTTTTTTCATTTTTAGCTATAAGTGATAATCCATGAGTACAAGCATCCTTCATGCAAAACCTATCTGCAGGCTGTTGTGCCCAAACACCTACAGCCCCACCATCCAGTGGGGGGTGACAGGTTGTTTGTTCAATCAAGTTGATCAAATGAGTGTCCAGACTACATTGCTGTAGTTTCACCATTCACCCCAATCGCAGCCCTTACATTCTACCACGCCCCCTCTTCCGCAGGTTGTTCCCTAGGCTTAGAAAAGGGGCACAGGTGGATGAGAGGTAAAACAGTCCACTCTCTCTGGAGCTGTTGACTTGGACTCTGGTCAATTCTGGCTGTTTCCTTTCATGGGCTGACAGTTTGTCCAGGAATAACCTTTCGATCCTACTGGCCTGGCGCGTTATGGCGTCTCCAAACTTTTTTTTCTAAAAACACCTCAAATCAATAACCTAACATTCCATTTTAAGATTCTAGAAAAGGGAAGGAATTTCAGTACTAAGGCTTGAACCTAAGGATTTCAATTCATTAGAGAAGAGTTCTATCTACCTCTGAGAAAACAAAATGCATGGAGGTGTAATTAGAGGCAGGGAGGGTAAAAAGAAGACTCACACTTAGAGTAAAAGGTTATACTGTGGTCTGGATTAAAGTGGAGACATAAAATTGAGTTAGTTTTAGGTCTGGGCGGAGCTTCCCTCTGCCCTTGCAGCTGGCACCCGGCGCCATTGTGAGTCTGTGTGCAGGGGGCTCAGGCTGGGGTCTTGCTGAGACCACCTGAAGCACAGGAGCCCGGACCTCGCTCCAGAGAGGTAGAACTTAGAGTAGATTGCTTCTTGGGCTGCTGGATAGTTGATTTGCCGGGGAGCCATGAGCCAGCCTGCTTGGGTCCAAACCCAAAACCCTTGTAGGGTGTGGCTGTCTGGCGGAGCTGCCCTCTGCCCTTGCAGCCAGCACCTGGTGCCATTGTGAGTCTGTGTTCAGGGGGCTCAGGCTGTGGTCTTGCTGAGACCACCTGAAGCACAGGAGCCCGGACCTCACTCCAGAGAGGTACTGGGGCAAGTCAGTAAGATTTACACCCCACCCCCACCAACTGGAATTGAGGAGAGAGTGTCCAAGTGGATTTTTTTTTAGGAGAACCCTCAGAACTGGAAGGGAAGAGTGGCTTAGACTTCCAATATCCAATATATAAAGAAAATTGAAAGCCTGAAACCTAGACAAGTCAACACTCCATAAACAGGAGGGGAAAAAAAGTGTTGGAAGGAGGCAAGCAAAGCAAGCCTTCAATATAGCGAAAAGACATTTGTGATTGGAATATGAATACAGGCAAAAAAAGAAAAAAAAGTAAACCCCCATGCCTGGGACACAGAGAAGGGATAACATGGGAAAGGTGCAAGATAACTGTGCACCAAGGTCTCCCATCCCTGTAGGGGATAGCTACAATGGGATCCCCTGGAGGTGACCCAAGAAACAGATCTTAGAGGAATAATTGCAGACCTATGCAGAGAAATTAAAGAAAACAAAGAAGAAGCCAGAGAACTAAGGAGAGAGAATGAAAAACTCAAAAAGGACCTAGAGGGATACAACAACAAACTTCGGAAAGAACTAAAGGAAGAGAAAGACAAACTCCAGAAAGAACTAGAGGGAGAAAAAAAAAAAACAAACTCCAAAAGGAAGTAGAAACACTGAAAAAGGAAGCCAACCAATGAAGTAAGGAGCACCAAGAAGAAATGGAGAAGCTCAAAAAGGAAATGGAAATACTAAAGAAAACACAGGATGAAATGAAAAAGGAAATAGAACGCTCTTCCAATCAAGAAGAAAGGAAAGGAAAAAGCCTCAGAAGTAGAATGGAGGAAGCAGAAAAAAGACTATCAGATCTGGAAGATAACACAGAGCAACTAAAAAGCTCAAATAAAGCATATGAAAAATTTAAAAACACCCAAAAGTGGAACAACCAGGAAATACGGGACACTGTGAAAAGATCAAACCTCTGTATCATAGGAATAGAGGAAGGAGAAGAATCTCAAGAGAATAGTATTGATCAGATCTTCAACAGAATAATAGATGAAAATTTCTCCAAACTAAAAATATACAAACCCATACAAATACAAGAAGCACATAGGACTCCAAATAGAAAAGATCAGAAAAGAAACTCCCCACACCATATCAGAGTTAAAATGCTAGATGCCCAAAATAAAAACAAAATTCTGAAGGCTACAAAAGAAAAACAGTCATATACCAAGGGAAATCCATCAGAATTACAACAGACTTCTCAGCGTAAACCATGAAAGCAAGAAGAACATGGAGCAAAGCATTTCCAGTGTTAAAGGTCTATGGATGCCAACCCAGAATACTTTACCCAGCAAAAATCTCGATTATAGTTGAAGGAGAGAGAAAAATCTTCCATGACATAAGATGATAGAATACATGTCTGGAAAGCCAACACTTCATAAAATACTTGAAACAATTCAAAGGGCAGAAGAGAGGAGCAACAATCCTCAAACATCTAGGTGTATTAGGGTTCTCTAAAGAAACAGAAGCAACAGGACGAATATATAGCTATATACAATTTATTGATTTGCTCATGTGACAGAGTTCAAAGAGTCCAACAGTAGCTGCACCACACTGGAAAGGCCGAGAATCCAGGGAACTGCTCAGTCCACAAGGCTGGATATCTCAGTAGTACCAATCTAGTGCTGAAGGCCGGAATGGATTCCAGGAGATCTGCCGGTCTCAGTACACGCTGGGATCTGAAAGGTTGATCACAGCAGCAAGACAAACTCACCAGATGAGAGAGGCAAGCCGCAGGAGAAAAGGGACCAGCTCCCTCTGCCATGGCCTTAAATACTGCCTGCCAGCAGAAGGTAATGCCCACATTTGGGGTGGGCCATCCAAGTTGAGGTGGTCCAATCAGAAGACCCTTTTTCTCTTATTTGTTCCTTAGTCCAGTCAAGTTGACACCCAGGATTAACCATCACAAGTCCACCCCTTGTCAACTTGACACCCAATAAATAGCCTCTCCTTATGTTATGCTTAAATGTCAATTGCAAACAATGGCAGGGTCATAATTCCACCTAACATGTTATAAGTATCTCATGTGCAATAGCAAAGCATTATATCTTAGAGTAGGTGGTAATGTCCTTGAGAANCTTTGTTCTGCTTCCTCCATTCTACTTCTGAGGCTTTTTCCTTTCCTTTCTTCTTGATTGGATGAGTGTTCTATTTCCTTTTTCATTTCATCCTGTGTTTTCTTTAGTATTTCCACTTCCTTTTTGAGCTTCTCAGTCTCTTCTTGGTGCTCCTTACTTCGTTGATTGACTTCCTTTTTCAGTGATTCTACTTCCTTTCAGAGTTTGGTTTTTTTCTCCCTCTAGTTCTTTCTGGAATTTGTCAATCTCTTCCTTTAGTTCTTTCCGAAGTTTGTCATTGTATCCCTCTAGGTCCTTTTTGAGTTTTTCATTCTCTCTCCTTAGTTCTCTGGCTTCTTCTTTGTTTTCTTTGATTTCTCTGCATAGATCTGCAATTATTCCTCTAAGATCTGTTTCTTAGGTCACCTCCAGGGGATCCCATTGTACCTATCCCCTACAGGGATGGGAGACCTTGGTGCAGAGTTATCCTGCACCTTTCCCATGTTATCCCTTCGCCCTGTCCCAGGCATGGGGGTTTACTTTTTTTTTTTTTTTGCCTGTATTCAGATGCCAATCACAAATGCCTTTTCACTATGCTGATGGCTTGTTTTGCTTGCCTCTTTCCAACACTTTTGTTTTTCTCCTCCTTGTTTATGGAGTATTGAAAAAAAATCCACTTGGATGCTCTTTCCTCAATTCCAGTTGGTGGGGGGGGAGTGGGGGCCATTGGGGGTAAATATTACTGACTTAGCCCATGCCCTGGTACCTCTCTGGAGCTAGGTCTGGGCTCCTGTGCTTCAGGTGGTCTCAGCCAGACCCCAGCCTGAGCCCCCTGCACACAGACTCACAATGGCGCTGGGTGCCGGCTGCAAGAGCAGAGGGCAGCTCCGCCCAGACAGCCACACCCTACGAGGGTTTTGGGTTTGGACCCAAGCAGGCCGACTCATGGCTCCCCTGCTTCGAACCAGCAAATCAACTATCCAGCAGCCCAAGAAGAAATCTACCCTAAGTGCTACCTCTCTGGAGCGAGGTCTGGGCTCCTGTGCTTCAGGTGGTCTCAGCCAGACTCCAGCCTGAGCCCCCTGCACACAGACTCACAATGGCACCATAGTGCTGTTTTTTTAATTGAGGGTTAAAGTCTATAGTTATCTTGCCAGGTGTGATGGCACACACCTGTGAGCCCAGTGCCTGGGGAGTGGAGCCGGAGGATCAGGAGTTCAAGGACATCTACATATCATCTATATCTACATATCAGGAGTTCAAGAACATCTACATATCAGGAGTTCAAGGACATCTACATATCAGGAGTTCAAGGACATCTACATATCAGGAGTTCAAGGACATCTACATATCAGGAGTTCAAGGACATCTACATATCATCAGGAGTTCAAGGACATCTACATATCAGGAGTTCAAGGACATCTACATATCAGGAGTTCAAGGACATCTACATATCATCAGGAGTTCAAGGACATCTACATATCAGGAGTTCAAGGACATCTACATATCAGGAGTTCAAGGACATCTACATATCATCAGGAGTTCAAGGACATCTACATATCAGGAGTTCAAGGACATCTACATATCAGGAGTTCAAGGACATCTACATATCATCAGGAGTTCAAGGACATCTACATATCAGGAGTTCAAGGACATCTACATATCAGGAGTTCAAGGACATCTACATATCATCAGGAGTTCAAGGACATCTACATATCAGGAGTTCAAGGACATCTACATCTCAAGCTCAAGACTAACACAGGCTCCAAGAGGCACTGCTCAAACAAACAAAAGGAACTATAATTATCTTTAAGATAACACAATAAAGAATACCTTGGTCTTACTTCCTTGATGCTGTGATAAAAGCAACTTGGAGGAGAAAGGATTTTTTGGCTTACGGTTCCAGAGGGACACAGTCCATAGTGGCAGAGAGGAATGTGACAGACACAGGGGTCAGCTGGTCATACCGCCCACACTCAGGAAGCGGAGTGAATAGGAAGAGGGATCAGGTTATAAAGCCTTGAGCCCTGCCCCCAGGGACCCGCTTCCTCCAGCAAGGCTCTGCATCCTAAAGCTCCCACGACCTCCTCCAACAGCATCTGCTCACCAAATGCTCAGACGTATGAGCTGAGAGGGGACAGTTCACATTCAAGTCACACAGCACAATCTTTAAAAAAGAAGAATAATTTTGATTTTTATATCTGGGAACAAACAAGGAACATATCTCAAAAGCCCACTGTACTGTGTCAAGCACAGGCCTGGTGCCCAAGGAGGCCAGAAGAGGGTGTCAGACCCCCTGGAACTGGAGCTGCAGGCCTTGTTAGTCACCACATGTAGGTACTTACAAGCAAACACTCATATACATAAAATAAAAAATAAATACATCTTTTAAAATTACCTTTAAAAATTGCTCTTCCCTGTTTTCAGTCTTCTGGACATGCCGCCCGTCTTGCTGCACTGCAGTAGAGCTGCCTTCTTCTCGAGGTCTTCTGTCTGTCTTGGGCTCATCCTCACCTCCTTCTCAAATTCCTCTTGCCTCGACTGCTCTTCTGCCCAGTCTACACCCTTGGGAATCCCTGCCGATACCCAAATTCCTCCGGTTCTGCTCTCTTCCCAGCACTCTGCCAGAACTGAATGCGGAGGACTGGACACGTGCAGACAGAATAGCCTAAGACTCTGCCTTTCCTCTCTCATCTCTGACACACAGAATCCTGTCTCAGGTTCTCTGTCTTGGCGAATGCATCTAAGTGCAGTCTCTTTGACAATGAGGATCTGCTGGATACCACCAAGTACTAGTCCTTCCACCAACGGTGAAAGCTGGGCACTCGGACATTCCTCTCTCTCCCTCCTCTTGCTCATCAGATCCAAGTCCTGCATATCCCACCACAGGAACACCGTTCTGGCCATTGACCCCTTCCTCTCCAGTCTCAACTGCCACTGACACACTCCACGCACACCCCCAATATCACCATCACCCCCCTAAAAAAAAACATGCCCTGGAGCAGCTCTACATGCTCTACCCTGTGGTCAAAACTGGACTATGTGGAGTCTATCACGTCGCTTCCCTACAGAAGTCCCCCTCTGAGTGCTGCTTTCCAGGATCCATGTTATTGCTTCAACTGCCGTTAAATTCCAGACACATTTGGTTTTCATCCTCTACTCTAAAAGCTACAGCTGCTTTTATATCATCATCTGACATGTACCAGACCCAGTCAGCTGTCTAAACTACTCAAACAACAGGGCCAAAACATATGAGGTAAAAATGCACATTTGCAAATAGTAATCCCCGAAGTGATGGTGTTAAGACATAGAGCCTTTGGGAGGTGTGGTTTTACAGTCACACAGAACACAAAAGAGAGGCTTGCACCATGGTTCTAGAAAGCCACTGAAGCCAGGAAGTGTGCAGCTGGGCCTGCGTTGCCATAGGGACTGCAGGATGTTGCAGATGCCAGAGTGTGGGAAATCTGAGAAAACCTGCAGACAGAGAAGAACCAGCCCAAGAGAAAAGCTACATTTTCCTCAAGTGACAGAGCCGACTGGAGCTCAGAGTGTGAGGTCATCACAATCCTAGATGCTGGACGCGGGCCTTCAGGGCTTCCCAAATCTTCTGGATTTTGGACTTCAATTATCTTTCCTCTTTTGTGGGATGGCATATTTACTCTGTGCCATTGTATATTGAAAATAAGTTACATTTTTATCATACATAGTCTAGTGGTCAAGAGATTACCTTGACTCTTAGAAGAGAATTTGGAATTTGGACTTTTAAACAGTGCTGGGATTGCAAGATTAGGAGGGCTTTGAAACTCAATTAAATGTGTTTTCTACTATGAGATGGGGGCCAGAATCCTGAGATAGCTTCAGCACGAAATGTCCCCTAGAGATGGGAATGCTTGAAGCTTGGTCTCCAGCAGTTGACATTTTTTTTTTTTTTTGGTCTTTTTTGAGACAGGGTCTCCCTGTAGCCCCAGCTGTCCTGGAACTCACTCTGTAGACCAGACTGGCCTTGAACTCACAAAGATCCACCTGCCTCTGCCTCCCAAGTGCTAGGATTAAAGTCATGTGCCACCACCCCCAGTAACAATTGACATTTTAAGAGGCTGTGGAACCTTTAGGGAATGAGACCTGCCTGGATGGAGTGAGCTGGTAGGAGTCAGATATTAGGGGTTGTAGCCCAGCTCAGTCTCCGCTTCTCAGTCTTCTGAGGTGAGAATTTCGACAATGAACTCCATCGCTCCACCCATAGCATGAAAGACTGTACCTTCTCAGACCATGGGCCAAATAAACCCTGTCTTAAGTTTCTCCCTGTCAGGTATTTGGTCACAGCAGCAAGATAACAAATAGAGTACACTGGTGAGCAAGCCACTTCCCTTGTACTTGTTTGATGGAGAAGGAAGCAAAGAGACACTGCCTTTGGGGACTTGGGTGCCACCAGCATAAGAGAAGCAACAGAATTCAAAATGAGTGGTATGGACAAGCTGTGGGGTTTCAGGAAAGACTGGATAAGTGGTCAGGTTTTTATCTTGGGAAACCTCTCTACTGCTTGGAAGAAAAGGCAGCTGACCCTGTGGATGGAATGTACATTTATCCAACATGGATGGTGTTCCCGCCATGAAGCAGGTGGCCTGGGTCAGTATAGAGTGCTCCTGGGTAGGGACTTCCACACCAAGTGTGTGTGCAAGATCACCATCATGCCCAGCTAGAAACTCTAAACAAAATAGCAAGCTATGCCCTGTCTGTGATGAAGCAGATTCAAACGGTCTTGTGAAAGGTGTCTCCATCAAGCTGAAGGAGGAGAGAACAGGGAAAGTTATTGTATTAGTCAGGATTCTCTAAAGAAACAGAATCAATAGAACAAATATATACAGATTTATTGGGTTTTCTCACTGGATAGAGTCCGAGTAGTCCAATAATGACTGCATCGCACAGAGAGGCTGAGAATCCAGGTAGTTGCTCAGTCCATAAGGCTGGATATCTCAGTAGTCCTAATCCAATGCTAAAGGCCTGATGGATTCTGGTAAATCTGCCCATCTTCAGTCTACACTGGGATCCAATGAGTTGATCACAGCAGCAAGATGAACTCACCAGTGAGACAGAAGGCAAGCAGCAAAAACAGGGACCAGCTCCCTTCTGCCGTGGCCTTTTATGCCGGCTGCCATCAGAAGATAATGCCCACATTTAGGGCGGGTCATCTGCTCAAGATAATCCAATATGGGGATCTTTCTCATTTTTGTTCACCCCAAATCCAGGCAAGCTGACACCCAAGAGTAACAGGATCGACCCTCACGGTTACGTTCCTGAGTCTCAGCCCTGGCTCAGGAGACTGTCGAGGTCAGTTCTGACACTGAGGAAATACTGAGGCATCTGGGCCTGGGCCCCCAGGCCACTTAGCATATGGAGGGGATGAATTTCAAAATGCTAATGGAGTTGTTCAAATTTCCCTGCTGTTCCTGAGTGTTTATAAAAAACCTGATGATGACAACAAAAAGCCAATTTATACTGAAGCCTAATCCCCAAGGTCAGGGTATGGGGAAGTGGGACCTCTTAGAGGGATTAGGTCACAGAAGGGATGAAATGCCCTATAAAATAGACCAGAGAGAACTTTTGTCTCCTTTCTTCCAAGTGAGGAAGTGCAAAAGATGAAAATATGGATGGATACCAATGAAAGATGCAGACACCAGATGCAGAGACCAAACACTACATCTGTGAGCACCTTCTCCTAAGGCTCAGCACCCAGGACTACATGCAAAGAGTTTCTGTTGCTTGCAAGGAACTGAAAGGCACTTTGTCATAGCAGCTCAGAGAGTCTAAGACAGACAATCAGTTAGTGCACGATGGGGCAACGTTACTAACAAAACCAAGCAATGTTGAGGCATGTATTCATAAGTACGTCAAATCACTCAGCCATTCAGAGGTGGCATGAAATCTGGGAGCAACAGAAAAGAACACAGGACAATCCTCAGGTGTGGCCTGTGCGTGCGGGTGCCTGTCTTCTCTGGGGTCGTCAATGTTGTGTGCGGGCGCCTGTCTTCTCTGGGGTCGTCAATGTTGTATCTTTATTCTGTGACCCCAAGTCTCCCCAGCTCCTCCTGGAACACTGAGGATTTTCCTTCATCCCAATATTTAAAAAAGGAAATATTTTTACATTCTTTGAAAATAACTTCTCCGGCAATGTGCATCTTACCCACTTGAATCTATATGGGCAATATTTATTGAGATGCCTTAGGCTAACATCACTTTATTGTTGACATTAATCCACTGTAGACTTCGTAAGCCACATATAGAGTTAAATAACCATCTGAAGTGCTGGATGGATACCACAGTGGTCAAAAGGACTTGTCACTCTTCCAAAGGACCCAAGTACAGTTCCCAGCTCCCATACTGGGCAGCTCAGAATTGCCTGTAATTCCAGCTTTAGGGAGTCCAACGCCCTCTTCTGCCCTCTGCAGGCACATGCATGCATGTGGGAGATACACACACACACACACACACACACACACACACACACACGCATACTCTTTTTTGTTTGTTTGTTTGTTTGTACTATGTTTTTTGAGACACGTTTCCCTGTAGCTTCAGCTACCCTGGAACTCCCTATGGAGACCAGAATACCCTTGCTCTCACATCCATCCACCTGCCTCTGCCCCTGCTGAGTTAGCTGTGTATTTGCATGCCCCACCACACCCCTGGCACACATACATTTTTTAGTTAAAATTCTAAAACTAGCCATCTTAAAATATGAAAGGAGAATCGACTGTAAAATTTAGTGATGAGAGTGAGTCAGACACATTCTTCCTGACTCTAATTATCACCCCATAGCTGCTAAATTCTTTACCTGCAGCAGAGGAGAACTGGAGAGGTGAGAAATTCCTTCCTGCCTTTGAAATCACCAAGGAAAAAACCCAAGAGGATAACTTCCAATAGGAATTTTAGAAATCAAACCCAGGCCACCGGACAGCCCAGGCAGAAGGAAAAGCACAGGGAGGCATGGAAAGTAACTTACTGGAAAGTCAAAGGTCCTGTACTGATCTGACTAGAAGTTACTCCTACTGTAACTTAGGTGTGTGAACTGGGCTGTAGGACTCAAACAAGCAGTAAAAAGGAAGAGAAACCCAGCAAGGTCAGTTGATGGTAGAAGGATTGTGCTGGATAGCTTTAGTGTCAACTTGACACACCTGGGTTGAGGGAGCCTCAATTGGGGAATTTGGTCCATTGGATTGGCCTGTGGCCACATCTGTGGTGTATTGTCTTGATTGTTGAGCAGTGACAGTATAAGAAGGCAGGCTGGGCATGAGCGAGAGCAAGCAAGCCAGTGAACATGGCCTGTGCTTCAGCTCCTGCCTCCAGGTTCCTG
>VZQC01012647.1:472259-522259 GCA_009823505.1 Rhizomys pruinosus
AAAAAAAAAAAAAAAAAAAAAGCCAAAATTGAAATGTCATTTCCTGGGGAACCTACTCTGTACAATATTTTTCATCCATGGAAAATTAAAATCCTTTTCCTCCAACCTCCTGAACAACTACACTCACAGGCCTGCAGCCACCATCTTTTAGAAAAGATTAAGTGTGCAGCTGGCAAGACGGTTCAGGGGGTAAAAGCATCATCAGCCACCAGTCAATCCCTGAGCTCCACACAGTGGAAGGAAAGAACGCATGCCTGCACCTTGTCCTCTGCCCTCCGTTCCTGTGCCCCTCACCACAGACTCGCAAAGAAATAACACTTTTTTAAGAATTTTGAGCATTAAGTGAACCTGGGAGAGGCTTTTCCTGCTTTTCTGTGAAAAACCTGCCTCAGCAGACACAGCTCCCTCCCCAGGAAACTCACTGGATACCATTAGCATTTGTCCCATTAGAGACATCAGAGCTTCAACTAAGCTAAGGAAATACACAGGGCCAAATGAACCCCCAGAAGACCAGAAACCAACACCTCCTGACCTGTGCTGGAATCAGCTGTTAGGACCACGTCCTGTTCCTCCTGTCGTGTTTTTTGTTTGTTTGTTTGTTTGTTTTTTAACATTTTATCATCCATACCTGTGCCTGCTGTAAACACTTAAAATAAGATTTGGTGAATCACAGTGGATATGAAAAGAAATATTTGAAGATGACTGAAAAAAATCAAAGCTCTGAGCTCACACCTCCATACTCCTGAATTGATTTTTGAAGAGCCTTTGACCCTAAACTAAAGCCAACCCCCAAATGAAGCATAGAAAGAAAGAAAGAAAGAAAGAAAGAAAGAAAGAAAGAAAGAAAGAAAGAAAGAAAGAAAGAAAAAGAAAAGAAAGAAAGAAAGGCTGAAGAGATGGTTCCATAGGTAAGAGCACTGGCTGCTTTGCAGAGGATCTGGGTTCAGTTCCCAGCACCCACATGGCAGCTAACAACTGTACATAACTCCAGTTCCAGGACCTCTGATGCCCTCTTTTGGCTTCCATGAGTGTTGTACTTACATACATGCAGGCAAAATAATTATACATCTAAAAATAAAAATTACTTAATTAAAAAAAATTTTAAAGATGACACAAAAGAGGAGAACTCGGAGCAAGAAAAGAGAGAATGACAAGGGATAGGTATGAGAGGAAAACCCAAACACACTTAATGTTACTTGTCATTACATAAATTGAAGTCTTTATTATTAAAGATTGGATTTTAACCCTGTGAATGTTTTAATTAGAATCAAAGCTTCACCACCAATGAAGAAACACAGTTTTTCTTCCTAGTATGTTCATATTTCTATAGAGTTCAAGCTTTTTGTTTTAATTTATTTGGTCTTTTTGAATCAGTATCCCCCCATAATCTCAGCTGTCCTAGAACTCACTATGTAGACCAAGCTGGCCTTGAACTCATTGCATGTCCCTCCTGAATACTGGAATTAAAGGCATTTGCCACCACATATGGCCAGAGTTCAAGTTTTGCTTGATTTTCATTTTCTAAAAATGTTATGCATCTGTGTGTCTGAGTGTATGTGTGTGCGCCACATTTGTGCAGCACCTGTGGATGCCAGAAGGGGGCACTAGATCCCTCAGAACTGCAGTTACAGAAGTTTTTGAGCTGCTGTGTAGGTGCTGGGAACTGAACCCCAGTTCTCTGCAAGAGTAGCCAGTGCTCTTAACCACTGAGCCAGCTCTCAGCCCCTACAGAATTCAGTTTGTTTTCCTCTGCTGTCTATCTTGTAAATGTTTGTGTCTGTCTAGAAATCAAAGAATAATATCGAGAAGATAAAATATGAAAATACAGACCAGGAACAATAAAGGGAACAAAGGCCCCAAGGGCCAGTTTATGTTTGGACCAAGATGGCTGACACTGTCCCTCCAGGGGACTGTGGATCAACAAAGTGGCCAATATTGGTGTCCAGAGAACCCAAAAAGAAACAGTGCTATAATCCGCCCTGCAACCATTCCTAGCAGAACAGTCACTTCACCCACATGGCAGCTAACAACTGTCCATAGCTCCTGGATGCCTACTGCCGTCTGCCTACCTGCAGCCTGTGTGTGTGTGCCCATCTGTGTGTGTGCCTGGGTGTATGCTGGTGTCTGCTACCCGCAGCCTGTGTGTGTGCCCATGTGTGTGTGTGCCTGGGTGTCTGCTGGTGTCTGCTACCCACAGCCTGTGTGTGTGCCCATCTGTGTGTGTGCCTGGGTGTCTGCTGGTGTCTGCTACCTGCAGCCTGTGTGTGTGCCCATCTGTGTGTGTGCCTGGTGTCTGTGGATCGATACATGAAGACCTGCTGTGTGTGTCCCCATCTGTGTGTGTGCCTGGGTGTATGCTGGCATCTGCTACCTGCAGCCTGTGTGCCCATCTGTGTGTGCGCCTGGGTGTCTGCTGGTGTCTGCTAACTGAGGCACGTGTGTTGTGGTGCCATCTGTGTGTGATGCCTGGGTTATGCTGGCGTCTGCTAATGCAGTCCTCTGTGTGTGCCCTCTGTGTGTGTGAATGGGTGTCCTGCTGGTGTCTGATACCCCCAGCCTTGTGTGGTGCCCATCGTTGGTCCCTGGTTGTCTGCGGCATCTGCTACTGCGGACCTGTGTGTGTTGCCAATCTGTTGTGTGTACCTGGGTTGTATGCTTGCATCTGCTACAATGCGGCCTGTGTTTGCATTCGGTCTGTTGTGTGTACTGGTGTCTGTGGTGTCTGATACCAACATACATGTGGGCCCATCTGTGTGTGTGCCTGGGTGTCTGCTGGTGTCTGCTACCTGCAGCCTGCGTGTGTGCCATTGTGTGTGTGCCTGGGTGTCTGCTGGTGTCTGCTACCTGCAGCCTGTGTGTGTGACCTCTGTGTGTTGGCCCTGGGTGTATGATGGGTATGCTTACCCACGACCATGTTGTGCACATCTGTGTGTGTGCCTGGGTGTGTCTGCTGGTGTCTGCTACCCCCAGCCTCTGTGTGTGCCAATTCTGTGTGTGTGCCGGGTGTCTGCTGGTGTCTGCTACCTGCAGCCCGTGTGTGTGTCCATTCTGATGTGGTGCCTGGGTGTTTCTGCTGGTGTCTGCTCACCCACGCCTGTCTGTGTTCACCATCTGTGTGTTGTGCCTGGGTTGTCTGTGGTGTATGCTACCCACAGCCCGTGTGTGTGCCCATCTGTGTGTGTGCCTGGGTGTCTGCTGGCGTCTGCTACCTGCAGCCTGTGTGTGTGCCCATCTGTGTGTGTGCCTGGGTGCCTGCTGGCTTCTGCTACCTGCAGCCTGTGTGCCCATCTGTGTGTGTCCCTGGGTGTCTGCTGGTGTCTGATACCCACAGCCTGTGTGTGTGCCCATCTGTGTGTGTGCCTTGGTGTCTGCTGGTGTCTGCTACCTGGCGCCTTGTGTGTGTGCCCTCTGTGTGTGGCCCTGGGCTGTCTGCTTGGCGGTCTGTACCTGGGCTGCTGGGTGTGTGCCCATCTGTGTGTGTTGTCCCTGGGGTGTATGCTGGTGTCTTTACCTTGAGCTGCTGTGCCCATTCTGTGGTGTCCCTGGGTTGTCTGCTGCATCTGCTACCGCGGACTGTGTGTGTGCCCATCTGTGTGTGTGCCTTGGTGTCTGCTGGTGTCTGCTACCTGCAGCCTGTGTGTGTGTGCCCATCTGTGTGGGTGCCTTGGTGTCTGATGGTCGCTACCCTGGCAGCCTGTGTGTGTGTGCCAATCTGTGTGTTGTGTCTGGGTGTCTGCTGGTGTCTGCTACCTGCGGCCTGTGTGTGTGCCCATCTGTGTGTGTGCTACCCACAGCCCATGTGTGTGCCCATCTGTGTGTGTGCCTGGGTGTCTGCTGGCGTCTGCTACCTGCAGCCTGTGTGTGTACCCATCTGTGTGTGTGCCTGGGTGCCTGCTGGCTTCTGCTACCTGCAGCCTGTGTGTGTGCCATCTGTGTGTGTCCCCTGTGTGTCTGCTGGCATCATTTGGCTACCTGCGGCCTGTTGTGATTCATCTGTGTTGTGTCCATGGGTGTCTTGCTGGTGTTACACCCACAGCCTGTGTGTTGCCCATGGTGTGTGTGTCTGGGGGTTGCTGTGTTGTTACCCACAGCCTGTCTGTGTGCCCATCTGTGTGTGTGCCTGGGTGTCTGCTGGTGTCTGATACCCACAGCCTGTGTTTTGTGGCCCATATGTGTGTGTGCTGTGTGTCTGCATGTGTGTTTCGCTACTGCGGATGTGTGGTGCCCTCTGTGTGTGCCTGGGTGTGTGCTGGTGTCTGCTACCTGCAGCCTGTGTGTGTGCCCATCTGTGTGTGTCCCTGGGTGTATGCTGGTGTTCTACCTGCAGGCCTGTATGTCTGCCTATCTGTGTGTGTTCCTGGGTGTCTGCTGGCATCTGCTACTTGCGGCCTGTGTGTGTGCCCATCTGTGGGGTGTGCCTTGGTTCTGCTGGGTCTGCCTACCTGCAGCCTGTGTTGTGCCCATCTGTGTGTGTGGCCTGTGTGTCTGCCGGCATCTGCTACCTGCAGCCTGTGTGTGTGCCCATCTGTGTGTGTGCCTGGGTGTATGCCGGCATCTGCTACCTGCAGCCTGTGTGCCCATCTGTGTGTGTCCCTGGGTGTCTGCTGGCATCTGCTACCTGCAGCCTGTGTGTGTGCCCATCTGTGTGTGTGCCTGGGTGTCTGCTGGCATCTGCTACCTGCAGCCTGTGTGTGTGCCCATCTGTGTGTGTGCCTGGGTGTCTGCTGGTGTCTGCTACCCACAGCCTGTGTGTGTGCCCATCTGTGTGTGTGCCTGGGTGTCTGCTGGTGTCTGCTACCTGCAGCCTGTGTGTGCCCATCTGTGTGTGTCCCTGGGTGTATGCCGGCATCTGCTACCTGCAGCCTGTGTGCCCATCTGTGTGTGTTCTGTGTGTTCCTGGGTGTCTGCTGGCATCTGCTACCTGCAGCCTGTGTGCCCATCTGTGTGTGTTCTGTGTGTGCCTGGGTGTATGCCGGCATCTGCTACCTGCGGCCTGTGTGCCCATCTGTGTGTGTCCCTGGGTGTCTGCTGGCATCTGCTACCTGCAGCCTGTGTGCCCATCTGTGTGTGTGCCTGGGTGTCTGCCGGCATCCTCCTGCCTAGCAGCCTATCTTACCTCCCTTGGTCTCCCATCAGCCTCTCCAACCTTCTGGACTCCCATGACTCTCCTTTCCTGCCTTCAGAACATGGACCTCACAGAAGAAGTGACAGATGCTTAGTGACAGATGCTTTCCTAGCATGCTCAAGGTTCTATATTCCCTCCTTACCATGGAACCATCCAGACAGAAGCAAAGATATCCTAGAGAGACAGTCTACTCCCTCCCTTTGGCCTCCAGACTACTGAAAGGAGGAACCCCAAGAAATTAGAATTTCCCCAGGAACCTCAAGCCAGGAAGAGACTTCACAGTTCTGACAACTTGTCAGACCACCCGCAGGACAGACAGGGAGCCAGACGACAGTGGTCAGTGGCGGAAGGAGGGTCCATGCCTTGAGAGAACAGCTTTGTGCTGCACACCTCTTGACCTCTATTTAACTTCAGTGCTAGTCCCTTAAAGATGGACTTGGGAGCCACTGAACCTCTTCATCTGTCCCTTTCTCCAGTGTGGCCACATGGAATATGTTTTTCTTTGATTTTCTCATTACTGTCTTTTTTATTTTGTGTATCAAAGATGGGTGGCCACACCAAGCTTGTTAATGCTGCAGGAGCCTTCTCTATTGCAGGGACAACACACTCTGACCAAAACCAACATGGGGAGAAGAGAGTTTATTTGGTTTACAGCACAGTTAATCATCAAGAGAAGCCAAGGCAGGAACTCAGGACAGGAGTCTGGAGCACAGACCATGGAGATTCTCTGCTCACTGGCTTGCTCCTCTGGTTCATGCTCAGCCTGTATTCTTATACAACCCAGGACCACCTGCCAGGGGGTGGCACCACTCACAGTGGGCTGGGCCTCCACATCACTCAACAATTGAGAAAATGCTTCACAGACAAGGCCGCAGGCCTGGCAAATGGAGACAGTTCCTCAGTTGGTGTCCCTCTTCCCAGGTGTGTCAGGTTGACAACTGAAGCTGGCCAGCACATGCCATTTCTATCGCTTTATCTTTCAGGGCTCTTCTGAGTCCTTGGAGTTCTGTTGAACTATCTGAACTGTAGAAACAGTCTCATGACAGGCCTTCTCTAAATGAAGCTCTTTTGAATAGATCTGGAGTTCTGTCAAATTATTTGGGTGCATTCTGTATGACAGAAAAGCTTCAATTCTATTGGTAGCCAGCAGAGAAGCAAAAGTATTAAAGGGATTTCTATTGTAATTTGTGTAATCATAAAAAATATGTCTGCATCATTTTGGTGACCAGTAGGGAGATAATCACTGAGTAGTCCTTATAAATTTACGACAATTTCTCTAAGTGTGCACTCTGAATTAACATAATTATTTTATGTGTTACCCTGTCTAAAGTAGCATGGGGCAAAGCTTAACCTGCCTACAGAGTTTATGATAATGATTAATATACCTCTGGCAGCCTCGAGTTTACAGCCGAGGAGTTCTGGCAACCACACACCCTCCTCCGAACCCCCTTTCCATGCCCCCTGCCTGGGAACCCCAGAACCTGGCTGCAGGTTTGTGCTGGGAACCCACCCTCATCCTCAGAGAGCTGTAAGGGACCCTGTCCTGCCTCCTGGGCCCTGATTCCTCCTCAGAGCTCCCATCATGCTGTCTGTCTGTCTGTCTGTCTGTCTGTCTGACTGACTGTCTGACTATAGTACTAATAACTCTTCTAATGAACTCCTTACCCTCAACATCTTCAGTGTTCCCCTTTAATCTGCTGCACCCAACACTTTCAAAAAGAGGATTCATTAGTTAAGATAAAAGTTTTGTTAAGTTACATAGCCGGGCATCATGGCGCACTCCTTTAATCCTAGCACTTGGGAGGCAAAGGCAGGTGGATCTTTGTGAGTTCAAGGCCAGCCTGGTCTACACAGCAAATTCCAGGACAGATGGGGCTACAGGGAGACCCTGTCTTGAAAAGACCAAAAAAAAAAAAAAGTTACAAAATGTTATATTGGTTATATACATTTTGATATATAGATTTTCTCCAAAACATATTCTAGAAGTTATCATTTCATTTTATTGGTTAAAATAGTCAAAGGCAACAGAAAATGAGAGGACATAAAAATACTTTATGTCAATAAAAATTCCATCAAGTAATATGCATTATAATCATTTATTGGGGGCTGTAGAGATGACTCAGCAGTTAAGAGCACTGGTTCCTCTTGCACAGGACCCAGGTCCATTCCCAGCACCCACATGGTTGCTAACAACCAGCTTTAATCCAGTTCTAGGTTAGCCGATGTTCTCTTCTGACCTCAATGGGCATTGTACACACTTGGTCCACTTACATACATGGACACACAGACACATAAAATTAAAAAAATTTTAATTCTTTAAAATCTTTTTTTAATGTGTATGAGTGCACTGTCTGCATGTAGGTTGGTGCACCTGTGTCATGCAATGTCACGGAGGTCAGAAGAGGGCATCAGAATCCCCTGGAACTGGAGTTAAAGACAGTTCTTAGCTGCCATGTGGGTGCTAGGTATAAAAATCCTTGTAGATTGTTTTCTACAGGAAAAAGCTTCAATTCTGTTGGTAGCCAGCAGAGAAACAAAGTATTGAAGGGATTTCTATTATAATTTGTATAACCATAAAAATATGTCTACAACATTTTGGTGCCCAGTAGGGAGATAATCACTGAGTATTCCTTTGTAAATTTATGACAATTTATCTAAGAGTGCACTCTGAATTGACTTGCAAAGATAAATGTGAGGTGGGTTTTTTTTTGGTCTTTTTGAGAATCAAAAATTAAAATTAAAGGCCTGGCAGATTGTGAGATTTTTATTAATGTCGTGACACAGGTAAAATGATGAATATATGTAGTTTGTCATTTATCTTCATGTTAAATTTCCTTTTCATAACAGGAATTGCAGAAGATAGACTACCAATAAGCAGTAACATTTAAGGTTTAGGTGAGTTTTCCCTGCATGCAACAGAATAGGGGCTCAATTGTCAAATCTTACTAATACAGAATAACTAAGCAAGATGCGGTGGTGCTTCAATCTCAGCACTCAGGAGGCAGACAGATCTCTGTGAGATGGAGGCCGGCTGGTCTACATAGCAGGTTGCAGGCCAGCTGAGCATACAGGAAGAACCTGTTTCAAAACAGAAAAAGGAAAAAGGAAAAAAAGCAAGCTAGTATTTTACACTTAAAAGGTGATTAAGGCCAGCAGGGCTTGGCGGGACACGCCTTTAATCCTAGCACTTGGGAGGCGGAGGCAGGCAGATCTTTGTGAGTTCAAGGCCAGCTTGGTCTACAGAGTGAGTTCCAGGCCAGCTGGGGCTACAGGGAGACCATGTCTCAAAAAGACCAAAAAAAAAAAAAGGTGAATAAGGCCAGGCGTGGTGGTGCACACCTATAATCCCAGCACTCAGGAGGCAGAGGCGGGCAGATCTCTGAGTTCAAGGCCAGCCTGGTCTATATAGTGAGCTCCAGTCCAGCTGGGACTAAAAAAGGAGACCCTGTCTCAAAAATACCCAAAAAAAAAAAAAAAAAGGAGGGGAGCGGTTAAGTTTTTAAACTATACTTTTGCTAAACATAAAATGTCTTAAGCTGCTCTTTGATAGGGAAACTTACAAAATAAATTTACAAGACTGATTCTAGGCCTGGCACATATGGATTTGTGGGGAGTCACTGGACCCTCTATTTGTTCCTCTTCCCAGTGTGGCCACATTGAAAACGTCCTGACTGCTTTTCACTGTACATGTGTCCTTAATTGGCTCACTGAGGACGGGCGGCTAAGCCCAGCCCGTTAGGTGTCAGGGCCCAGGCTTTGACCTTAAAAACACCAGTAGCAAGCACAGAAAAAAAGAGGCATTAAAAAAACATGCAAACATCACCCTGGGGGTTCTCTGCTAGGGAGGGCGGTGATGTCATGTCCATGGCGCGACCACCCTTGGCTGCTTCGCTCAGAAGCATGACAGACATAAACAGCACCCCCATGCCGAAACCAGCGTCACCCAAGCCACATGAAATGCACGTTGGGATGTGCTACCTCGGCATCTGCATTCATTTTTACAGTCGCCATGGATCCTTTCTGCTTTTAACTCTGCTGATTTGGAAGGTGAGCTGGGGGAGGGAGAAATCCAGTGTCTACGAACCTCCCAAGTAGTATATCACAATGATCCTGCATTTTCCCTGTAACTATGCCCCCAGGCTTAAAAATCCAGAGATGCTGGTAACTAGAAAATTAACTGTGTTCTTAGTTCTGTTTCTTCACAGAGTCAACAGGACAGAGCTACAGATGCTGAGGTCTGAGAAGGAAGAGAGGACAGAGGCAGAGGTCTGGTTCTGTGTGGCCCACAGAAGGGACTGGAGAGTCCTGGATCTGAGACCAGCAGAGACTGGGGAGGTATAGGACAGGACCTGCCCTTCACTCCCTCCAGGGCCCCCAGGAAATTACAAGTCCCTCCAAAGTGTCACAGTTAACACAATAATACCTTGGGTTTGGGAAGTGTGCTGGACAGTCTTCATTGTCAGCTTGACACACGTGGGAAGAGGGAACCTCAGCTGGGGAATGTCCTCCATGGGAGAGGCCTGTGGCCACATCTGTGAGGCATTTTCTCAATTGTTGAGTGATGTGGGAGTGCCCAGCCTACTGCGGGCAGTATCACCCCTGGGCAGGTGGTCCTGGATTGTGTAAGGAAGCAGGAGTAAGCCAGTAAGCAGCGTTCCTCCATGGTCTGTATATCAGGCCCTGCCTCCAAGTTCCTGCCCTGACTTCCTGGGAGATGTAAGGTGAAATAAACCCTTTCCTCCCCAAGTTGTTTATCACAGGAATAGAGAAGCAAACCAGGAGTTACTTATGAGTCGGGACTTTGGGAGAAAACGGGGTGTTGAAAGAAGCCATAATTAAGAGACTGTTACCAAGGCCATGGGCAGGTATGTCTTGGAAGATGGTGCGGTGCCCAGGGGCAAGTTGTGGTGGCACCTGTAGTCCTTCCAGCTGGAGGAAGCATGTCTGATGGGAGCTAAGAAAGGCTGGAGGATGGGTAGCCACACTCCTGGAAGGTAGAGCATCATGGTGTGTGTCAGGTTGTGAGATCCAGAAGCCCATTGGAATGCAGAGACACCTAAGACCGGAGGTCCAAGAACCTGCTCTACCAGGCATAGCCTTTGGTTATGCTAAAGCAGGCCACCACTGATTACTCAGGAATCTTCCGCCTCATGTTTCGCCCTTCTGGAAGCCAGATTCCAGATTCTGACGCACCCCACTCTCACTGAATCCCACTCCCACCTTATCCGTTAAATTCCCAAGCCAGACTCCATTCTGTGCTTGGCTCTTTCTTTCCCCTGAGCCTAGCCCCAGCTACCCTGAATTAAACTTTACTCCGAAGAGCTTAGACCTCGTGGACTTTCGTTCTGGGGGGAGCGTGCCATAACCTTACATTCTGGTGCCGGTGACTCAGATCGCCTTTTTTCCCACCCACCCGCCCCTCGGAGCAGCTTTGGGGTAGCAGGTAAGCTGGATACTGAACGCAGGCTACGACAGCATCCAGCAGCATTCGGCTAAAGGTACCTTCTCTCCTCTCCTTTTCCTACCCTACTCTATTCCTGTGTGATTGTGCGTGAGAGTTAAGAGTGCGTGTTATGGTTCCACAGCTCTTGGGCTACGGAATCTGATTGGGCCCTAATCCGCAGTTCCGCAGAAGTCGTTTCACCTCATCGGGCACTCATCACACTCGTGATGACCGAGCACGGGGTTTATATGTGTGGCCCTCATGGTAAGACTTCCTAAGTCGCCTCACGGGCGGCTGGCTGGACGGGCACCTGAGTGAGGGGAGATTCCATCTCCCACCCTACCTTCTGTGTAACCCTGTGTATGTTCTGCCCCCTCTAGCTGCCTCCTCTGCCTCGACACTTCCTGTTCTAACTACTGTTCCATCTGCCTTCTCTCCGATCCTCTTTTCCCATTCTTTTTAGTCTCCCATTCTGTTCCGTTTTGGATCCCTGAGTGCCGGCTAAGTCAGGGATCCCCTCCGATTTTCCCTGTCCAGTTTGCTGTCTATTACTAGGACACTGGGGACAGACTCTGGACCCGAATTTTGGCCTCCTCTGTGATTTTTGGGAAGCCAACTTCACAGGCGTGTAGGCCTCAATTTCAGAGACTCCCACACGGTCACACAGGCCTGGGGTCTCTGAGCGCCCACTTAGAACTACAGTGGACACACCTTAGCACTCGGGGGGTGCTGTGACTAAAAAGAATCTATTTTCCTTCCTACAGACCTCTTTTCTCTCTCTCCCTCTCCCTTCTTCCTCAGACTCCAACTCCCAATATGGGAGCCTCACACTCTAAAGGAGAGGCCCTGGACCTCACACCCTTGGAGTATCTCCTACACTCTTTAAGTACCTTAGATCTCCGAATTCTTAGCTTTGAGAGACTTCTGCCAGTGCTCTGATAAATGGTCAGAATGCTTGTATGTACAGGAATTCTTTGCCCTTCACTCTAGTCCCTCTCTCTATTCCTTATGAGACTAAAAGACTTACTTATCTTTTTCCTCTCCCTCTCTTTCTCTGCCCTCTGCAGTCTTTTTTCTTTCTTTTACTGTTCCTTCTCCACTGCCTCACTGCACATGCCAGTGCCATCTCCACCTTGTTGTTTTGCTATAGAAATCAACCTCAGAGCTGACTGTTTAAAGATCCCATTTTGGTTTGTGTTTACTTTCAAAAGGTAACTTGCTTGCTTTGAAATTATCTATTTTTTTAAGACCTTTGTGGACCAGATTCAGGACTGGAAATGGATTCTTGGACTGGATTTTGTTTTGGGTGGGGCAGTTTTGTTGCCCCTTGGGACCGGGTGTGGTGGCACACACCTTTAATCCCAGTCCTTGGGAGGCAGATGCAGCCAGTTTTTGTAAGCTCAAGGTCAGCCTGGTCTACAGAGCAAGTTCCAGGCCAGCTGAGACTAAAGGTAGACCCTGTCTCAAAAAAACCCAAAAGACCAAAAAAGAAAAAAAAATTGTGTGTGAGTGTTGATAATTCCCACATACATAAAAATTACACATGTGTATGTGACTATTGGTAATTTTCCACCTAAAGTAAATAACGTGGTGTTAGAAAAAATAAATACAGGTAGCTGTCTCCATTGAAATGGTTCTTGGCATTGGGCAGGTCCTCCAAGGGACTCACAGCTCCTGGCCATAGGGGTGTGTACCATATACACAACTCTGGCTAGAGAGTGGGACCCCCTGGTGCTTAAGGTCCCTGCCATACTCCCAATCCCATCTGGTCAGCGGGCTGGGACTTAGGTGTGAGTGAGAGTTGTTTTTGAGTAAAAGGATGCATCAAGCATATTGGAGCCAGTAAGAGGAATGTGGGCAAGATGAATGTGTGTGTTTGAGGTGGCTGGGGTTTACTGTCCCTGCACTGGGAGGAGTTGTGGATGTTTTCAGGCAGAAAAGGTATGGAAAGGCTGAACAAGGGACTGAAACTGTGCTGTTTTTACTAAAAGCCTATTCTGAGTCTCTGAGAAAAAGGCAGGTTAGAGATTTTTGTGATGCATCAGACAGGGCTGGAGGTTGGTCACAGGAGGGCCATTTCTCACCTCTCACCACCTGCACTTGCTTCAGACTCAAGTAATTTCTGAGTACTGTTACAAACTTAAGAGTCATATTTTACTCTGATTTAGGTTTTCATCTCTAATTTAGAGTTTTCATCAAGGTGCTAAAATTTTGGGTTTGAAACTAGTTAAACATATTTGTTTCATGGAGCTGTTTAAATGAATAGGCTTGCATCTAATTTTAATGATTTACTTGATACACTGTATCTGGGAAGGAAGGGCAGACTTTAGGTCCTTCATAATCTGCTGCTGGAGGCCTGACAGGGCTACTGAAGTCCTCATAGACATAGTCTTTGGCCCAAAAGAAAGTTTAAAAAATTGCTGTGTGAAGTTGTTTGTCATTGACCATTTACATTCCTGCCATAAAGCAAGCGGCATGGATGCCTGAGTGGATATAGAGGGTGTTTAGTCCTGGGATGTTTGAAACTAAGAGCCCCAGTTGCCATGCACCACGTGCGGCTTTTTCTCCTGCCTGGCATTCAAACATACATGCTTCCGACTATTCCTATGGCAACCGTGCTAATCCACATCCACTCCTCAGCCGCCATCTTGAGGCTTTGTCTGCGCATGCCCCTGTTTACGCCCACATGACAAAAAGCCTAAGTTCACATCAAACTTTATAACTACATCCATTTCTAAATACAATAAATTTTCATTCTTTACTTTTGTACAATCAGTGTTTTGGTTTTTTTTATATTTTGTTTACAAAACTTGCCTAAGTTTTAAGGGATTATTTCAGATTTTGACATTTTCCATTTCATTGTTTTTCCTTATAAACCCCATTTTATTCAGAAATCCATTTTGTCTGCTTCAGGATACAAGCCCCTGTGTCTGAGGTTAAGAAGGTCTGCTGACCACACCCTGCCTCACTAGCATCCAGCATTTCCCTCAGGGAGTAATCTTTCACTTGGCTGGGATCTTTTGATTTTTCCACTAACTAAATTTATTCTCATTAAATTAGCAGGTAATATGCACAAGCCACCAGATTTTCCTGCTTACCCAGTCCACCATCCTTCGCAGGTATACAAGAACAGGCTGTGCTGCAAAGCACAGTAGGACATACAGTCTATTTTCCACCTAAGCAAATGTCTTAAACTCTAAGTGATTCTTTGTAAATGTGATAATTGTCTAGAGCCCTGGACAAGGAAGGGCAACTTTAAATAAAAGGGGATTTTCCCACTGTCCAGAGTTAATGGATACAGTTAGGTCATGTGTCTGTCCAAACCTGTCTGTGTGTTATAACCGTTTGTCATAACTGTTCTTCAATGTGTCTTTGTAACTGTCATGTGTCCACGTTCTGTGTTTTTGTCAAAACAAAGTGGCCACTTCAAACTTGTTTTATTCTATGTTGCACACAAACAAAAATTAAGTTTACTTTTGGCATGCCTCTTAAATTTTTTTTCAAAGGCCTGATTTGAACCCGGGTTCCTAGGTTTCTACACTGTTTATCTGAAGATTTTATTTCTTCTCTGTCCAAATTATTTTTCCACAGGTATTACAACTAAAAATTTTCTTTTCCAGTTTTTTCTTGTTTTCAGACATCTGAAGACCTGATTTTTTGACCCTTACAGGTTCACTAACAGATTTTTTTTCTCCTGTGCTGTGTAACTGTCCTTCTGACCGGAAACCACTTTTTAAAAGTCCCTGGATTCATTCATACTCTGGTACTTGGACAGTGGCACATTGCTTCCCCTGCAATCCCCTCCCCTCCAATGAAACAGCCTAAGTACCTTTGCTATTGTCAGTTCTTTAATTATTATATATAATTCTGTTTTCCATCACTTGTTAAAGTATTTCAATAAGATCATAGTTTTAGAACCAAAGATGCCTTGGCAGCACAATTAATCAGAGTTGCATGTTTTAAATAATGTTTCTAAAGGTGTTTTTTCCAGTGCATATGATGGTTCAATACAACTGCTAGGATAAAATCTCTTAAAGGAATATGTGCATAAATGTGTGTGTATGACATTGTTAAACAGCATATTAAGATCTGTCTGTATGATTACAATGCATGTGCCTTTGCTTAGCACAACCTTTACAAAGTGTCATCACCAAATTTATTTATTAGAACCTTATTTATGAGTGTATGCATGAAGTACTGTTCACTTTTAAAAATTCTATAATGTAATTATGACATATACAAGAACTTGTGTTCCACCTACCAGGTACTATATATCTAGTTACAGCCTCAAGTAAAACAGACATCTATAGAGTTACCCATACATACTAAAATCGTTTTGTATATCTGTTATACTTTGCACATGTTACTTTTAATATCTTTGGGAAAAAATTGGGTTTTGCTTCCGGTGACCACATGGACAGTGCGAATGTAACCAATTTGGGTGAGCCCTAAGTATTATCTGCCTGCTGCTGGTATGTGACAATGCCCCCCTTTCCTTTTCCTTTTCAAAGCTATAATTCAAAATCTGGGGACAAGTGACATGGCCTTCATTTGAGAAGGTACTGTTTTTAACCCCTTTATTATCTTGGGTTTGTTTCATGGGCTATGTTGTTAGAAACTTTTGCCTTGCATGGTTTAAATCATTGTACTTTNGGAAACACCCAAAAAAAAAAATAAGAAATAAGTAAAATATCGTGGGATTTTGCATGCTGATATTGCATTTGGTGAGAACAACAACAACCAGGTACTTCGTGGTGCAAAGAACTGAACTTGAAATAGTTAAACTCCTGCATTTGAAAAAATTTTAAAAGAACGGAGAAAAAAGAAAACACATGTTTGGCAGATGAATGCATCGAGCTTTCTGGTGTGGGGGCTGGCAAAAGAGGGGGAATCGGTCTAGATTTAGATGGGAAATTTTGTATGAATGTGCACAAAGCTTCAATTAACAAGAAAATTGGCTTTGAAACACAGAAGGAAATGCATCTTGTTTCTACCATGTACAGTTTGAATTAGAACATCTATATTAAATAGGATAAAATATAAAATATACTGTACTTATTGCACCTGGTTGGGACACTCTCCTCTACGATTTCGTAATAAAGCTGGACTCATCGATATATCCAAAACTTCAAAAAAAAAAGAATCTTGGGTTTATTCAAGCCAAGTTGTACATCCTGTTGCTTTAAAACCTACCAAGGGGCTGGAACAGAGGTCCCTAGCAGTTGGACCACGGATGCTCTTGCCAGGGAACCCGGGTTTGCAAAATCTGACACCTCTTCTGACCTCTTGCAGCCATTGCAACGACACAGGTGCACACACCTTACACATGCGACAGTAACATTCATCACACATAAAAAATACGTAATAAATAAAATATTAAAAAAAAAGCCCTAAAACCAAGATGTAGATTTGGCAGTTTTGGACAGAATCTTTCAGCATCTATAATGTTAGAAAAAAGTCTTAATCATCTGAAGATATTGGTGAATGGCTATATAACATAGATAGGCACCTCACTTGTGCCATTTTTAACTTTGTACATGGAGGGCTTAGAGTATATCAGTTACTCTGTATGGCTAGTGGTAACAGATACTTGAACAAGAACAGTTCTGAGCGAGGATGTTACTGATATCTTGGTATGGTTTCCGAGGATTTCAGTGTATCATGGTAGTGAAGGGATGACTGAGGGACTGAGCCTTCTGTTCCTCATACCATGGCCAACAGGAATCAGTTGCAGGCTTCAACTCCAAATAAAACCTTCAAAGGCTCTTCTCTCTGCCTCCACTAATTTGGTACAGGCTCTCCTCCCCTGCTCACTACTCTCAATTTGTTGATTTGTGTTAGCTTAGGCTAATTTTATAAATATAAAACTGTATAACCTTGGACATTCTTCTGAAAACAACTAGAAAACATTGGTTATTGTACCCCTAGGGTGATAACACTCTTTTAAAAAAAAAAAATCCCCTTACTACTTTTTTAGCGTTTGGATGATCCATACACACCTTAATCTCAGCACTTGTGAGGCAGAGCAGTCCATCTCTATGAGTTCAAGGCCAACCTGTACTACAAAGTAAGATGTTACCGGCAAGCTGGGCTACAAGGGAGACACAAAAAAAAAAAAAAAAAAAAAAAAAAAAAAAATATTTTATGTATGAGTATATTTGCACTGGCATGCATGTAAGTGGCACCTGGGTCGTGCAAGTGGACACACAGAAGGTCAGAATAGAGGGCAATCAGCATCCCCTGGAAGTAGTGATCCTGAGCGCTCCTACAAGGGACTGTTGTTCGCCAACCATGCGGTTATGGGGAAACAAAACCTGGCATTCTTCTGCTAGAGCAAGCGCCGAGTGACTCTTAACCATTACTCTCCCGCCACTTAAGCACTTTTTTAGTTTTTTTTAATAAGTTACTTTTTAAAGAATGTATTATTCCTAGGGCTGTGGGTGGTGGGTGGCCACGAAAGCCTTTACATCCTGGCACGTGGAGGCAAAGGCAGGCAGAATCTCTGTGAGTTCAAGGCAGACAGCCTGGTCATTATACAGAGATGAGTTCCAGAGACGACAGTGGAGCTTTCAGAAAGTGAATCTTCCCCGTTCGATACAAACATACCCAAAAAAAAAAAAAAAAAAAAAAATAAAAAGAAAGGACTATTATTCCTAAAGATGTTCAGGTGTTATGGGCGCCCCCCCTGGAATGAAAGGCCCCGAAGGTCTAGGTTCTTCGGAGAGAAAGTTTAATTTAGGGTAGTCGGGGCTAGGCGTCAGGGGAGGGAGAGCCAAGCCCAGAATGGGCTTACTCGCTTGGGAATTTAAGTGGAGAAGTGTGGAGTGGGATTCAGTGGAGAGGGGGGTCGGGTTAGTTAGACAGCTCTGCAGGAGGTCCTGGTGTCTGGCTTCCAAAATAGGCGGTGAGTTTCCGTGAAAATCGGTGTGGCCCGTTTTAGCATAGCCAAAGGTATGGCCTGGTAAGCAGATTCCGGGCGACCACCGGTCTTAGTGTGTCGTTCTGTCGCATTTCAAATGCCTCTGGACTCAAATCCTGCATTCCAGCTTTTTGTTTCTATAGGGAAAAGGGCGGAGTATCTGTCTTCTGTAGCTGTTTCAGAAGTCTGCAGGGGCTAAAGTCTTGAGCGATGGGGCGAACAGCTGTTTCAGGCTGGAGTTTCCATTTTGGCTGCTTGGGGTGCTCTATCCAGTGGGTTTGGTCCAGATCGATAGTGCCAGTACTTAGTGGTGTTTTCTCTTTGCAAACTGAAAGGACAAGCTGGTTAGTCTTACTGTGAGTTACCAGTGCAGGACCATACAGAGGGGCCATAGTGGTGCATTAGCAATTGAGAGGTCCCGGTCTAGGGAATAGCAGAGGTAAAAATGGATGTGTACCCTGGTTTGGAGAAATTGGAAAAAGTTTAGTACACAGAGCTCTAGAATGGGGCCAGCTTTAATACACGGGGCTCCAGAATGAGAGCCATAACCATTGGAATATAAAAGGTGGCATTTTCTGGCTTGGGCACATTAGATCTGTCATCTATCTCTAAGATATTCTCTAACATGACACAGTAGATCCTAACCTGGCACAGTAGGTCTCTCACCTATTTCCTGTATGAAGTAACTATTTCATTTTCTCCTTCTTTAGATGAAACAGTTTCCTTGTTGGGGTGTTTAAAACCAAACAGTTAGCTCAGATAACATGCAAGTTTTTGTTTTGGTGTTTAAGGTCCAGTTAGAGTTTGGTCCCTTTAGTGGTCACTAGGCCTTGCACCTGGCCGTCTTCTCAGTTCCATCTATGTGAGGACAAGTCAGGCTGCTTGACAGAGCTTCCCTTTGAAGCATGAGAGGAAAAGTCCTCTATATGGACTTTCTCCCTTGATGGACACTGGCGGATGAAGTCCCTTTAAGTGAATCTCCAAGCTCTTCCCTGGCGCAGGATGTACAGGTGACTCGCATGCCACGAGGCATGCACAAAGTTGCGGATGAAGGACCCCTAGGACCCAAGGTCGACCTCCAGAGGGTAGGGGACCAAAATTTGTCCCATCAAACCCTCTTGTCCAAATCAGATTGGCAGCTTTAAGTGTGGTTTGCTCCACAACCTCCAAGAGGATTTTTTGAATAAATTTGGTACATATAGTACCATACACTCCTATAGTAAAGCTTGAACACGTGACTTAAGCACGTTAATAAATTCATAATTGCTGATGGCAAAATATTCTGTACTATAATCCAAAACTCATGGTCAGCCGCCTGGTAGTGGCTGGTACGCCCACGGCTAGGAGAACGGAATGCTATTTCCTGGACTTGTGATGCTGGCTGTCTTTCCGCCTATTGTTCACATATAGCACTCATCATCGGCCTAAGTAGGCTATTGCCCCACATGGGGCCAGGACCCGTCCATGTAGGCAATTATTGAGGTTTCTGCAGCTCAGGGTGGATCGAAGTTGGACATTAATGCCTATGACAGTAAGGTCCTACGATTTGTCTCTTGGAGGTCTATGAAGGTCATTAAAGTACTCTGTGATTCCATTATTTGGTGTATTGTTGAGTTGATGTGTTTATTTTTTGTCTAGTGGACCTAATGGACAGAGTGGGGTATTTAAGTCCCCTGCTACTAGTGTGCTAGAGTCAATCTGTGCCTTAAAGTCCTGTTCATAAAGTTTGGTGCACCTGAATTTGGTGTGTATAAAATTAAGGATTATGATATCATCTTAGGTAATTGTGTCTTTGGTAATTCTGCAGTGAGCTTCATCATAGTGAGTTTCTTGCAGACAAGAACAAAAAAAAATGGATTTTGTTTCTTCATCCATTCTACCAGTCTATCTCTTGATTGGAGAATTCAGTCCATTAATATTTAGAGTTATTGATGAGAGAATTATACTAGTTCGAGTCATTTTGATTTCTGGTGCGTTCTTGTTCTATGTTTATATTTCCATAGTATTAGTATCATTTATTTTCTGGTGCTGGTTGATTTCAGTCATCCCTACCCTTGACTCTTTGTATTGCTTTGAATATTCTCTGAAGGGATGGCTTTCTGGACAAGAATTCTTTCAACTTATTATGTCGTGGAATGTTTTCCTCTGTCCTTCAATTATAATAGACATTTTTGCTGGATATAGTATTCTGGGTTGACATCTATAGTCCTTTAGAACTCTTCTGGCTTTATTTGCAATGAGAAATCAGCTGTAATTCTAACAGGTTTTCCCTTATAAGTAACTTGTTTTTCTTTTGCCGCCCTCAGTATCTTCTCTTTGCTTTGAATATCTAGTGTCTTGAATATTATATGGTGTGGGTAATCTCTTTTCTGGCTCTGTCTACTTGGTGTTCTATATGCTTCTTATGTTAGTACAAGTAGCTCTTTCTTAAGTTCAGAAAGTTTTCCTCTAAAATTCTGTTGAAAATCTGGGCAGCACCACTATCCTGTGAGTTTTCTACCTCTTCTATCCCTATGATTCACAAATTTGGTCTTTTCATAGTTCCCAGAATTCCTGGTTATTCCATTCTTGTGTTTTTTTTTAACTTTTCATAATCTTTACTTGATCTATCCAGTTCTTCCATATTGTCTTCTAATCTTGATATTCTTTTTTCTTTTTTCGACAGGGTCTCCCTATAGCCCTAGCTGGCCTGGAACTCACTCTGCAGAACAGGCTGGCCTTGAAATCACAGAAATCCACCTGCCTCTGCCTCCCAAGTGTTAGGATTAAAGGCATGCACCACCTTGCCTGGCTTAAAGACGGTTCTTAGCTGCCACATGGCTGCTGGGAATCAAAGCCCGGTCCTCTGCAAGAGCAGTGAGCACTCTTAACCACTGAACCATCTCTCCAGTCCCCGATACTCTCTTTTCTACCTCATCCATTCTGTTATTGCTAATTTCTCCCAGCCTTTCCAAGTGGTTGGTAGGTTGTTGCATTTCTTTTTTCATTTCAACTTGAATTTTCTTTAGTGTTTCTATATCTTTTGTAATTTCATTCCACAGTTTATCATTGTCCTCTTTTAATTTGTTCCTATCTTTTAAGTCCCTGACTTTATGTGCTTTTTAAATTCCTTCAACCTCTTAATTTCTTTAATCATGTTAATAATTGTTCTTTTAAGGTCTTTATGCTGAGTTATATCTAAGGAGACTTCACTATAGTGTTCTTTGATAGGGTTACTAGTATTTGTCAGGGGTTAATTAGGGGTTTTTATGTTATTATTTTTTATTTGAGCTTTAGACATTTGGGTAGCTTTGGGTGTCGTTCTAGTGTGAAGCTTTCCTTATTGAGGTAAGACTGATCTTGGTTATGCTCTTCAGGTGTTTTTGTTGATTTCTTTTTTTTTTTTTTTTTGGGTATTTTTGAGACGGGGAAGATCTTCCTGTAGCCCCAGCTGGCCTGGAACTCACTCTGTAGACCAGGCTGGCCTTGAACTCACAGAGATCTGCCTGCCTTTGCCTCCCCAGTGCTAGGATTAAAGGCTTGTGCCACCACACCCAGCCTAGGAATAAATTCTTTAAAAAGGAACTATTAAAAAAAAAAAAGTGCTAAGGGCTGGAGAGATGGTTAAGAGCACTGGCTGCTCTAGCAGAAGACCCAGGTTTGTTTCCCAGTAACCGCATGGTTGCTAACAACAGTCTGTGACCCCAGTTCCAGGGGATCTGATTGCCCTCTTCTGACCTCTGTGGTCACTGCACGACCCAGGTGCACTTACATGCATGCAGGCAATATACTCATACACATAAAATAAGATTTTTTGGGGGGTGGTCTTTTTGAGACAGGGTCTCCCTGTAGCCCCAGCTTGCCTGGAACTCTCTTTGTAGACCAGGTTGGCCTTGAACTCATAGAGATGGGACTGCCTCTGCCTCCCAAGTGCTGAGATTAAAGGTGTGTGTCACCACACGCAGGAAAAATAGTAAGATTTTTTTTTTTAAAAGAGTGTTATCTATCACTAGGGGTACAATAACCAATGTTTTCTAGTTGTTTAGAAGAACTTCAGGTTATACAGTTTTATATTTATAAAATTAGCCTAAGCTAACACAAATCAACAAATTGAGAGTAGTGAGCAGGGGAGGAGAGCCTGTACCAAATTAGTGGAGGCAGAGAGAAGAGCCTTTGAAGGTTTTATTTGGAGTTGAAGCCTGCAACTGATTCCTGTTGGCCATGGTATGAGGAACAGAAGGCTCAGTCCCTCAGTCATCCCTTCACTACCATGATACACTGAAATCCTCGGAAACCATGAACCAAGATAAGTCAGTCCTCTTCTAAGCTGTTTCTTTCAAGTATCTGGTCACAGCCATACAGAGTAACTGATATACTCTAAGACCTCCATGTACAAAGTAAAAATGTGCACAAGCTGAGGATGCCTATCTATGTATATAGCCATTCACCAATATCTTCAGATGATTAAGACTTTTTTCTAACATTATAGATGCTGAAAGATTCTGTCCAAACTACATCCTTGGTTTAGGGTCTTTTTTTAATATTTTATTTATTTACTTATTTTTTATGTGTATGAATGTACTGTCTGCATGTAGGTTTGTGCACCTGTGTCGTGCAATGCTGCAGAGGTCAGAAGAGGGTGTCAGATTCAAACCCGGGTCCTCTGCAAGAGCAGTCGGTGGTCCCAACTGCTAGGCCATCTTTCCAGCCCTTGGTTTAGGTTTTAAAGCAACAGGATGTTACAACTGGCTTGAAAAACCCAAGATTTTTTTTTTTAAGGTTTTGGAATTGATGGACCAGCATTTATTAAATGCGTAAGAGGAGAGTGGTCCCACCCAGAGTGCATAAGTACAGTATATTTTATTTTATCCTATTTAATATAGATGTTCTAATTCAAACTGTACATGGTAGAAACAAGATGCATTTCCTTTTGTGTTTCAAAGCCAATTTTTTATTGAAGCTTTGTGCACTTCATACAAAATTTCCCAATCAAATCTAGACCGATTCCCCCTTCCTTGCCCCGCCCCCCACCAGAGCTCGTGCATTCTGCCAAACATGTTTTTCATCTTTTTCTCAGTCTCTTTTAAAATTTTCAATGCAGAGTTTTACATTTCAGTCAGTTCTTTGACCCAGTCTGGTTGTTGTTGTTCCTCCAATTTGCATCACTCCAAATGCATATATGCATGGCAAAATCCCAGATTTTTTTTTTTTTTTTTTTTTGGGTGTTTTCCAGACAGGATCTCCCTATAGCCCCAGCTGTCCTGGAACTCCCTCTGTAGACCAGGCTGGCCTTGAACTCACAAAGATCCGCCTGCCTCTGCCTCCCAAGTGCTAGGATTAAAGGTGTGCACCACCACGCCCGGCTTCAGATTTTTTTTTAATAGTGTTGTGTAGCATAAGAAGGTGGCTATATTTCATTTATCTATCTATCTATCTATCTATCTATCTATCTATCTATCTATCTATCTATTATGTGTATGAATGTACTGTCTGCATGTAGGTTGGTGCACCCATGGCGTGCAATGCCGCAGAGGTCAGAAGAGGGTGTTGGATTTCCCTGGAACTGGAGTTAAAGACAATTCTCAGCCGCCGTGTGGGTGTTGGGGATCGAACCCGGGTCCTCTGCCAGAGCAGTCGGCACTCTTAACCGCTAGCCCATCTCTCCAGCCCCCAAAATCCTAGATTTTTAATCTAAGTTCCAGACTTAGGGATGCAGTTTGGTCTGGACCAATCAAGATGAACAATGATATTTTCTTTTGTCTCTTTTCTTTTCCAGCTAGTCCCTCTTTAAACTTTAAGCCTGTGTAGTGGCACATACTTTTAATCCCGGCACTCAGGAGGGAGGTAGACATTCAAGAGGATCTCTCTGAGATAGAGGCCAACCTGGTCTACATAGTAAGTTGCAGGATAGCTGGAGATATAGGGAGACCCTGTCTCAAAAGGACCCCCTCAAAAAAAGCAGGGGGTGTCACTACATGCTGCAACAGACTCCACATTTAATTCTTGTTTTCGCTACTGTCAGATCCCAGTGAACAAGCAAGGGGGAATGAGAAAAGAGAGATCTTGAAACATGTTCACAAGAGACATCTTATAGTCATCCTGACATCAGAATGCTTTTGAAGAACCATTCAGTAGCACACTTAAATTTTCTCAAAACTGACCAAAGATGTATTTCAAACTATGTTATCAGCTTGTTTTTATAAACCGAATTTAGGGGCTAGAGAGATGGTTCAGTGGTTAAGAGCACTAGTTGCTCTCCTAGGGGACCAGGGTTAGATTCCCAGCACCTACATGGTGGCTAACAACCAACTCCAGGGGAATCTGATGCCCTCTTCTAACCTCCTTGGGGATTGCACAACATGGGTGCATTTATCTACATGTAGGCAATATACTCATACACAAATAAAATAAAAGTATTTCTGTAAAAAAACAAATTCATTCTGTTAAACGTCCTTTCCCCCATCTAACAACTAAAGAAAAGGTTGCAAGAGTTAACACATACACACGCACACCACAAATACATCAATGTTATTGCATCACTATTGACAATAGTTAAACTATGGAACTAACATAGGTGTCTGTCAACAGAGGAATGGATAATGAAGATGTGAAATATATAATACATACAATAGGATTTTGTTTTGTTGTCTGTAGGAAAATGGATGCAGCTGGACATAACCATAACTGGAATTAACCAGTCACAGAAAGACAAGCATCTTATGCTTTCATTTATTGTTCCTAGATTTCATATGCATACATAAAATTCTGTGTATCTAGGACATGAAATAGAAGTAAACTATCTAGAGAAAAAAAGGAAACTAAGGGGAAGGAGAAGGGAACAAAAAGAGAGTTTGGAGGTATGAATGAAAAAAATCTCAAATACAATATACCTTTATACAAAAACTTAAATATGTAAAAAATGTAAACCTTTTTCAGACTATACAGTTTCTACTGATATTACCCTTTTCCCATTCTTTCAAAATGGACAGTTCTTTCTAAATCCTGGAGAAGTGTGCTAAAGATCACCCAATGTCTACCAGCACCTGCTTTCCTCAGCAAATTAAAAAAAAAAATGCTTTTTAGATATGTCATCCCCAGACAATTAGCTGTATGAACTGAAAGCCATGTAAGAGACAAGGCACAATTGGAAGTCTCTAACCTGACTTGGGTGCCAAAAGAGATATCTGATAATTTTTACAATAGCTAGGAATGAGTAAACAACCTCCTTGAAAATGGCTGTGTGCCCCACCCCCACCTCTTACATCTACCATCACAGCAGATGCTGAAGATGGTGTTTTAGCCACCACTAAAAAGTGTTTTGAAGCTGTTAAAAGTGATCTTTGAGGGCTAGAGGAGATGGCCCGATGGTTAAGAGCAATGGCTGCTCTTCCAGAGGACCTGCTTTGGGTTCCTCAAACCCACATGGCCCCTAACAATGGTCTTTAACTCCAGTTTCAGGGGGTCTAATGCCCTCTTCTGGCCTCCTTGGGCTCTGCACAACATAGGTGCACTTACATACATTCGGGCAAAACACTCCTACACATAAAAAATAAAATAAATTTTATTTAATTTTAAAAGTGATCTTTAAATATCAAGTAGAAATTAGAAAAGTATTTGTTATAATCTTAAAAAGGTAGCAAAATACAAAACTTACTATGTTTACAACTACATAAAAACAAAGGAACATGAAACACATGCAGAGAAGTAGCTTATACTAGGACAAATATGTCGCTATGGGGTGATTTTCAAAACTAGGAATTTGAAAATTTTGCTTACTCTTATTCTATCCTTGCATTCAGTAATCTTGAGGAAAATATTACACATGTTAAAGCCTAAATACAACTCATCCTGTATACGTGGATTACAGAAGCTTTTGGTAGCATCCCCCTACAAAAATCTCAACACTGAATATATTGTTTCTATGGAGAAAAAAGCAAAGAGGCACAGCAACCAAGCAGTCCACACACTGTCTGGAAGAGAAGACTGCTACTTGGGGGTTGTCAGTTCTTTAATGGTTAGTATTTTTATTGCTATCAAAATAACGGGAGAAATGAGATACAAAGTGTAGCTAATAAAAGTGAAATAGGGGGGCTGGAGAGATAGTCTAGCGGTTAAGAGCACTGACTGCTCTTGCAGAGGACCCGGGTTCGATCCCCAGCACCCACATGGTGGCTAAGAACCGTCTGTAACTCCAATTCCAGGAGAACTCCAGTTCCAGGGGAATCCGAGACCCTCTTCTGACCTCTGCAGCATTGCACGACACAGGTGCACAAACCTCCATGAAGACAGTACATTCATACACATACAAAAATAAATAAAATTAAAAATAAAATAGGAAAAGAGGAGAATATAATTAAGCTGTTCTTGATCTTCAACAGTTACTCTAACATTGAGAAGAAAGTGGAGCTAACTTCAAGGAAGTGTGTTAACTGTGGAGTTACAAAGTTACAAACTATAATCCCTATCTACCAACTTGTCCAGATTTGTTCCTCACTCCCTCATCCTTTATTTCCAGTTTATTTGCTATTACTTGCAAGAGAATGTGTGGAGACAAAAGGGAGAAAGACATGAACTTCCTGTCCCATTCTGTTCTGTAGCCTCTGCACAGACCCACGCAAACAGGCATCATCTGTAGAAGTCATTTGTCCATGTTATCCTTGTCCCTAATTAATGCATATCATTCTGAGTTTGTCATACTATAATTTAGCCAATTAATCTAATCAGCTGTAAAACAGAAGAGGGCAACAGTGCAAGTTGTAATAAAGCGTACCCGCTGGATTTGAAAGGCTGCTCAGCTGAGGATCACAGTGAATTCCCACACAAAGGGCAGAAGTAACTTTGGTGAATATGCTGCTTTTTTAATTCTCATTCTCTCTCTCCCTCTCACCATGTGTGTGTGTGTACATGCACAAACGTGTACTGGGGCAGGGAAGGATTGAGGGCAGATGGTCTCAAACTCAATCACAATCCTCATGCCTCAGCCTCCTGATTGTTAACATTACAGTCACCTGCAACCATGCTTGGCTTGATTTCTTTGTTGTTTTTGTATTTTTATTTTTGAGACAACTTCTCACTCACTGTCTAGCCCTGGCTAGCCTAGAACTCTCATAGAGAGATCTGCCTGCTTTTGCCTCTCGAGTGCTAGGTTTATGGCATCCGCCTCCAAGCCTGGGCCTTTCTCTGTGTGTGTGTGTGTGTGTGTGTGTGTGTGTGTGTGTGTGTGTGTGTGTGTGTATTTACAGAAAGGAGCAATCAGGGTGTTGCAAGTCCTGTGTGTGTGTGTGTGTGTGTGTGTATTTACAGAAAGGAGCAATCAGGGTGTTGCAAGTCCTGATTATGCAGAGACGTTAATCATGTATCATGCAAACTCCAATCATCATTTTCTATCTGCCCTCCAAAAGGAGAAACAGGTAAGGGTTATCCCACCTGATGATCTTTGTATATTTTTAACACATCTTTCTATTCTTAATGTCTCATATTTTTAAAAAGGCAGGTATACATTATTTTAAAATTAAATTCTGGTGGGACAGAGAATTCTAAGTTCTTGGTGTCCAGGGGTTACAGACAGATGATTCTAGATATAAACAGATGATTCTGTACATAAACAGATGATTCTAGATATAAACAGATGAAGTTTGGTTTCTTGTTTATTATTTTTAAATTTTTTGTGAGTGTATTGTTTGCATGTATGTGAGTGAACCAAGTTCGTGCAATGGCCTCAGAAGTCATAAGAAGGCGTCAGATCCCTTGGAACTGGATGGAGTTCCAGACAATTGTAAGCTGTCATGTGAGTGCTGGGAATTGAACCCAAGTCCTCCTCTGCAAGAGAAGCCAGTGCTCTTAACTGGTAAACTGTCTCTCCAACCAAGAGGAAGATTTTTTTTTTTTAAGGTCTTTTTGAGACAGGATCTCCCTATAGCTCTGGCTGTCCTGGAACTTGCTATGTAGACCATGCTGGCTTTGAACTCACTGGCTGCCTTTGCCTCCCAAGTTCTAGGATTAAAGGTGTGCACCACCATGCTGGGCCAAGATGAAGATCCTTTAAAAGGCAAAAATGAACATCAATCTGACAATTTTACACCTGGAATCAAATGGCTGACTTCCAATGTTGAATTTATCTACCAGCTTGTGACTGACACAGAAGTGCTTTGGCAGCACCCTAACTCTATAACCCTAAGTTACTAACATGAAAAACAAAAACAGAATTATTCACTCACATGACCATTTCACAGACACACTGTAATTTCAAGGATGTCCTTGGGCAAGCCCAGGGCAGATTTCCACATCTAGTGGTGACAATTTCGGTACTCCCAGTTTGACCAGCACAGTCATCAACTTAAGAAATGCACAGGACAGGGGCTGGGGAGATGGCCTAGTGGTTGGGAGCGCCGACTGCTCTTGCAGAGGACCCGGGTTCGATCCCCAGTACCCACGTGGCGGCTGAGAACCGTCTGTACCTCCAATTCCAGGAGAACTCCAGTTCCAGGGGAGTCCGACGCCCTCTTCTGACCTCCACGGCATTGCACGACAAGGATGCACAGACCTACATGAGGATAGTGCATTCATACAAATACATAAATATATATACTATATATTATATATGATATAAAGTTGGCCATGCGAGATTTTCTACTACGAAGACTAGGCGTGAGGAAAGATCTTCCTAAAATCAGACAGCAGCCTGCACAATAGAGATTAAGGTCGGAGCATTGACAAGTGGACTCATTATAACTCAAGAGCTTCTGTACATCAAAGAAAAAGCAAAAAAAAAAAAGAATAAAAGAAACCCACAGAGGGAGGAAACCTTCACTCTGCAGATCATTCTGACAAGCATTGATTTCCAGAGTATACTATACTACAAAAAAAAAAGAAAAACGAAAACCAAATGACCCACCTGCAATAGATGGCGCAAAGAACTGAACAGAGGCTTCCACAAGGTGCAGGACATAGAGATGTTCTGGAACACACTCGCAGGAAGTGTTCACATTCACAATCATTAGGAAATTGCACAGCAAAACCACTTTAATGATATCTCTTACTCCCAAAAGACTGGCTAGATCAAGAAAACACATGATATAGTGCTGGAAGAGGTTGGGGGAAAGGGGCATGAGCACTATCCACTCACTGGTTGGAACTGTAAACTCTCATACAACCACTGTAGAAACAGTGTGGAGAAACACCTTAAAGACTAAGATGAACATATGCCACCGCCCAGCCATACACTCCTGGGCATGTACCCTCAAGACTCACCCCACCACCACAGATACATGCGGGCTCATGTTATTGTCAGCTTTCTTAACAATAAGCACGGAGTGTGGAATCGAACCTAAATGCCCTTCAACTGATTGAGTGGATAGAGAAAATGTTGGTACATTACACAATGGAATTCTATGCAGCTGTAAAGAAACGACATCATGAGCTTTGCGAGAAAATGGCATGGAGACTAGAAGAACATCATATTGAAGGTAAGAAGTAAACAGTCCTCAGAAATAACTAAACTGATGAATGGGTAATCCCTAATCTGTGGGATGCAGAGCCAATTAACCTGTTGTAAGTGATTTCTGGCGTAGGACCCTCCTGAGCTTTTGTCAAAGCAGTGGGAGCTACATGCAATATTGAAACAACCAACAACAGAAAGGACTGCAACAAAAAGAACTGAACGCCGAGAACCAGTGAACTTCTGCTCAAGTACATCAACTTCCCATGAGAATCAGTGAGAAAACTGAGAAAGAGATGAAAAGCTTGGTTTGGCAGAATGCATGGGCTCTTGCCGGGTGGCGGGAATGGGTCGGGAACACGGGTCTAGATTTGGTTAAAAAATAATAACTAAATTATGTTGAAAAGAATATATATATATCAGAAAAAAAAAAAAGAAAATGCACAGGACAGTAACACAAAGATAGTAAGAAACACAAAGCACAATGACTGTGTCATTAACCCCAAATGGTCTGTTGGCAGAATGAGGACTTGAAGGAAAATGCCAATGGCCATTCAGAAACAAAGAGAACATAACCACTGGACTGCAGTTCTTTGCAGATATTTCTGAGAGTTAACAGAAGAAAGCATTCTGAAAACTCACTATTTAACTTATTTGGGATAAGGAATATGTATTAAGGGCTCAGAGATGAAGGCTGAAGTGGCTGTGAAAAGACCGTGAGACTGAGGTAAGCAGGCTTGACCCCTTCTCAGAGTTTATAGCCAATTCCTCAGCCTTTGTGGATGTATGGGCAACTTCAGATTATAGAGCAGGAAATTCACCAATGCTGCTCCATTTGACAGATACAATAAGGCTTTGCTGGGCAACTATAAACCACACTTAAAACCAAGGTGACTAATGAAAGGGCAAATGTCATTATTCATTTTACAGAGACTGGATGGGCATCTCTGGGATCTTGCCACTAAGTCAGGCACTGTAAATGCTAAGAGGAAGAGGTACAGGTTTTAGGTGTTCCAGGGCTACAGTCACCACAATTCCATCAGTGCAGAGCCTACTTCCATACTTGGATCTCTTGGGGGGTGGGGGGGAGAACTAATGTAGATGATGAACAATCACAAAACAGGACTTCCTAGGAGGTGAAACTGCCTGCTGTAATGCTATCATTTCCATAAGCAAATGCATAATCATTTCTCCAAAGGCACGGAGTAAACAAGTGGCATTTGTCTATCACAAAGAGAAAAATATGGCAAAAGAAAATTTTCTTTTTGTTTAGAAACAAATTTGGCTTGAAATGTAAGACAGTTTAAGTTCTCGTTCACCACCCCCTCACGTCCTCTCTTAGCACCCCAATAAATAAATACAGACTTGATTAAGTCTGAAATTCTCTCTGAATGCTAAGGGCTTTGAAGACTAGCTAAAAAGTGAAATTTATCAAATTAATTAATTAATTTATTTATTTATTTACTCTTTTTGAGACAGGGTCTCCCTGTAGCCCCAGCTGTCCTGGAACTCGCTCTGTAGACCAAGTTGGCCTTGAACTCACAGAGATCCACCTACCTCTGCCTCCCAAGAAATGTATTTATAAAGAATGATAATATCAGTGAGGCATTACAGAGCATACCTGTAATCTGCAGGCTAAGGAAGCTGAAGTAAGAGGATAGTGAATTTGAGGTCATCCTGAGCTACCTGTGACACCTCGTCACAAAGGACAAAAAAAAAAAAAAAAAAAAAAAAAAAAGGAAGATGGCTTAAAAAAAACTATCAGTTTTAGCTGGGCATGCCTTTAGTCTCAGTGCTCAGGAGACAAAGGCAGAGGCAGGCAGATCTTGTGAGTTCAAGGCCAGCCTGGTTTACATAGCAAGTTCCAGGGCAGCCAGGTCTACAGGGAGAGCCTGTCTCAAAAAGACCAAAGAAAAGAAAAGAAAGGAAAAGAAAGGGAAAGAAAGGAAAAAGGAAAGGAAAGAAAAGAAAAAGAAAAAACAAAACATCAGTTTTGAGTGACAGGACAGGCTACAGAATCTTGAATTCCTGAGTCCCAAATCCCACAATAAGCATGGTGACCTTAAAGATGTGTTACATTTATTATGTTTTCAAGGTCCACCCTTAGCCCCTATTTCACAAATAAATAACCCGAGGCTCCAACAGGTTAAGAAGCTTGTCTAAGATGTCATAGTATAACCTTTATCCTTGATGAACACAGTCAAGGCTGGTGGATGCCCGAAAATTCAAGACAGTACCAAAACCTACAGACAGACAGTCCCTAACTGTAAAATTGATGTTCAGCTTTACAACAGTTTAAGGGAAACAGGTACCCAGTAGAAAATGGCACTTAGGATTTTGATATTTTCCCATGCTCAGATATGCAGAATCATATCCTTTTATGATGTTAGGCAGCAAGCAGCCAAGGGTGGGCTCCCTGCAGCTATGCTCCTGTCAGAGTAAACAACAAATAGTCTAAGACTGTGTTGACAATGATTTTAAACATAGACATTAAATAAATTACATGAGATAGACACTTCTTACTATATCAACATTTGTGTTGATGATTTTGCCCAGATGAATATGGGAAGGATTCTGAGCACATTTCAGGTAGGCTAGGCCAGATTCTTGAGAAACTCAAACTTTTGGGTATGTTCTGTCCTTTTTCTAAGCACTTCTCTTTATTGTCTAATGTCCTGCTTAAATCTCCACTAAAACTTTTATTAATAAGTTAAAATGAATAAATATATAAAATAATTATAAGGTTAGGCATGGTGGTACATACTTTTTTCTTTTTTTGTCTTTTTGAGACAGGGTCTCCCTGTAGCTCCAGCTGTCCTGGAACTTGATATGTAGACCAGGCTGGCCTTGAACTCACAGAGATCCACCTGCCTCTGCCTCTGCCTCCCAAGTGCTGGGATTAAAGGTGTGTGCCACCACGCCTGGGTGGTGGCGCACACTTTTAATCCCAGCACACAGGAAGCAGAAACAGAAGGATCTCTATGAGTTTCAGGCCAACCAGGGCTACCAGAGTGAGACCCTTTTGCAAAAATCTAAAGTTAGGCAAGGTTTGCTCGAGTCGTCAATCCCAACACTCAGGAGGCAGAAGCAGGAGGATCTCAGTGAAACAGGTCAGCCTGGTCTACATAGCAAGTTCCACGTCAGTTGAGGCAACAAGAAGACCTTGTCTCAAACAAACAAGTAAGTACAACTGTGCCTCACTAAAACAAGAAATAAGCTAGGCTAAGCTATGTTTGGTGGATCAGGTGTCATTAAAAGCATTTCAACTTACACTTTAACTTACAATGGGCTTACCAGGATGTAACTCCATCGTGAGTATCTTTTTTAAAATTATTTTTATTATTTTATATTTGTCTATGTGTGAATGTGTGCCACTTTGTGTGTGTGTGTGTGTGTGTGTGTGTGTGTGCCTGTGAAGCCCAGAAGAGTGCATCAAATCCTCTAGGAGCTGGTGTTACAGCTGTGAGTAGTCTGATTTGGGTACTAGGAAGTGAACTCAGGCCCTCCAGAAAAGCACTAACTCACTGAGCCATCTCTCCAGCACCAATGCAGGAGTATTTTTTTTTTTTTTTTTTTTTTTTTTTTTTGCCTTTTTGAGACAGGGTCTTCCTTTAGCCCTAGCCGTCCTTGAACTCACTATGTAGAACAGGTTGGGCTTGAACTCACAGAGATCCGCCTGGGCTTTCTCCCTGAGTACTGGGATTAAAGACGTGAGCCATCACACCCAGTTGAAGGAGTATCTTATACCATGGTTTTTTTTTTTTTTCCTAAATACCCATGATAAAGTTTAACATATAGGTTGGACATAGTAAAATATTGATATGCTGTAAAATAGATTATAATATACTGTAGTAAACGTTATTTAAAACTCATGAGTTGTTTACTTATGTACTTTTTCATCTTAATGTTTTTTGGACAATGGTTAATTGCAATTTGTGATGGTAAAGGATACCAAGGAAAGTAAAACTGATGACCTAAAAAGAACAGAGTTGGGTCTAACTCCTATCTGTCTAGCTGTAACACCAGCTCCCTTCCTGCACTGATAAGCATTCCATTTCAAGTGACATTAACAGAATTCCCTTCAAAAATTCATCCTGGAACTCTGATTATATGGGATTTGTAAAGAAAGAGCTGAACCTAGCTCTCAGTCATTTCTAGATCACAAATTCAAAATGGATCCACTTTTTGTGGACCTGACTATTAAGTTTCTTTGACATTTTGAGTACCTTAGCAGACCAAATTTAATTTTTAAATTTTTATTTCTAGCGCTAGATGGAAAGATGGCTCAGTGGGTAAGGGCACCTGCCACCAAGCCTGACAACTTGAGTTCAATCCCTGGGAGCCACATAGTAGAAGGGAACTGACTCCAGCAAGTTGTCCTCTGACTTCATGAGCTGCGGCACACATGAGCACACATACACTTAATAATAAATGTAATTTTTGGAGGGGTCTTTTTGAGACAGGGTCTCCCTGTAGCCCGAGCTGCCCTCAAACTCGTTATGTAGATCAGGCTGGCCTTGAACTCAGAGATCTGCCAGGTGCTAAGATTAAAGGCATCTATCACCACACCTGGCATAAATGTAATTTTTTTAAAAAAGTATTTCTGATGAACCAAAAGAGTAGATCTGATTATCCTGGCTTCTTCATCCTCCCCTCCTTCTTTCCCTCCCCCGCCTTTTGTGGAAATACTGGGGACTTAACATGGGGCTTATCACTGATATATCATGATCTTGGCATCTTTTGACCTAGAAAAGATATACCTATGCAGATCTATTCTGAAGCAGAGCAAATCTGTCTCCTATGGTAATACTCAAATGAAAGACTGCTTGGGAGATGGGCAAAGAGGCAACTTTTTTACTCATATGAATGAAATATCTTGTGTGATTGTAACATAGTGCCCCAGAAAAACAGGCTCTTGATTCTAAAATAAAGCAAGGAAGACTCAGAAATGTTTGGGATATCTGGGGTACTAACACTGGCCAAATCCTTCTTGGCATTTAGAGGTACTTCTTAAATATCTTCTAAGATCAGATGAATGCTTTGTATTATTAAAAAAAATTTAGTTTATTTGTTATGTGTATGAGTATATTGCCTGCATGTAGGTAGGTGCACCTGTGTCATGCAATGCCCATGAAGGTCAGAAGAGGGCGTCAGATCCCTTGGAACTGGAGGTAAGGAGGGTTATTAGTCAGCATGTGGGTGCTGGGATTTGAACCTGGGTCCTCTGCAAGAGCAATCAGGGATCTTAACTGCTGAGCCATCTCTCCAGAATTGTTTTCCAATTCTGAGTTTATAATAAGAACTACACTGACAACAACAAATGCTCATAAGCCATTTTTAAAGGCTAGCCTGCAGCCTGACTCTAACATTGCCAGGGTCCCTCTACCACCCGAACAAGTCATTATAGTTTGTAATATTTTTCTTTATTTTGATCAACACAGACAACCTGCAGGTGTAGTAAGGGACAATAAGAATTTATTATCCACTCAGAGACATGGAAGCCAAAGCCACAAGGCTGTAAGTAACAAGGCTAGGATCCTAATCTAGGTATACAGACTCTTCCCGTTATATCATGCTGCTTCATTACCAGACAATTTTGTGGGATAACAAAGAGTTCTTTTTATACCTATTTTTGAAGCTGTCCTTTAGGAAAAAAATGTTCATAAATAATTTAATTTTTCTTCTTTAAAAAACAATGTCTCTCAGGGTCTAATAACATCATTGCAAATGTTTATAATAGAAGGAATTTATATGTATAGTAAAAGGATGCTGATGTGTAAAATTTATTTTAAAATAGGGTTATTTTGTGATGCTGGGGATTAAACCCAGTTCTTTGCACATGCTAGCCAAGCCCTTTACTAATGAGCTCCTATCCCCAGCCCACCACAGAAAGAATTTAACAGAGGGAATTGGTTTATACAGCCATGAAATTGCTGAGTCAAACTGATAAAAGTTTTAACATCAATAGGGAACAATCCACCATTAAGCCAGAGACCAGAGGATGGTCTTATTGAAGCTGAAGGCTTGGAATTTCCTGAAAAGAACATGAAGCCAAGATAGATCTGTCCAGTGGAAGACAGAGCCATAAAGAAATGATCTCTGTAAAAGGAGACAACCAGGCAAGAAGGAAGGAGAAATGCTCTGGCCTTTCCTTCTCCTCTTGCATAATTTTTTGTCTCAGTCTCCAATCAGCTGAACCCATATGAGGTCAGCCACCCAGGAGCTTGGACAGCAGAAGGAAAGAAAAAATTGAGGCAAAACTGAATGTGGACTACAATTAACACTCAGCTACAAGAATTAAATGTATGGTACTGTTGGAAGCCACCGACATTTAGGGTTATCAAACTCCAACAAAAGCTGACTGATACGTATCTTCCAATACTATGTAAAAAAAGCAAGAAGAAAAATGAAATAGAGAATCAAAGGGAAACAGTAGCCACAATCATTTTTCCATAATATCTTTAAGGAAAACATTTCTACTATTAAACTGAGCCAAGGGTAGAAAGCAAGCACATACACAAACCCCTCACTATGCCCTGGTTCGAAGGGACATGCAGTCAGCAACTGTCTAAGAAATGATGGGGCCCCAGCTAGGATGGAAAGTGGCCCAGGCCATGACTGTCTTACAGCCTCACAATCAACTGGGCAGTTTGGATGACCTGGTAGTGGTGAAGGGGTGCCACATGCTGTCAAGTCAGGAACTGGGCCTTCCAAATAGGAAGTCTGTCACTGAGTCGGCTATGTGGCCACCCAGTACCAATTTAACTCATGGGCAGTAAATGACATGACTGGCGACTCCAAGATTATAAGTTACACCATGTCCATCGCAATATTGTACATTGTGGCCTTGTTAGTAATTTACATACACTCCCTTCTCCCAAGGTAGATGCAAGAACCACAGGATATGGGGAGCCCTTTAGCTTATGCAGCTCTACATAAGCTACATAATCACGCACCCACTTTAAAACATACAGCGCCACCAGACATATCCAACCCTACTTTTCATGATTACTTACATTCCCTTTCTTTAAGGAACACAGAGTCCCCCACTGTGTGAATTATTATAGATCCTGCTCAAACCCTGGAAGTGCTTTAATACTCAGCAACTCTAACCTTGGTTCTCCAGGTATCCCAACCTGTTACTCTGTAATCCAAAACCTTACAGAATTTAGAATGACTATCGTTAGATTGCATTTAATTACTTTTGTTGTTTCATATATATGCTTGTTTCCCAATTAGGCTTGGATCAGCTGCATACAGAGCCCAGCATTGTATGCAGCTAAGAAGGTTCTTGATAACTGTTTAAAGGAATGAATGAAAGGCCTTTAAAAGTGAGAGACTCATCTTTTGGTTGAAACAATTCTTTTGCAAGCTCAGTTCCATTTGCCAAGTGAATACTGGGCACTCAGTAAATACTTCCTGACATTGATTAATTACTTTGGAATACGATCAGGTTCACATAGCTCTAAGGTGATCCTCCTGGGATACATCTTAATGATGCATTGAACTGAAGCTAGAGGTTTGGACAGCTTTAGTGGATAAACACAAAAAAGTAAAACATGCACAAAAAGCCATTGAGATATTTAAATTATTAGAAAAAGTACAAAGTGAAGGAGGTGGTAAGTATACATAAAATGGATGTCTTCATTCAGGACAGAAGAGAGACACCAATGCAGTCAGGAGGCAAAAATGACTTAGAGGGTCCCAATTCTAATCTATGAAATTTAAACAGACTTTGGGGTCTGGGTAATTCTTTAAAATCCACATACAGTTGGTCATTTCAAAGAGGGGTTGTTGGGCCATAAAACCAAAAGCTCTTAATGCTGTGAGCAAACATTGAGGCTCTCCACAGAATGCCAGACACACTGCATAGTGATAGTGCTTTGTTTTTCTGAGGAGATACAGGTTTGCCAATGCTGAGTTTGGGGAGTTTTCTTTATGGCCTGTTCTCTTTAGGATTGTCTTGACCTTCTGCAACCTCAATGGATAGTGAACAGAGGACTCCTATGAAATTGCTTAAATATTCATTGGTGGAAAGATAGCATCTTCAGCAAATGGTGCTGGCAAAACTGGATCACCACATGTAGAAGAACAAAATTAAACCCCTACCTCTCACCCTGTACAAAAATCAACTCCAAGTGGATCAAAGACCTCAATATGAAACCTGAAACTCTGAAGGTGATAGAAGAAAAAGTTGGCAGCAACCTACAAGACATAGGCATAGAAAAACACTAAATCAGACAACAGCTATGCAGGAAATAAGGTCAACAATTGACATGTGGGACCTCATTAAACTCAAAAGTTTCTGTTCATTGAAAGAAACAGGGAAGTGAAGAGAAGACCCACAGAGTGGGTGGAAACCTTCATCAGTGATACATCTGACAGAGCATTAACTTCCAGAATATATAAACTACTCAAAAAACAAAGAATAAAACAAATGACTCACTCAAAAGATGGAGTAAAGACCTGAACAGAGACTTCACCACTGAGGAAGCAAAGATGGCTGAGAAATGTCTTAAAAAGTGTTCAACATCATTAATAATTAAGGAAATGCAAATTAAAACCACTCTAAGATATCATCTCACTCCAATAAGACTGGCTAAGATCAAGAAGGGCATGGTGGCACATGCCTTTAATCCTAGAACTCGGGAGGCAGAGGCAGGTGGATCTTTGTGAGTTCAAGGCCAGCCAGGTCTACAGATTGAGTTCCAGGACAGCTGGGGCTACAGGGAGACCCTGTCTCGAAAAGACAAAAAAAAAAAAAACAAAAAAAAAAAAAAAGAAAAGAAAACAAAAGACACCAAATGGCTGGAGAGGTTGTGGTGGGAATGTAAACCCGTGCAACCACTGTGGAAAGCAGTGTGGAGAACCCTTAAAAGACTCAAAAAGACCACCTGATCCAGCCATACCACTTCTGGGTATATACCCATAAGACTCAGCCTACTGCAAAGATACATCCACATCTATGCTTACTGCAGCCCTCTTCATAATAGCAAAGAGCTGGAACCAACTGAAATGCCCCTCAACTGACAAGTAGATAACAAAAATGTGGTACATCTACACAATGGAGTTCTATGCAGTGGTAAAGAAAGAAGACATCATGAGCTTTGAAGGCAAATGGATGGAACTCGAAACCATTATGCTAAGTGAAGTAACACAGTCCCCCCAAAACAAATGGGGAATGGTTTCCCTCATTTGTGGATGCTAGTACCAAATTCCCCAATGAAAAGCGAGCTGAGCAGCATTATTGTTATATTTCTATCTGAAAGCAACTGTGATGTTATAATATCAATCTCTTAATGAGCCCTAGAATTAACTTACTACTTAGTTTCAGACATGGTAATTAATGTATATGGGTGGAAGGTATATATTCTTATTTTAGAGTAATATAAAATTAAAGGGAAAAAAATGTGAACTCCTAAACATATAACGGAGTTAACATACAGTTTATTCCTGGAGGACATAATTCTGGTACATACATGACATTTATATAGGCATATTTTGGAACAATACAATTGGGAGGGAACCACAACGTAAGGACTGGGTCAAAGAATGGACTGATATAGTTAAATTCTGCCCAAAACAATAAACCTTTGCAGAGAAAAACTAAGAAGACTGAAGAAAGATGTATGGCATAATAAATGGGCTGGGGTGGGGTGGGGGGAACGGAAAGGGGAATATGTCTAAATTGAACTGAAAAATGATGTCTGAAATAGACAAAACATCAATAAAAGTATTATATTAAAAAAGATTGCCAGGTGTGGTGGTGCACGCCTTAAATCCTAGCACTTGGGAGGCAGAGAGGCAGGTGGATCTTTGTGAGTTCAAGGCCAGTGTGGTCTACAGAGTGAGTTCCAGGACTAACCTTGTCTTAAAAAAAAAAAAAAAAAAGATTGATTGAGATGTTCTGTATGAAATACACAATAATTCAATAATAAAACATATAAAAGTAAAATGAAAAAAAGATTTATTGACTTTACAATAAAAAAATCCACATAGGGTAAAATAAACACCCACAATAAAATAAATAGCAACTGTGCAGCTATAGCAAGAAGACCAATGTGTAAGTGCTATCACCACAGAGGAAAGGCACTATTTTCTGTTGGCTGGGAAAGTTTTACTTTACTTACAAACCATCTTTTCTGAAAACTTGGAAAACCTTCTCAGAACTGTAGGTTACAGAAGCCCCTGGCCTGTGTGGGAACTTCTATCCTTACTCTAATAACTAGAATGGCCTCCAGGGTCCATGTAGAAAGCCTAAAAGCAGGAAGCCCCAAATCGAAGACAGACAATTTACTCAAGAGGCCTTAAACAAAACACAGCCAGGCAAGACAGCACCCAAGGCCCTCCCCTTAACAGAGCGTTGACAGTGAAAAGGCCCAGTTTCTTTCATGGAAAAAAGGGATTTGTCTAATCAAATGCAGCCTCCACAGAAAAAGCTTGCTTTAAAAATGAGCTGAATTTTTAGTGACAGAGTGGCTACCAGTGGTTTTCTAGCTTTTTTGCCTACAAGGTGGAAATACTTTTTATATCATACTACATAACATCACATACATATATATGTACATATATAATGAAAACAAAAACTTTAATACAGTTATACTTGGCCCTCGATGCTTTTTGGGGGGTGTGGAGAGATGGTATCACTGTGTAGGCCCGGGTAGCCTATAAAACCTTATGTTGGGCCGGGCGTGGTGGCGCAAGCCTTTAATCCTAGCACTCGGGAGGCAGAGGCAGGCGGATCTTTGTGAGTTCAAGGCCAGCCTGGTCTACAGAGTGAGTTCCAGGACAGTGGGGAGCTACAGGGAGACCCTGTCTCGAAAAGACCAAAAACAAACAAACAAACAAACAAAAAAACCTTATGCTGGGGCTGGAGAGATGGCCTAGTGGTTAAGAGCACCAATTGCTCTTGCAGAGGACCCGGGTTCAGCCCCCAGCACCCACATGGCGGCTGAGAACCGTCTGTAACTCCAATTCCAGTTCCAGGGGAATCCGACACCCTCTTCAGACCTCCGCGTGCACTGCACAACATGGGTGCACAGACCTGCATGCAGACAGTACATTCATACACATAAATAAATAATTTTAAAAAAGAAGTGTTTAAAAAAAATAAAAATAAAACCTTATGTTGCCAGCCGGGCGTGGTGGCACATGCCATAAAATCCTAGTACTGGGGAGACAGAGGCAAGCAGATCTTTGTGAGTTCAAGGCCAGCCTGGTGTACAGAGTGAGTTCCAGGACAGTTGGGGCTACAGGGAGACCTTGTCTCAAAAAGACCAAAAACAAAAACAAAAACGAAACACCCCCCCACCCCCCCCCAAAAAAAAACCTTATGTAGCTGGACATGGTGCCACATACCTTTAATCCCAGGACTTGGGAGGCAGAGGCAGGCAGATCTCTGTGGGATGGAGGCCAGCCTGGTCTACATAGCAAGGACCAGGCCAGCTGGGGCTAAGGGAGACCCTGTCTCAAAAACACAAAACAAAGCAAAACAACCCTTATACAGACTAGGCTGGTGAATTTTCAACAGTCCCCGTATTTCTGTCTTCCTAGGGCTAGGATTCCAGGGCTGTTTCATCAAGCCTGCCTGGCCTTACTCTTGTGCTTCCTATGCTTAGTCTATTCTATTCTATTCTATTCTCCATTAAAAAGAAAAGAAAAGAAAAAAAAAGTTGGTCTGGACACACTAAATTGACATGGCCCAATAGTGAACTGTGTTCCACACTAAAAAAACTGGCCTTGCTGGGTTTGGTGACACAGGCCTTTAATCCCAGCACTTGGGAGGCAGAGGCAGGTGGATCTCTGTGAGTTCAAGGCCAGACTGGTCTACAGAGTAAGTTCCAGGACAACTGAAGCTGGGTATGGTGGCACATGCCATTAATCTCAGCTCTGAGGCAGAGAGGCAGAGAGGCAGAGAGGCAGAGGGAACTCTATGACTTCAAGACCAGCCTGGTCTACATAGTTCCAGGCCAGCTGGGGCTACAGGGAGAGCCTGTCTCCAAAAAAAAAAAGAACATTCTAGAGGGAAGTCAACTACAGGTCACATACTCTTTCTTTGGTTATTTAAAATTTATTCCTGGTTGTGGCTGGAGATATGGCTCAGTGCTTAAGAGCACTGGTTGTTCTTTCAGAGGACCTGGTTTGATTCCCAGGACCCACATGTCAGTTAACAACCATCCATAATTCCAGTTCCAGGGGAGCTGACACCTTTTCTGACCTCCAAGGATATTGCATGACACTCATACACATAAAATAAAAACAAATAATAATGAATAAAATATTTTAAAAAATCTATTGCTGGTAAGGAAAGGCCACTTCAGCCTCACTTTTCAATGAGAGGGGAAATGATTTCAGGACCTAATATATAGTAGAAACTAAAATATTTATTAAACTTAAGAGGCCAATAAACAGCATTTCCCTTCTATTTTGTGGGTGAACTTCTGCTCCACCTGCAGTGCTCCTGCCACCAGCCTCAGCCCAGAAGCAGCAGGAAAAAGATCCATCACAAAAGTGATGTGCAGAAGTGCAGAAGAGCCTGGCAGAATTCAGTAACTGACCTTACTCCAAACGAATGAAATAGAACCATACCCTTCAAATGAGGGAGTAATTGCCTGTAAAGCCACAAACTCCAGCTTAAAGCAGTCCAGAATGGTTATGGCACAAACTGTACAAAGAACAGAATATACTCAAACAAAACAAGATTCAAATTAGAATAACCCTGTAAAATACAGTCAAATGATATCCCTCAAAACACTCTCTTGTTGATAGCTATTATGGGGCAGGCTATCATTAATAAAAATCACTAATGCTACAATGAAAAAAGAAAAAAAAAAAAGCTCATTACAGCTTGCTGGAGTGGGATGGGGGTGGGGAGAAATTATCAACAGTCTTACCCAGCTATCAACCCTGTGGGCTACAATAAGGACTGGCCTGACAAGAAAGGCCCATTGGTGTCACTGTGGCATGAATTAACATCATGGGGGTAATCAACTACTGACTTCTGATTAGATTTAAGGCCCACTCCACAGGACAGAATTCATGCCTGGGACTGTAAAACTGGCCGAGAATCCACGACTGGGCAAGCTACAGGCCTTACAGGGAGAATCTAGTTTTTTTTTTTTTTTTTTCTAAATGGATGCAGTATCAAACTGCCTTCTAAAAATATTTATCTTTATAGGGGCTGGAGAGATGGCTGGTGGTTAAGAGTGCCGACTGCTCTTGCAGAGGACCCGGGTTCGAGCCCCAGCACCCACATGGCAGCTGAAAACCGTCTTTAACTCCAGTTCCAGGGGAATCTGACGCCCTCTTCTGACCTCCTCGGCATTGCACAACATGGGTGCACAGACCTGCATGCAGACAGTACATTCATACGCATAAATAAATAAAAAAATATATTTATCTTTATACTCATTGATTAGTGCAGTTCTCAGCCCTCAGCAGAAAAGCTTCTTTTTTTTTTTTTTTCAGTGCACAGTGGTGGATAGAGACAACTGGTCAAAGCCCAGATAAGTGTTCAGTCCTACATGGGACAGCTATACCACAGACTCTTTCTCCAAGGCTCAGGGAATGTTGCAAAGAGGGTGCATAAAGGGAAACACTGCTGAGAAGTGTCTTCAGAACATTAAAGGACTACCATGAACTCACAGCATCTGTGGCTGCCTGTGCAAGATCAAACCAGTCAAGATTTCAGCATGGGAGAGGGGCTCATGAAGCCCTACCCCTAGCTAAGAGCTACTGGAATTGATGTCTGTTGGGGGAGAATTGGTTTCTCTCAAGGGTGAGTCCCCTGGAGGGTGTGATCCCCTGGAGGGTCATCCCCTGGAGGGTGATCCCCTGGAGGGTGATCCCCTGGGGGTGATCCCCTGGAGGTGAGCATGCTGCTGTGGATGGTCCCATACACACCAGCACTAACTGAACTCTGTAAGTTATGAAGAAAAAAATTTTTAAAGAGGAAGAGGACATGAAATTGGGAGGTGGACAGGGTGGGAAGGGCGTCCAAGAGGAGTTAGAAGAGGGGAATGAGGAGTGGGTATGATCAAAATACACTGTATAAAAAATTCTCAAAGAATAGATAGTACATTAAAAAAATCACTAGTGCTTCTCAGTTGATCTTAGTGGAAGTCTATGAAGGGAGGGAGAAAAAAAGGAGGACTCCTTTTAAATGAGATTGACAAATTATTTCAGACATTAGCAGCTTCCCTTCAGTTAGAGCCTCAGCTTTGGCTCTGCCATCCTATCTATTTTAGTAGCAGTTATTTTGAAGTGAGCTCTGAACTGTCAATCTGGAGAAAAGAATGCTGTTACTAAGATTTTTAAAATGATAGTTCGCTTTGATATGAATACTGGATGCTAAATTGTACAAATAAAATAACATACCACTCCCTCCTCTGTCTTTATCAGATTTTATTTTAAATTAGTCTTCAATTAAAAAAAACTAAAGTAAAGGAAACCACATGATAATGCAATTGATGCTTTCATTATCCACTGGAGAAAACAGCCACCACACATCACACATCCTCACAATGAAAGCCTTCTCAAGTTTGTAACTCACTCAGGTTTCATTTGCTATTGAGCAGCCATATATGACTGTCCAAAGCTAGCCAAGGAGCTAGAATTGTTATACACAGCGCCACCAAACAAAAAGCTTGAACGAGAATGAAAAACAGGGAAAATAAAGTTTGTCTTAAATGGTGAATTGCTAGTATAGTAAATATGGGAAAGGACCAGAAAATTCCAATTCCAAAAGCAGCTAGGTGCACTGGTGCTCAACCACAAAGCCAGCACTTCAAGAAGTCAAAGGAGGATCATGAGTTTGAGGCCAGCCTGGGCTACATAGCAAGACTGTGGGAAGAGAGAAAGCAGAAAAGAGGAAGGGAGGCAGAGAGGGAGAAAGGAAGAGGGGGGAGGGAGAAAGGAGGGAGGGAAGGGAAGGAGAGAAGAGAGGGAGAGAAGGGAGAGAGGAGAGGGAGTGAAAGAAAAGAGGAAGGAAGGCAGCAAGAAAGGAAAATGGGGCCTAGTGGAGAGGTGCTGTGCAGAGGAAGTGCTGAGTGTTTCTTAAAGCACCCTGGTGACTTTGCACATGTTTTCTATCAGAGCCTGGGCCCACCGGGTCCCTTTGGACTCCTGGTTGGTGATGCAATTATTAGTTCCCGCTCATGCTACCACCATGAAGTGATGTAGCCATGGGAAGAGGAGTGAAAGACGTTCTGCAACTATGACCTTGACTTAGAGCAAGCTGTGTTCTGCAAAGCTGGCCTGCCTCTAGTGTTTCATTATAGTGATGGACAATGAACTTGTACAGGCCCAGGGATTCGTATCTACCATGAGCCCAGCTGATACTGCTGCTACCCGGGGTCCACACTGACCACTGCTCTAGAATGCCCCACTCCTGCAAGCCTTGCCAGCTCAGTTAACAGAATTGGAAAATCGATGTTGTACTCAACTTTCCACTCGTCCTTTCAGTTTCCTGGCAGCCAAGCTGTCTCCATGGTGAGATCTTCCACACCCACTCTTCTCCCTGGCTTTCCCTCTTCTTCTGTGGATTTTCCACCATCTCACTGGGAGTCTTCTTTGCCCCCTGGTGACTCATAATCCTATGCTGCCTTTAGCTTCTTTGGAAAGCCCTTTCTGGACAGGTGGGATACCACACCACACCCAGGGCTTATTTTTGTCCCAAGCTCTTCACTCCCTCTTAGAATTTATTCTTTGTTCACACCTAAGAAGAACCATAAGGTGCCTGGTCTAAATTGAATGGTCTAATTTAAGCTAAAATGTTGATAGCTGATAATGAATTACCCCTGGGGGCCTCTGCATTAACAAGTTATGCCTTATTTCCTGTGTGCCAGGCCCTGAGATGTTTACTGTGTAAATCATAGTGGGGGAAAAACATCTATATTGCCTACTTCCATGGAACTCACAGTTCCCAAGAATGAAGAAAATGAATTTCAGATAGTGGCCTATGATGATTAAGAAGTAGAAAGGATGTCTGACCCCCATTAAATCATGACAAATGGACTACTATTGCCCTGTCAGGACCTTGAATCTCCTTCTCCTTGCATCCTCAAGGAAAATTCTGCCATCTTCTCAGACCTGTTGTTGCCCAAGCCAAGGAAATAATTACTGAGTGACACTGTTATCTTCAATTCTAGCAACCTGAAAAAAGTTTAGTATTTCAACTAACATTTAATGGTACTTGCTGGGTGGTTAGGTGAGTTGCAGAAACTTTGCATGTACTAATCTACTTACTCCTCACATTAGCACAAACAAGGGACTACTGTCATCCTCGTTTGGCAGATTAGAAAACTGAGGCCACAGTGAACTGTTAGCTCGTGGCTTCATCTCATCACGTACGTGGTAAGAGGCCTATACTGACTATTCTTTTCATTGTTGTGGCAAAAGCCCTGACAAAACCAATGGAAAGAAAGGTTTATTTGGGTTCATGGTTTGAGGGGAAATCACAGCACCAAGAGTAGAACATCTGGTCACACTGCATTCACAGTCAGAGAGCAGAGAGTAATGGGTTCTAGCAACCGACACTGCTCTCTTTATCTAGTCCAGAAGCCCAGCCTATGGGATGTGCTCCCTCAGGGAGGTCTTCCCTCCTTAGCTAAGTGCCCCTGGAGTCACCATCACTGACACCTTCAAAGGTACTTTTCTGAGGAGTCTAAAGCTCAGCCATCCATCAGGGATTAGGAGGACCTTTGGCTCAACGGCAGTAAACACTTCTATGAATCCTGCTGTTCCCCAGATTAGTATCTCTGTTCTTTTTCAAGATGGGCTTTGTGAAGTATACAAGATGCAGGGTTTTAGTCATTATTTTAGGGAAATAATTATATTTTTGTTCTTCAAAATTATTGTGTTATTTACCTATAATAAGGAAAATGAGTATGCACAATTTGGAAAACCAAGACCCTGTCTGCTTGAAGATGTTCTGCTCTGACTTTTAGACCACTGAACCCTGAAGGAAATGTTCCAGCAAGGTAGAGTGCTTCTGCCAGACAGGGGCTCATCCTAAAGAATGACTGGTTTCACCACATCCCAGTGACAGGTGAAGAGTGGAGATGTTTTACAAGCTCACTGTACAATTATCCAATGCAGATTCATACAAATAACATACAAAATTATTAATAACTAGGATCATCCCTAGTTTACAGACATTCTAAAAATAGACTGTAGTGGCAGACCAAGAATTTTTCTCTGAATTTTTTTTTAATTTTAATTAAATTTTTGTATATTTCACACGGAACATCCCAATCATCTCTATGTCCCCTTCTTCCGCTAGCGTTCTCCCACAGTCACCCCCACACTGGAATTCATACATTCTGTCATCTGCGTCAAGGCCCATGTTGTCAAGCTAATGTCCCCAGATGTCCCTCAGTGTTCTGTATTGTTTTGAGAAAGGGGCAGTCCAGGTCGGCCTTGAACTCAAGATCCCCCCACCTTAGCCTCTCAAGCAATGGGACTACAGGTACTTGACCCCACTTTTGGCTCTACATGATATTTTTGAGTTAGATAATATGAAAACAATAGTTTCATTACCAATCTTGTGGTTAACAGATTCCTAACACAAGTCACATGCTAGAATCATGGGGCAATCTCTTAAGAGTCTTATACCCTTGCCAACTCTCAGAGCAAAAGCATCAGACCTCTTGAGGTCAGGACCTAGCCATAATCTCCAGACAACATTAATGTACTGACAAAATTCAGAGCCTATATTTCAGGGTCATCTCAGGGTACCTTGTGATGGTCTCAATATCTGCTAGTCTTGAGAGAGGCTCAGAGACAGAATGGCAGTGCTTTTCTTCTTGCAAGTGTAGAGGAAATATTAATGAGCATCCAGACATATGCTTGATCTCCATCATCTGGGACACTCAGCAATGATTTCTACAACAAGTAATTTAATTAAGTTGATAGAAAGCAAAGCACACCATGAGCACCTAAGACACTAGGAGCTGACTAGAGGCCACTCGAAATGAGATAGCAGATGATGACATTTCAAAAGGGATACAGAATTAACCACATGATGAGGGTTTAATGAAGCCCTGATTAAATCAAGTTTCTGTTACCTGATAGGTTCAATGAATACAAATGAGGAGACAGGTGGAAATTTTATTAGTGAGGAAATCCATAGAAGCAGAGACAATGGAAACAGGGTCTGTGATCTGCATGTTGAAACAGATGTTTTAAGAATGGTAGCAATTATCTATCAATCACTTGATTCAGGAATCCAGTTTCAAGGCAAATTCCATTCCATTTTAAGTATTAAAATACCATTTCTTTAAAATGTTAAATGGAAGTATGCCACACTNCACATACACTCACATACACATGAACATGCACACACATACACACAGGGAAAAAGAGGGTTAGGGTTAGGGTTAGGGTTAGAGGTAAGGAAGAAAAAAGGAGAGAAGGAAAAGAGAAGAGAAACAGAGGGAGGGCCAGAGTGAGGAACAGAGGAAAGGAAAGAGAAAAGACTTACATACTAAGTATGCTTTAGGTTTCTACCAAAGTACAAACCTCACTGTGAACTACCAATAGTTGGATGTGCTTTTAATTATATTCTGGAACTGTGTAGGCAAGCCAGGCAAAGTTACATCATAGCTCTCATTTACATATTAATTCCCCTCACCAAGAGATATAATCAGACATCTGTGGATGATTACACATGAAAACGGCCTTTGGAGATCAGGTCCTAGTGTCTTTTCATTCAGACACCGATCATGAGCCAATGCACTGGGGCTGTTTTAGTGAAGAGGGAAATATCTGGGGAAGTCCAGAAGCTGTTCCCCTACTGTGTATGAAAATTTTGTAATTACTTTCCTGCTCCCGTCAATACTTTCCTACGGCAAATCTCAGGGGTGCTATTTCTTTTCCTCTGTCCATTATAAAAACACCCCATATTCTTTAACACTGTTCCTTGTTAAGGTTCTGTTAATTTTTTCCCCTGGAATCAAAAGTGATGTCAAGTCATAATTATTCTGCTTTCTGATCCCTAATCAGAGTTTCCCTTCCCTTAGCTGAGAGTGACATTTTTCTAGTACCAAAAGTCGTCATCATCATCATTATCCCAACAAAACTGGGTTGAATTAGAAAAAATACGAGTCACAGTTCAACATGAACTAAAACAGAAAATGGACTAGTGAAATCCTCTCCTTGACCATTTTATTGCACAACCCCAGATTTTTAAAACTAATAAACACAGTGCCCTAGTGGAGGGAAGTAATTTGCTGTCTGCTGTGGATATTCAGCATGCTCTGCTAGCTACACAAGGACACATCTACACCAACTCACAAAAATGAGTATCAATGTACTATGCAGGAAACTAAGTTCAGAATGAGGCTGAACGATCAACCTGGTGGATTCAATGGACAGACAATGTGATGATATAAGGAAAAGGTAACTGAAAATAATACTAGAACTTTAGGTAATTATAACTGGAGGTTAACTTTGAACTCTAATACGCTCACACGTACTTTCAGCATCTTTATATTTTTAAAAAGTTGGTAGCTATAGTTTCAAGAAGCTTTGTGAGGAAAATTTCAAATTAAGGTTCCAAAGTCTTGGTAAAACTTTCTTTCTTGTTTGAATAGTGACTGAAGTTAAAGATAGAGTACAGTTTAATAAGCCTGTAGCTGAAAGATATGGTGAGTATTTATTCTAGAGTGGAATACAATTATAACATCCCAGGAAGGGAGACGATAACCTCTTTACCTCCTAATGTGTAAAAAATTTACTCAACCTGGCTGCAGCTTCAAGAACATCTGGGAAGCAGCTCCCCTGATCGTCTCAGTCGCTTCTATATTTCTGACTTACAAATGATATTCTATTATTTGTTTCCTTGTCAAAAGAGAAAAGCTACACAATAGAAGCAAAAACAAGATCTTAACACAAAACACTTAAGGTAATAAAACACAGAGTTGATCTGTTAGTTTTATTTGGGGTTTTGCAGCAAAGACACATATCTCCAATAAATCATCGACTCCACTCCCAGCCTCTTTTTCTCCTTTTATCGTCTGATATGATAGAGACACTAGTGGGTCACACGTAGTGGTACCTTGTGGCAGAAAAGGTCAGCTCAGGTTGAGCTGAGCCTTGGGTCTTCAAAGCTAATTAGAATTTCCCCACACAGAAGGGTGGGCATACTGCTTGAAAATGTCTGGAGTACAAAGTTAAACCTTCATTCCCTTTGAAAGACAATTCAGTTTCTCATCTTTTATTTGCCTACCTGTCACTCAACATAAAACCAGCTTACATCTTAGAAAAAGAAGGTCGACAACTGGCCCACTGGTCTCCACCTACTGTTGCAGTCACTACCAGAGCCACCTGCATTCACAGCCAACCCCTTTCAAAAGAAAGACTAGACAGAAGAGGCAGTGACATGGTCTTCCTACTCCTTTCAGGCTCTTCCATGATAAAAAGACTCATTTTTCTCCAAATCTAAAATAATCTCATGGCTGGAGTCTTAGCTCAGTGCTATTTAGCATGCATCTTACCACCTCCTGAAAAACAAAACAAAACAAAAAACTGCTGGCACATTCCCATAGTCCCAGCACTTGGGAAAAAGAGGTGGGAGAAGCAGGAGTTCAAGGTCAGCCTGGACCACATGAGATCTTGTCTCAAAAGACAGCAGAGAAGGCTGAGAATGTAGTTTAGAGGTCGAGCATTTGTCTTGCAGTGCTAGGGATCAAACCTAGGTGTGAGACCCTAGGTTTGATCCCTAGCACTGAGGGCTGGGAAGAGGCTCTCTCTGGAATAAAAAATGTCTCTGCAGAAGGTATGTGACCCTGAGTGTCGAAAGACACCTGGCTGTGCTGCTGCTACCCATCTCATATGGAGGTTTGTTTTTATGCAATTCAAAGTTGGCAACAAAGGATTTCAGGTAGCTCAGTACAGTGGTGCACACAGGTAATCTCAGCACTCTGGAGACTGAGGCAGGGAAGATCAAAAGTTCAAGGCCAGCCTGGGCAACTCTGGCATGACCATATCTCAAAATAAAACTAATTAAAAAATGTAAAGGGTTGGGCTGGAGACATGGCTCAGCACTTAAGAGCACCGAATGCTCTTGCAGGGAACCTGGGCTCATTCCCAGCACCCA
>VZQC01012647.1:524759-529332 GCA_009823505.1 Rhizomys pruinosus
GATGGTGATTGAGGCACACCCCTTTATAGCCACGGGGTGGGACCTCAGTACAGGGGAAGAGGTCAGAATGACAGCCTCTGGAGGAAGTGGACATCTGTGTGTCCCTTGGAATTCTGGGAAGCCCAGATCTAACACCAGCCTCCCTTTAATTTCAGCACTCGAAGGCACTGGCAGGAGGATCGTTTTGAGTTTGAAGCAAGCCTGGTCCATAATCAGTGAGTTCTAGACCTAGTCAGGGCTTCATAGTGAGACTCTGTCTCAATAAATAAATAAATAAATAAATAAATAAATAAATAAATAAAGAGACACTTTCATGGAGCTCCCCATTCTATGTATAACAGCAATGATTTCCAGACTTCAAACAATTTTAAATTAATAACCCCCCGACCTGCAAAAGGTAGTTATGGAAAGAATGAAAGAAGTTGAAAGTTAGGAGCTGTGTATTCCATAAAATTTGCTTGGGAAAAGTAATTGAGCTGGAACTAGGCTTGTCTCTCAAAGATATAAAACAGCAAGAAGGCCATTGCAATATTTTTGCTTATTTGTTTAATTTCCAAATGACAGATGGATAATGACCATCTATTATAATCATAATTTTATAAGTAAAGTAGCATTTTATTTTATTTTGGCCTTTTTGAGAAAGGGTCTCCCTTTAGTCCCAGCTGGCCTGGAGGTCACTATGTAGACCAGGCGGGCCTTGAACTCACAGAGATCCGCCTGCTTCTGTCTCCCAAGTGCTAGGATTAAAGGCGTGTGCCACCACGCCCAGCTGTAAAGCAGCATTTTAATTCCAAAAATGTAGGATAGACTTCATCTCAGAAACTTGAAACTGCATTCTTTCTCATGTGAGAGCCATTAATAATCTTGCACTAGCCAAGTAGAATGAGGCTATCTTCCACTCAGCCCAGGGCTCTGGGATACAAGACTCTTATTAGAAACATAAGGTACAACTAAAAGCCACACTACAGGGAGTTCTCAATGACAAACCAAAGACGGTGTATCTGACCAAGCAAAGTAGAAAACATGGTTTTGAAGGAATGGAATAGGGAATTAATGATCACCAGAGACAGCTATGTTTTAGTTTCCTAGTTAGTATGTTGGACAGAACCTGGGAAAGGCAGTTATTACCCAAGTGAAAGTAAAAGTCCTTAGGGTACTTAAGAGGGCACTATAGTGTCCAGGTGAGAGGCACTCAGAGCCCAAGTCAGGGTGGTAGAAGAATGGAAAGAGTGGAAGATGAGATCCAGAATTTGAGCCTTTATAACAGAAAAGAATATATGCGACTATTAACAGGTGACAGTTCATGAAAGGGCACTAGAAAGGAAGAGACAATGATTTTTTTTTTTTTTTTTGGTCTTTTCAAGACAGGGTCTCTCCCTGTAGCCCCAGATGTCCTAGAACTCACTCTGTAGACCAGGCTGGCCTTGAATGCACAAAGATCTGCCTGCCTCTGCCTCCCAAGTGCTAGGATTAAAGAAGTGCACCACCACGCCTGGCTAGAGACAATGAATTCTTTAGGGAGTAGGATGCACAGGGAAGAACTTAAGATGGCAAGTTGGGGAATCACATGTAACAGGGCAAGGTTACCTCCTTCACCATAAGATTCTTAAAATTAATTTAATATACTTTATTGTCTGTGTGTCTGTGTGTATGTGTGTGTATGTGTATATGTGGGGGGAGAGTATGTGCACATGTGGGAGTCAATTCTCTCCCTCCACTATGTGGGTCCTGGGAATCAAACTTGGAACACCAGGCTTGGTGGCAAGTGCCTTTAGCCACCGAGCCATCTTACCACCCCAATAATGGGTTTCTGAACACTTAAAGCCTGCTGAGCATTGGACTAGCTGCCAGGGATTCAACAAATAGCAACACACCTGCTGCTGCACTCAGGGGTTGACAAACTGGCAGGAGAAATAGATGTTAAAGCAAGAATCATATGCATGCATATGATTACAAAATTAAGGTGTGTCTAATTTCCAAAAGAGAAAAAATCAATGGAAAATAGCTTTAATTACAAGGTAAAATGAAACTACTAATGGCAACAAAAAGCAGAGCTAAGAGTGGGAAGTAAGCTAGAGCTGACAATGTCTGGAAGCTGATGGGGGTGGGAGGAGATAAAGAGTGCCATTGATGATGAAATGCCATAGAGGACTGAGAAAGCCACAGACTGGGACAGGCCGTGGTGACCTGACTGAGTACTAAAAGAAGAGGAACAAGACTTTGAGGAGTTAATGAATGGGGTACAGGTGACAAAGGAATAGAGATGGAGCAACGGGAGGGATGAGGGATGGCAGGTTTTAAGATCACCTAATCAAGAAGACTTCAATAGGCTGAATGCAGAGCAAAAAGGAGCAGGTGAGACAGAAAATGCAGGAGAGAAGGCTGGGCCCCAGGAGAGTGGGAACGACTGCTAGAGCTGGGCCCCACGAGAGTGCGAAGGCATGGCACCGAGGACAGCTCCCGAGAGACAGGTGAAGGACACAGGGAAGATGAAAGTGGAACTGTGAGAAAGAAGCTGAAGGTGCACTTATGTGGGCACAGCAAGTCTTGTCAGGAAATAGGCATGGGGATAGGAAGTCCTATCCTACGATCTGTGTGAAACATGAGATTAAGCTAAGCCTTAAAAAGACTCAACAACCATTTACTGAAGGCTTTCTCTGCATTAAGAACTGTGTGTGTGCACACAGGCAGAGCTGCAGTTAATAAGACATTTATTACTTTAGATGAACATAGTGGAAAAACAAACACAGTTTGATTTTTATCATCACATCTAGAAAAAGACCATAGGCAATAGGTGATAATTACACATCCTTTGAAGCTTATGATGTGCTAATGTTTGAGATAACACTACCGCTGGAACCCAGATCCATTCCTCAGAGGACATTATATATAGTGCTGGTGCATTTAATACATGAAGAGATACTAGGTGCCTGCATCAAACAAACAAGCTTTGAGGAGGCAAGTTATGCCTCCTGTCCTTCCAGAAGGTTCCAGTCAGGTATGTCCTGAGAGCTTCTGTTCCCACCCTTTAGGATACATTTCATTACTTTGTTCTGAACAGCCCAATCCACCATCACAAATCTTCAACCTTTTTATACACACACACACACACACACACACACACACACACACACACACAGCCTCCTAAGTACTAAGATTATAGGCCACTGGGATTAAAGGTAAGTGCCACTTTAATGTTTAAAAAACTACTTTTGGGGCTGGAGAGATGGCCTAGCGGTTAAGAGCGCCGACTGCTCTTGCAGAGGACCCAGGTTCGATCCCCAGCACCCACATGGCGGCCGAGAACCGTCTGAAACTCCAATTCCAGGAGAACTCCAGTTCCAGGGGAATCTGACACCCTCTTCTGACCTCCGCGGCATTGCACGACACGGGTGCACAAACTTGCATGCAGACAGTACATTCATACACATACAGAAATAAATAAAATTAATAAAAAAAAATTAAAAAAAAAACAAAAACTACTTTTGCCGGGCGTGGTGGCGCACGCCTTTAATCCTAGCACTCGGGAGGCAGAGGCAGGCGGATCTTTGTGAGTGCAAGGCCAGCCTGGTCTACAGAGTGAGTTCCAGGACAGCTGGGGCTACAGGGAGACCCTGTCTCGAAAAGACCAAACAAACAAACAAAAAAAACAAACTACTTTTAACCTTTTACCACGGCTTCCTGGTTCAAAACAAGTACTACATAAATGAAACCCAATTTGAGCTTAATGCCTGCCCTATACATATAATCACTATGCTAAATACCATAAGAAGGAAACTGTTGGGGGCAGGGGAGTGATGCTTTATGCTTATGCTGACACATTTACGTCTCTAATTTTCCTAATAAGACACTTTAATGATTAAAAAGAAATTAATAGCAGGTATCGATGCTCTAAAAACATGATTAATGACTTTTCTAAGATTAAAGAATCATCATCTTGATTATTAAAGAAAAACCTATTAGCTAGCTTTCAAGCTGGGTAATTTACACCATTAAAATCATCTACAATGCTTCAAGATTTAATGTATTGTTCAAATTCACATACACAAACAATTTCATTAAAATTCAAGAGACTTCACTCAGAAACCCACTACACTTAAAACTCAGAGCCCTAGCCAGGCATGGTGGTGCATACCTTTAATCTCAGCACTCGGGAGGAAAGGCTGGCAGATCTCTGTGAGCTCAAGGCCAGCCTGCTCTACATAGTGATTTCTAGGAGAGTTGGGGCTACAGGGAGATCCTGTCTCAAAAAGGCAAAAAAAAAAAAAATCAGAGCATGGAGCTAAAATATTTAAATTGAAATGTTTGTCCCTCTGGATAGGAACGGTTTTTTGGGTGTTTTTCACCCACATAGGAATCCAAGCTACCTGAGAGTATGCAGTAGTTGGAAGGCTAAGACTGCTCCTTAAGCAGACCTGTTGTGCTAAGGTCAAAGACTGCTCTTTACCACAGGTGAGGTCCAATCATCTTCACTCAGAAAATGAGTTTGGATAATATTTCTAATTATAGTTCTGTAAAAAAATGCACACGGCCCTAAACTTTCTGAACTAATTTTCTTTTCTTTTTTTTTTTT
>VZQC01012647.1:533616-601116 GCA_009823505.1 Rhizomys pruinosus
CAAGAGCAGTTGGTGCTCTTAACCACTGAGCAATCTCTCCAGCCCCAGTTGTTCCTAACTTTAAACACTGACTTGAATGAAACATTTTCATTGACACATGGCAAGAGTACATGTTTTTTGCTTTTGTTTTTGTTTTCTTGAATTTTTTTTTTTTTTTTTTTTTGGTTTTTTTGAGAGGGTTTTCCTGTAGCTCCAGCTGTCCTGGAACTCCCTATGTAGACCAGGCTGGCCTTGAACTCAAAGAGATTCACCTGCCTCTGCCTCCAAAGTGTTGGGATTAAAACCATGCACCACTACACCCAGCTGGAAAAATATCTGTGATTAAAATAATTACCGGCTAGTTCTTCACCAAAATAGCAAAATTAAATATGATGTGTGAAGCCCTGCCAGTCCCAGGTCTAGCAGCCAAATGCTGTACAGTGAGTGCTGCACACTGTCTGATTGTTCGGTAGTTTTTTTTTTTTACTGACACATTACAATGCAGGGTAGTTGGTTTAATAATGATGCAGCAGCATTCCACACCTGACTCAGCTTCTACAAAGCACCTTGAAATGCTGCTGTACTGCCACAGGCTGCCAAATGACACCATGGTCTATGCTAGAAATCACAAGCCTAAATTTCATGAACATGGCTCCATCCAGACCTTTAACATTCACCCCAGGAGCCAAAAAATAAGATTCCAAGTTGAAGAGGATAAGACCTCCCTGGAAAATGTCCGAAGGCTGACAACAGGTAAATACTAAAGCACCCAATGAAACACACTAAACGCCAAGAAAGTACTGCCTTGCCATTGGCAGAGCTGCTGGGGAAAACCATATCTACCACTTCAAGAGGCTTTCCAAAGGAAGTCCTGAGTAACTAAATATCAAAAAACTCATTAACTTCATCCTCAAACATACCTAGTTCCTTTCAAGTCTTACTCAACTAAAAATAAGAAAAATCCCCTAATGTTAAATCTGAGCAAAGACAAAAGAGGTCTAGAGAGATGGCAGAGTGGTTAAGAGTGCTGGCTGCTCCTCCCAAGAGGACCAGAGTTCAGTTCCCAGAACTCACAATAGGCGCATACAATGACCTGTAAGTGTCAGCTCCAAGGGTTCAGTGCCCTGTGTGGCCTCCACAGGCGCCCCCCCCCCAATAAATATGCACGCACACTTACATTTTCATATACACATAAACAAGTCTCTCTCTCTTTTTTTTTAATCTTCTTGAGACAGGGTCTCCCTGTAGCTCCAGCTGGCCTTGAACTTACTATGTAGACCAGGCTGGCCTCGTACTCACAGAGATCTGCCTGCCTCTGCCTCTCAAGTGCTGGGATTAAAGGCGTGCGCCACCACGCCCGGCAAATAAACCTTTTTTAAAAAGGAAAAGAACAAATGGATACACCTTTAGATATAATAAATCTAATAAATATTCTCTAAAATTTGTTAAAACTGAAATTTAGCCGGGCGTGGTGGCACACACCTTTAATCCTAGCACTTGGGAGGTAGAGGCAGGCAGATTGCTGTGAGTTCAAGGGCAGCTTGGTCTACAGAGTGAGCTCCAGGCCAGCTGAGACTAAAGGGAGACCCTGTCTCAAAAATACCAAAAAAACAAACAAACAAACAAACAAACAAACAAACAAAAAACCAAAAAACCCCGAAATTTAGCCTTAACCTGTTGGACAGCAGATAGCTACCTGTTTGTTCACTTTAGAAAATAGCCTATGTAGGTAGTGAGTTGTGAGCCCCGTGCCCAAGGCAGATGGATAGGGAGTTGTGAGCCCCATGCCCCATGGCAGATGGGTAGTGAGTTGTGAGCCCCATACCCCAGGAAGATGGGTAGGGAGTTGTGAGCCCCATGCCCCATGTCAGACGGGTAGGGAGTTGTGAGCCCTGTGCCCATGACAGATGGGTAGGGAGTTGTGAGCCCCGTGCCCATGGCAGATGGGTAGGGAGTTGTGAGCCCCGTGCCCATGGCAGATGGGTAGGGAGTTGTGAGCCCCATACACCAGGCAGATGGGTAGGGAGTTGTGAGCCCCGTGCCCAAGGCAGATGGGTAGGGAGTTGTGAGCTCCGTGCCCCATGGCACATGGGTAGGGAGTTGTGAGTCCTGTTGTGAGCCCTGTGCCCATGGCAGATGGGTAGGCAGTTGTGAGCCCTGTGCCCATGGCAGATGGGTAGGGAGCTGTGAGCCCCGTGCCCATGGCAGATGGGTAAGGAGCTGTGATCCCTGTGCCCATGGCAGATGGGTAAGGAGTTGTGAGCCCCATGCCCATGGCAGATGGGTAAGGAGCTGTGATCCCTGTGCCCATAGCAGATGGGCAGGGAGTTGTGAGCCCCGTGCCCATGGCAGATGTCCTTACTCTTGCAGGGCTCAGATGGGACTTCAAATCTCCACAGAATACAGAATTCTAAGCAGCCACTACCCACCCACCAGCATTGGCATTTTTCTCCCCAGATTTACATATTCCTCACCCTACTATGCTGAATTCTCTTCAACTCAGCTCTGCATACCCCTCAACATACAATGCCAAAATACTGAACTGGGTCTATAAAGAAAGTTGCTTCATGATCATTTTAATTAAAGTAAAACCACAAAAAGGCAATTTCATTTAAACAATAAAATAGTCATTTCTTTCTTTTAATAAGGACAGAAAACATAACCACACACATTAGTTTTCCTCTAGATATAGGTTATTCCCATGAGACACACCATCAGCTCCATATAAGAAGTTTTAAAAACAGAACTTGGTTTTTATTCAGCCCAAACACTCAGCCCAGTTCTAATCCTCTCAGTACCCTGTGACTCAAACAAGTGCTGGGCAGCACACAGACACAAACACTGCTCCATCTGCTAATTAAAAATGGGCACGAAACTGTTAACAGGCATCTGTTGCATTGTTTGAAGCTAATGGGCAGAGACAAAGCTGAAATGGCTCTTCTAATGCGAACGCAGTGATTTCACTTATTTTCTATCTGGTATTTATGTGCCAGTGGGGGTTGGAAGCAGGGTGCTAAAATGGCTTATTATGCTCACTGAAAGATAAATGAAATACCTTTCATATTCTAAAATTGATCCTAGAAAAGTAAACAGCATTTTATACTATGGGAGATACCATTTCTGTAACCAAGTCAAATTAAACACTTTTAATCAATTCAGATATAATCTATCTCTAACACCATGAACAAACAACAAATTCATGCAAGGCTTCACAGCCCATAATGCTTTCACAATTCATCCACCTATCCATTCATTCATCCCGTTGCGGAGTCATTTAAAACAGGCCTTGGAGATTTGAAAAGTGATTATGATTCCTGTCTTGGGAAACTCACAGACCCTGAAAGACAGGTACGGATTACCATACTCTATTACACATGAATCGACTAAGGCCCTAGAACAATGTACTCACCACAGAGCTAGGAATGCAAGACAAACCCAGACCTGACTGCACCCACTGCACCTCTCTAACACCAAACATGAACCACTCTGCTTCACCTACGTAGAAATGAAAATGATTTAGGTTTTTGTTCTGACGAAGGAGCCACTGAAGCACTGTAAACATCATGCATCTTTGACCATCCTTCATGCTTGGTTTGCTTAGACTTGTTAACTGCCCATCAGTTTAGGGGTTATTTTCATTTTTGTTGTTTTTGTTTTGAGACAGGGTCTAACTATGTAGACCCAGATGGCCTGGAACTCGCTATCTAGCCCACGCTGGCCTTGATCTCATAGAAATCAGTCTGCCTCTGCCTCCCAAGTACTAGGATTAAAGGCGTGTACCCCACACCTGGCAAATGTGGGTTATAAATAAGGAAATTTCAGCTCATCTCGAATTCATGGTTTTCCAATCTGGCAATGCTAAACGCCTGGCCAGCAGATGCTTCCTTAGGGAGTGGACGTGTGGCTGGGTCCACACCACCCCTCAGTGCCTCCCGTTCAGGGACTACTCCCTTTATTTGTGATTCCTCCCTAACCATTTTGAGCCTGCACCCTGTCCCAGACAGAAACAGCTAATATTGCCCTCCATTTCTCTCTTTATCTTTCCTTAGCTAGAAACTAAGTGGTCTCACTCCACAGACTGACTCACTACCTAAATCTACTTCCCCATCTTGAACTCCCTTCTTATCCTGCTATGAGTTCCCCGTTCTGCTCCCAAGAACCAGTCTGACACTCAGAAGAGAGTCTGAAGAGATCTGCAGCATAAAACTTGGCACGGGAAGGTGACGCAAGACCCACACCCAGCCTCAGGCCATGCCAGCAGCTCCCTAGGCTTCTCCATTCTGGCTGGATGGTTCCTTTCAGATTCAGTTATAGGAGTCAATTTAAAAACTAACTGCCTTTTTTTTTTTTCCTGGTCTTCAAAGACTAGACTTATTTTTTTTGTTTTGTTTTTGAGACTAGACTTATTTTCCTCTAAAACAATACCCAAATCGATTCCACTCTGCTCCCGCAGAACAGCAGCTGAAGCTCTTCACTAGAGAACACGTATTTATAAGACAGATCTGTTTCGCCGGGCGTGGTGGCGCACTTCTTTAATCCTAGCACTTGGGAGGTAGAGGCAGGCGGATCTTTGTGAGTTCAAGGCCAGCCTGGTCTACAGAGCGAGTTCCAGGACAGCTGGAACTGTAGCTGGGGCTACAGGGAGACCCTGTCTCAAAAAGACCAAAAGTGAAAAAAAAAAGGAAAAATAATAAAGTATTATTATTATTATTTTACTGTCTGCATGTAGGTTTGTGCATNAAAAGACAGATCCGCTTCCATACCCAGGACTCAGTTTCCCCACAACTGCATTTATAGAAAGGCTTTTTTTCATTGACTAGAACACTAAGGTAAGTGTAAGCCTTGATCATCCAGGACTATGTTCTACTTTGGGTCCAAAGTTGTTATCAAAGAGGTGGGAAGCCAGTGAGATGGGAAGTCAACTGACAGCTTTGAAAGAACACAATGACATTAAAATAAGGCTTGATGCACAAAATGTTCGATTTGAACTCGCATGTCTGTTCATATTTTAGTTTGAGAAGTTGAAGCCAAGGAAAACAACTCTGAAAATTAAAATCAACTTGCTCGACATCATCTGGATTACGCTCAGCCAAATGGTGGTATCATCTTGGATAAAAATGTAAATATGACAGAGTTTGCTTTTCAGTCAATAAGTCTTAATAAAGGCTTTGAAATGATACCAACCAAAACCAGCTTTTAATTGTAAGCAAGGGTCAACAAACTTTTTCTACAAAGGACCAGATGAGCACCTACGGCCTCTACTGCACAGCCTTCATTGCTTGCTTGCTTGCTTTATTTATTTATTTATTTGTTTGTTTATTTTATTTTAAATTTTTTTTTTTTTTTGGTCTTTTCGAGACAGGGTCTCCCTGTAGCCCCAGTTGTCTTGGATCTCACTCTGTAGACCAGGCTGGCCTTGAACTCACAGAGATCCGCCTGCCTCTGCCTCCCGAGTGCTGGGACTAAAGGTGTGCGCCACCACGCCCCGACATTGCTTTGTTTTTTTAATCACCTCTTTAAAAATTTAAAAATTGTTAGGCCATCTCTCCAGCCCCACATGGCAGCCGAGAACCGTCTGTAACTCCAATTCCAGAACTCCAGTTCCAGTGGAATCCGATTGCGTGACATGAGTGCACGGAACTGCATGCAGACAGTGCATTCATATACATACAAAAATAAATAAAAATTAAAAAAAATTTAAAAATCAGTCACACGGGGCTGGAGAGATGGTTCAGTGGTTAAGAGCACTGACTGCTCTTGCAGAGGACCCGGGTTCGATTCCTAGCACCCACATGGCAACTAAGAACCGTCTTTAACTCCAGTTCCAGGGGAATCCAATGCCCTCTTCTGACCTGCTCGGCATTGCACAACACAAGTGCACAGACCTACATGCAGACAGTACACTCATACACATAAAAAATAATAAAATTAAATTTAAATTTAAAAATCACTCACACACACAAAAGAGGCTACAGGTTACATTTGGCCCATGAGCTACACTGTGCTAACCCTGATTTGAAGGAAAGTGAACCCTAGACAAACAGGCAGATGATATAGAACATCTAAAAGTATTCTAATGACATTTAGCTTCAACAATTACCAGTGAGCAGCTATTAAAATGATTTCCTTAGTTATTTTGTACATGGAAAGAATGTTAATGACAGGATGCACTATGATCTTTTAGCCTGAAACTACAGGCATAGAAAGAAAGGCCAAAGGCTATTACATGCTAAATTATCACAGTGTAAACTCTTACAGGGCTCTGAACCATTGTACCAATATCAACTTTTCCCTTAACAAATACGGCTAATCAAAGTGGAAACACCTTAACTTCCCACATACAAAGACAAGGTCTATACAAAACAGACTTTCTCTCTGGAAAATATGGTAATTTGAATTTATGGAGATGAGCATGTTCATCAGAAATAGTGACAAAGACTTGGATTCCGATTTTCACCAGAGGCTCTGATATAAATAAGAACTTCTCATTTATAAGGTTAGGACAGGCATAAGTAGGTAATTTCTACTACTCTTTCTGGTGTCAAACAATGACCATACTAAATAATGAAACCACTCAGGAAATACCTAACAGGAAGAAGGGGGTAGGGCAGGGGACAGACAGCAAAAGGAAGAAGCTTAGATGACCCTGTTGGAGGGCAAAGCCCAGTTATCTCTTTTTGTTCTACTAGCACCTTATTGAATACAGAGCCATTTCAAGATGTCAAGATACCCTCTGATCAATATTAAAATGCACCCATATCCCATAGAAAAGCTACAGCATCACCATTCCTAGTTGTCTTTTTTTTTTTTTTTTTTTAGTCTTTTCGAGACAGGGTCTCCCTGTAGTCCCAGCTGTCCTGGAACTCACTTTGTAGACCAGGCTGGCCTTGAACTCACAAAGATCCGCCTGCCTCTGCCTCCCAAGTGCTAGGATTAAAGGCATGCGCCACCACGCCCAGCCATTCCTAGTTGTCTTAATGTTATATTTTAAAGGCATTTTTTTCAAGAATGCAAATAGGTTATAATTACGAATTTTAAATCCCATTTTTGCAACATCTTATACATTTTTGGTTGATTTTATTTTTTCTTAGTAGTTTTTGGGTTTCCTTGGCTCAATCTACAGAATTATTTTTAAACTATTTAAATGTTAATTGTGATTATACAAGGAAGGTGTGGGGGCCAATCAAAACATTTTCAACTTTTAAATATTTGAACTGAAAGGCTAGTTAGCCCTAGGCATTAGGCCTATAATTTGAAGTGGATAAAACATCCCTCCATAGTTAACAAATATTATCTGACTAGGATTGGAGAATTTCCAGTAAGTCAAAAGAGAAGAAAATCTATCTTTCACCACTCCAAAGAACAGAATGGAAATGAAAGGACTTGGAATGGCAACCCCTTAGAGAAGTGAGAACAGTGTCTGTGAGACAACTATATCTGGAATCAAAATTACTATCTTCTTCATAATTGAGGACAGAGCCCCCACTAAAAGATGGAAGGTCTCCATTTTAAAAACTACAACTTTGGAAAGACAAAATTAAAACTTAAAAGCATAGTAAGAAACAGATCCACATACATTATCTATGAAAACACAGGCACACAAACACCAGGCCTGAAGTATGGATCTTTCCTATGGTATAGAGTTTAGCAAGTCCTGTCAGCAGCATTACAGAAGACCTTGTCAAACCTAGTCTCAGAAAAGCCCAGGAAGTTACACACATAGGTACTTTAAAAAGAAATTATGGGGGCTGGAGAGATAGCCTAGCGGTTAAGAGCACCGACTGCTCTTGCAGAGGACCCGGGTTCGATCCCCAGCACCCACATGGCGGCTGAGAACCATCTGAAACTCCAATTCCAGGAGAACTCCAGTTCCAGGGGAACCTGACACCCTCTTCTGACCTCCGCGGCATTGCATAACATGGTTGCACAAACCTACATGCAGACAGTACATTCATACACATAAAAATAAATAAATAAATAAAAATTAAAAAAAAAAAAAAGAAATTATGACAGGAAGAGACAGTCAACCAACTGTTTCCTCAACAACTTCAGATCACCTGGGAATGGGGTGTGGGGTTTGCAAGGGGGGGAGGTGAGTGACACGCCTGCTAGAAATGTGAACACTTCAAGACTCTGTCTGCAGTCAGCAGAGTCTGTGGAACTTGTCACTAGACTGGTGCAAACTTCACTTACTTTTCAAGCATAATTTCAACTGCAAAGCAGTAAGTTTTCAGGTATCTAAGTTCTTTAGCTGTCTGCTACCACTTCCTGTTGGTGCTCTGGGGCTAAATAAAATGGGATTTCCCCTCCTCCACATCAACTGAAGACACAGCTCATACCTTCTTTTTTTTTTACCACATTCACCACACAGAAAGTATGAAGGCCAAGAGTTCCCATGAGATTCGCTACTGAGCTTCTACCTAACCTAAACTATTGGAGAACACTGCTTTCACACTTTAATAGTTGCAATGCTACAAAGAAGCTCATTTCAGTTATTAAAAATAATCCACTCAAGAAAGATTCTAAATCCTTCTCCTGAAATGTAATATAGAGATACAGATTTAGATACATGGATTAAAGCTTGTGCTAGACTCCTAGTCCAGGAAAGTAACTTTTTTTGAGACTGGATCTCACTATCTCATAAAAAACAACAAAACAAATAAATTTTCTATTTCAAAACGTAGCAAATACCCTTATAGGAAATGTGGGACAAAAGGGGGGGAGGAAAGTAAACCAGCAAAACTATTACATGCAAGCAAAATCTAAGGCTTTTTAACAAACTGTATTGTGCTCACTTCGGCAGCACATATACTAAAACTGGAACGATACAGAGAAGATTAGCATGGCCCCTGCACAAACTGTATCAGTGGGTTCTTGTTTTTGTCTTTTTGAGACAGGGTCTCCCTATATCCCCAGCTGGCCTGGAAGTCAGTATCTAGACCAGGCTGCCCTTTAACACAGAGATTCGCCTGCCATGCCAGGATTAAAGGCATGCACCACCACACCCAGCAAAATTTACTCTTTTTTCTTTCTTTCTTTTTCAAAAGTGTACCAAAAAAAAGTGTGCGTGTGTGTGTGTGTGTGTGTGTGTGTGTGTGTGTGTGACTTGCATGTGGGTATTAGACAAAGCCAGAAGAGGGCATTGAATCCCCTGAAGCAAAAGTTACAGGCAGTTATGAGCCACCTACATGCATGCTGGGAACTGAACTCATATCCTCTGGAAGAGCAGCAAGTTACTCTTAACTGAGCCAATCCTCTAGCCCCAAGCTTTACTCACTTTCAAGGCAGGAGCAAAGTTCTGACAGTCACACACAGTATGGACAAAGGCTACCCACTCATTAAGTTAGAAATTGCCTTTTATCATCTGTGCTGAGGTGCATACTGAATACTGAAAGAATTACCTGGGATTTTGAGATTGGTAGCCAATGTCAAAAACTAGTGCCCTTTAGTTGCTAAGCCAGCTCTCACCAAATCTCTTAGAAATACACTTGAGAGATGACATTCGAAATCTGCTTCCTCAGAAAAGAAAAGGTCCTTCTCAAGACTGACTGCCAAGAACTTGCAACTCAAACTTCCCTAAGTCCAGACATCACTAACATCCAGGAAGTTTCCATTCAATCTGTAGTAAAGAAGTCAGAATAAACTTTACAGTGCTTAAATTGAAAAGTGCTCTATACCTAAACACTTACAAAAAAAAAGGGGGGGGGGTAGGTGTCCTCTAAAATCCAAATATTTAAACATACTTATAACCAACACACTAGTTCCCAGTTATTTTCCAGACCATAAATTCATGGTTATACAGCTTGAAAGAAGCCTAAATAAGCTACTATTTAGAGGCCAGAAATATCGCCCAGACCAAAAGTTTAAAATCAGTTTTGATTTGTTCTTCAGTTTACAGTGTTACAGATCCTGTTCCTTTCACAATGCCTTTCGCTACAAATGTAAAAACAGGTCCCAGTAAAGATTGGGGGGGGGGCAACTCTTGAATCACTTAGAAGTAAATAGGAAATATACAGCATGTGAAACATACAGCATGTGAAGATTCTTTTAACAAGTAACAATTTGAATCCACCCAAGCTACACAGGGAGGCAGGCAGAATTTAGGAGCAATTACTTGGCATACAAGTTACTCAACGGTCAAGCCAAACATTTTAAAAGTTGAGAAGCACTGCTTCTCAAACAAGGTAGTAAAGTGGTGGACCATACTCTTCTGACCACATCACCCGCATCTCCGTAACCTCTCTTAACACTAAGAACAATTTAACGCTCCATAGATACTCCATCATTATTAGTCCTTCTCCACCCCCACCCCGACCCCCGTACTTGATCCAAAACAGGAAAAAAAAATGGAAGCCAATGCTCCTAGTTACTGGGGAAAGTCCTGCGCTTCACGCTTTCCATTTCCTCCCTTCCTATCTGCTGTCGTCTCTGCCCACTGCTCTACTGCATACACTGCTTCCCCTTCTCCTTTCTAACCCATACTCTACTTTCTCCAACAAGTAGCCTCCTGCGGCCCTCGGGCACCCGAGCCCTTCTTCCACCTCCAATTTTCTTCTACATTTTCTCCTGGTACCTCTTTTGCAGACCTTTAAGGCCAGTGTCCCTCCATCCTTCAACTCCCGACCACTCATTCATACCCTTCATTTACCTCTGACTGCCTAGTCTCACTTCTCTTATCCCTGGTGCCCTCTGTCCCCTTAGTTCCTCAACCCTTCATTTCCCCCTTCACATTTCTCCTGCCTTATGAAAACTCATGTTCGCTTCCAGAAACCTCCTCTTCTCTTTCCATGTGATTTCCTGTCTTCCCCGGACTGCCTTCTGGGCTCCCTCCAGGTCCGCTCAGGCCGCTCGGTCCCAACACGTCCAGCCTCCCTGCCGCCCTGCCGCCCTGCCGCCCAGCCGCCTTGGCTTCTACACCACGCAGCTCCTCCGCCCCCACCCCCGCGTCCCCGCCCGTCCCCTCCGCTCTCCCTCGCCGTCCCCCAAAGCTCCGGCCCCCCTGCGGCCCTGGGTCTCCTTCCCGGGCTCCCAAGCCCTCTCTTGCCCTCTCCCAGGCCCCTGGGTACCCGCCCCCCGCATCTCAGCCCCGGTCCCGGACCGCGGCCGCTCCCTCACCGATGGTGGAGATGAAGGTGGTGTTGAAGGCGTCCTCCGAGAAGCGGAACAGGAGGCAGGTCTTGCCGACGCCCGAGTCGCCGATAAGCAGCAGTTTGAAGAGATAATCGTAAGTCTTCGCCATCTTCTCTCGCTCCGGTCCTCTCTGACCGCCGAGAGCGAGGAGGCGGCAGAGGGAGGCGCGGAGGGCCCGCGGGAGGGGGCGTGCCCACAGAGCCGCCCGCCCCGCCCCGGCCGGGCCCGCCCCTCCTCGCGGAGGTAGCCGGCGCCCGCCGCACAGGCCTATCCTCACGCGCTTCGTCATCACTACCCGCGCCGCGCGGCTCTATGGGAGTTTGAGTTCCTTCGGAGAGGGCGGGCGTTCCTGCCGCGGACTGTCTGGAGGATCCCGGCAGATAACGGATCTGCTCCGGCGTTGCGCTGCGTTGCGCTAGCCGTTTCCACCCTCGCTGGAAGGCTTCGACTGGGAACTCCTCTCATCCGGCTGTGGGAGCTTGACTCTGTTGTTTCTTTGTAGGCGCCTCTCAAACCCAAGCCCTCGGATTCCGAGCTCGCAGGTCCCGCATCTCTTCCACCTGGACCCAGAGTAGGGACGCTTTCTTAGTGCTGCTACGGCGCACGCACTCTGCGGGCTTCTCCAGTTCCTGCTCAGCTCTCAGGCCCCCTCCCATAGCTCTTCAGTCGCAGAGCTCAGAGGGTTTACTTGCTAACTTGATCCCCATTCGTGCCCCTTGAACTCCACGCAGGCCACAGCCAAATAAGATGAGTATTTTAGAGGATCTGGTACAACCAATCATCCCCTGTCCCCGCAGGAGGTTAGGTTTTTGTTGTTGTTGTTTTGGGCGGGGGAGGGGGAGAAGCCAGTTTGGGAAGGCTTGCACTACAATTCTGTGTCTTATGAAATTAGCTAGCTAGCATCACCTGATCATCTGACGTAGTCGTGGAAATTTAGAGAATAAGATTTGGATTTTTGTTTTGTTTTGGGTCTTTTTGAGACAGGGCCTCCCTTTAGTCCCAGCTGGCCTGGAGCTCGCTCTGTAGACCAGGCTAGCCTTGAACTCACAGAGATCCGCCTGCCTCTCTGCCTCCCGGGTGCTGGGATTAAAGGTGTGCACCACTACACCCGGCTTGGACTCAGTTTTAACTAAGTCACTTCACTGACGTGTGAAGTCTTGCAGGCTCAGTACACTTCAGTTTTCTCATCTATAAAACGCATGTAAAACAAGCTACTTCATAGGACCATAGTGAAAATTAAGGACTGAATGTGAATGCACTTTGAAAGTCGTAAGGCGCTGAGGAGTGTGTGTGTGTGTGTGTGTGTGTGTTTTAATAGTGTTTATATTCATCGCCCCTCAGGAGCCCTTCAATGAGTGTTAAAGGAGGAAACATCCTTTTTTTAAATAATTTTTTAAATTTATTTTTTATGTGTATGAGTGTACTGTCCGCGTGCAGGCCGGTGCACCCGAGGCCAGAAGACGATGTCGGATTCCCCTGGAACTGGGCGCGGGGAACCGAACCCAGGTCCTCCGCAAGAGCAGTGGGCGCTCCCAACAGCTGAGCCATCTCTCCAGCCCCAGGAGGAAACATCTTGAAGTATTAGTTTAACCGTTCCTTATTTATTGCCTTAGAGTAACTGTTTGCTTTGTGGGTGTATTGTTCATTGCTCTTTTTATTCGCAAGTGGCAGAAACCCAACCAGATCAAGCTCCTGGGGGGAGGGTGTGGGTCCTGCTTCAGGTCATGTGGGAGAGGTGGTAAAGGGAGAAAGAGCTCCATCTTGTCAAAACTTCCTGTCTGCTTGACTCCCACAACTATATTAGTAAAAGTTCTTTAGATCCAGTAACTTAGAATAAAGAGGTCCTGAGACCAATCTGAGAACCACTGGCACAGATGTTTACGTTAGAATCAAGTAAATACCTTCTAAAAGAAGTAGTGAAAGGAAGTGGACCCAACCATTAATGCAATAAGAAGAAAAAAAACTAGAACAATTTAAATTGGCAAGTTAGCAAGCTCTTAGATATATCTTGCTGGGTGTGGTGGCGCACGCCTGTAATTCCAGCACTTAGGAGGCAGAGGCAGGCGGATCTCTGCAAGTTCAAAGCCAGCCTGGTCTACATAGCGAGCTCCAGGCCAGCTGAGACTAAAGGGAGACCCTGTCTCAAAAAAAAAAAAAGAAAAGATATATCTTGCTTTTGAGTCCATATACAATGCCTGTGATTTACATTATTGGTCCTACCATGGCAGAAAACTTAGACTGGCCTACTATTGACCCTTCACTTTCTGCACCGACAGGTGAAGTACATCATTAACTCACACTTACTTGTCATACAGTATCCAGAGCTGACCTAGTATCCTATTTCTAGAATATAGTTTAGATCAAAGCTATAAAGAGGTCAAAGTCATGGTTCTGAAGAGAGTTTGAACTCCCTTTGAAGAAGGAATTCTGCCCTCTGACATAGACTAAGCATCTTTGCCCAAGCCAGTCTTTAGGGAAGCATCTGAACAGTTGTGGATGGCACAGTTCTAGTCTTTGGTCTTCATTTCTGAAACAGGAGGGAGAAAATCTTCAAAGACTGTTGGAGCCTTCTTTCTCTGTTCTATTTTTTATTCTTATGTATGTGTATGTCTAATGGGGGCTCATGGCATGGGAGTGCACATGCGGAGGTCAGAGGACAACACTGGAGTCAGTTCTCTCCTTCCACGTTTCCAACGGCTCCAATCCCAAGGCTTGTATGGCAAGTGTGTTTCCCTCAGAGCCACCTCATGGCCCTCTTCTTCCTGTTTAAGGTTGTGTATCTACTGAACTTTCAGTCCCACCATGTATATACAGCTACTGCCACTGTCTTTCTGGAGGAATAAAAACATACTTATACAGTAAAGAACTTGAGTTCAGCCAGTCATGGTGGCGCACGCCTTTAATCCTAGCACTCGGAAGGCAGAGGCAGGCGCATCTTTGTGAGTTCAAGGCCAGCCTGGTCTACAGAGTGAATTCCAGGACAACTGGGGCTACAAGGAGACCCTGTCTCAAAAAAACAAAACAAAACAGGACTTGCGTTCAAAAGAGAAGCTAGAGTTAGGCAGTTTAAAGTCCCTAAATTTCCTTAGGGGAATTTTGTGAATTAATGGGATGTTTTTAAATTCCATCATATTTTCACTTCCTCGAAGCTTTCATCTACTACCAAGTGTGTATAGCTTTGGGACTTTCTGGCTGCTAAGCTTGGTACCACTGCTGAACCAGTCAGGCATTTTGCTACGTTGACACTATTTCAAGAAGAATCTGATTATTTCTTTTTATGTATTATTAATCCTAATATTTTGTACATTGGTATATTAGACCAGAATTTTGCATAAGTACATCTGTTGAGTGAGGGTACTGCAGGCAGCAGATTCCTAGTTGCCATTATTCTTCAGTTGGTATTAGAGAGTCTTTTCTAAAAAGTCACATTACGGGGGCTGGAGAGATGGCCTAGCGGTTAAGAGCGCCGACCGCTCTTGCAGAGGACCCAGGTTTGATCCCCAGCACCCACATGGTGGCCGAGAACCATCTGAAACTCCAATTCCAGGAGAACTCCAGCTCCAGGGGAATCCGACACCCTCTTCTGACCTCCGCGGCATTGCACGACACGGGTGCACAAACTTGCATGCAGACAGTAAATTCATACACATACAGAAACAAAATTAATAAAAAAATTAAAAAGTCACATTACAATTCTCTGAGGAAGCCAATTAAATACGTATTTTTTTAGCCAGTTGCTCAAACCCATCACTCCAGAGCCTAGACCAGCATATTTGATTAAGAAAATTTTTATTAAAAAAAAAAAATTTTTGCTGGAGCTTTTTGTGCAGTTAATATTGTACATGAAATTTTGGATGTTGGCATGACAGTAATTTACCCTGTGTGCATTTTGCGACCTGAACAATCTTTCTTCCTGATTATGAGGCTACTCTTTCCCTCACTGGTGACTGAATCATGGTACTTACTCTAATAGTCATAGAGATGACATCTGACCAGGTTGGGTCAACATGAGTTCTTCCTTCTGAACTTTCTTTTTTATTATTTTTAGTTTATGTGTATAAGTGTATTGCCTGCACATGCATGAGTGCACCTGGGTCATGCAGTGCCCACAGAGATCAGAAGAAGGCATCAGATCCCCTGAAACTGGAGTAATAGACAGTTGTTAGCTACCATATGGGTTCTGTGAATGAACCCAGGTCCTCTGCAAGAGCAGCCAGTTCTCTTAACTGGTGAACCATCTCTCCAGCCCCTCCCCCGCCCCCGAACTTTCTAATGATGCAGGTGATGCTACTGAAAGGAGATCTGTTTAGTGTGAGGTGTGTGTATACTTCAGGTTGACTTTAATCAGATTCCAGTTCATTTTCCTGTAGTTCTTGTACCTGGCCATATCTATGCTTATGGTCCTTAGGCTGGCTTTCCTCATAATAGTAAGCAGGACTAATAAGACTACCATGTTGTACAACTTCAAGGGCATTACTACTGCCATCGTGGTTATTCACTTGGGTAGCAAGGCCTCCCCACCAAAAAAAAAAAAAAAATCCACTAACATTCTTAAGAGTCTCTGTAGTCTCTATGCAAAATCTTAGCGTAAATTAAGAAATTTTTTTTTTGGGGGGGGCGCACACCTTTAATCCTAGCACTTGGGAGGCAGAGGCAGGCGGATCTCTGTGAGTTCAAGGCCACCTTGGTCTACAGAGTGAGCTCCAGGCCAGCTGGGACTAAAGGGAGACCCTGTCTCAAAAAGACAAACAAAAAAAAAAAAAAGAATTTTTGAAATGTGAGTGTTGGAGTATTGCTAGGGGCAGGGGCAGTGCATACATCGTGCATGTGAGAGTCAGAGAACAAGCTCTGGTGACAGGCTGTGCCTTCTACCCTGTTTGAGGCAGGGTCTCTTGTTCATTGCTATATATGACAGGTTCACTGGCCAGCAAACTTCTAGAGAGTCTCCTCTCTCTGCATCCCATGTTGTTCTAGGCATGCTGGGATCGCAGATACATGCTACTGTTATCGCATCCAGCTTTACGTGAATTCTGGGATCCAAACTCTGGTCTACACATTTGCATGGCATGTGTTTTATCCTCTGAGCCATCACCCCAGCCCAAGAAGTTTTCAACTCATTTAAATTGCTGTGTGACACTTGAGTATAAAAAATGTCATCTTTTTCAGTTGCTTAAGTGAAACTAATTGTGAGTGAGACCTCTACTTGCCAAGGGCTGAAGGAATCAGCTACTATAGAGATTTTTTTCCTACCCTTGATGGTACTGTACAAAATCCCAGCCACTTACATGAGCCTGGAATATTCAGGGCAGGCAGCCTCTGGCCATGAGTGTGTGTCCCCAGTGTTTGCACCCACTACTCTTGGATGCTGGCCTTCTGCCATTGGTTGAGCACAGATGTCTTGGTGGGCTACAAAGATGTCCTTCATGGTGACTGTCCTCCACTGACTGATGACTCAGCTTTGGAATAAGTTCTCTCTGTGTTATGGAATAATTTGTATACTTCTTTGTCTTCTCCTTTCAAACTTGGAACTCTCCTAGGAAAGAGATTTTGCTAATTTCTTTCATCCACAGCAGAATACTTTACACATAGAAGATACTCAGTTAAGATATCAAATGAGAGCCGGGCCTGGTGGTACATGCCTTTAATCCCAGCACTCAGAAGGCAGAGGCAGGCGGATCTCTCTGAGTTCAAGGCCAGCCTGGTCTACAGAGTGAGTTCCAGGCCAACTGGGACTAAAGGGAAACCCTGTCTCAAAAAGACCAAAAAATTGCCAGGCGGCGCACGCCTTTAATCCTAGCAGTTGGGAGGCAGAGGCAAGCGGATCTCTGTGATTTCAAGGCCAGCCTGGTCTACAGAGTGAGTTCCAGGCCAGCTGGGGCTACAGGGAGACCCTGTCTCAAAAAAATAAAACAAAAGACACAAAAGATTTCAAATGAATGAGCATGTGAATGAACATCAGTCAGCCATAATAGCAGTATAGATAATTTAAAAAAAAAAAAAACTGGGGCTGGAGAGATGGCCTAGCGGTTAAGAGTGCTGACTGCTCTTGCAGAGGACCCGGGTTCAATCCCCAGCACCTACATGGCAGCTGAGAACTGTCTTTAACTCCAGTTCCAGGAGAATCCAACACTCTCTTCTGACCTCTGCAGCATTGCATGACATGGATGCACAAACCTACATGCAGACAGTACATTCATACACATAAAAAATAAATAAAAAACTTTGGGACATATTCTAGCTAAAAGACCTACATACTTAGAGTTTCAACAGTATCTTTCTATTTATGCCCTTTGTTATTCATTCTATAATTATACTATTCATTGGTATGTTTAAGAAATCAGTTTGCATATATATTCTTCATCTAGTTTGTCAAGATCACATTGAAAGATAAACCCTTAAAAATACCAATCCCTTTGTCACTCGTGTGTCATTTAAAAACATTCCATTTGTTTAGTGATACTCTACTGGTGTAATTCTATAATTATCCTCATCAGAGAGGGACAAGCTGTACTCTTCCACCCACTGATATTTCCTGAGCAATCACCTGTTTAATACTGTCTACTCAAACAAATATTCATTAAACTCACATTATGAAACCAACTCAGCAAGGCCACCCAGAGGTCACAGAGATCTGTCATGTGGGACCTGGCCTAAGTTTTTGTTCACTTCTAATTGAGGCTGAGCACACAAGTGCAAAGTGTGAAGCAGATATTTTGCTGGCATACACTGGTGGGTCAAGGGTTCATTCTAATTGATTACTTTTTAATTCAGATCACTGAGACACTCTTCTGATTGGGTGGGTATCAGTTTGGAATATCTGAGCATTCATTCTGATTGATTGACCAAATACTCATTCCAGACTATCACATATTTTGTATAATGCCACTGGATACAGATGTTAAGAAAATCAGATATTTAAAACATAACATGTGAAACTACTGTATCTGCTTGCTGAACAAGTCTACAAAGCTAGCATCAAAATTAGTGTGGTATAGAGGATATTATGCATCCCTTAGGCCTGAGGAAGGCTGTCTCTGGAAGAGGCCTCTAGAATAAGGACAAGGCCAGTGACCAGATGAAGACAACACTTGGAGGGGAGGCTACTTATGGAACCACAGTCACCTATAATAAAGGCAGGCACCCAGGGTACAGTATTCTGCATAGCTCCTTTTCTGGATATGGTCTACCTCACAGAAGGAGGTATGGTCTATCATGCCTGGAACTCAATATTCTACTTCAAGACTGACTTCCATTCTAATTCCTATTATTTCTTTGATAATAGTTTCTAACAATAAAATGTTGGGAAGTTTCATTTCTTTAATTAGTCTGGGTATTTCAGTGTTATAGGATTTTGTATCAAGAAAGCCATACGGTTTGAATAGAGCCTATAATTTTTTAAATTTTTTTTATTTTTTTATGTGTATGAGTGTACTGTCTGCATGTAGGTTGGTGCACCCGTGTTGTGCAATGCCGAGCAGGTCAGAAGAGGGCATTGGATTCCCCTGGAACTGGAGTTAAAGACGGTTCTTAGCTGCCATGTGGGTGCTGGGAATTGAACCTGGGTCCTCTGCAAGAGCAGTCGGTGGTCTTAACCGCTCAGCCATCTCTTCAGCCCCGAGCCTATAATTTTTAATTAATAATTATTATCATTATGTATATTAGTGCATATGTGTGAAGGTCAGAGGACAACTTTCAGGAGTCAGTTCTTCCACCCTGTTAGGGGGATAGAACTCAGGATATCAGGCTCGTATGACAGGCACTTTGACCCATTGAGCCATCTTCCTGGCCCCTTGTAAATTATTTTTCTTTTTCTTTTTCTTTTTGGCTTTTTTTTTTTTTTTTTTTTGCTTTGTTTTTTTGAGACAGGGTCTCCCTATAGCCCCAGCTGGCCTGGAACTCACTTCATAAACCAGGATGGCCTTGAAATCACAGATCTGCCTGCCTCTGCCTCCCGAGTGCTGGGATTAAAGGCATGCACCACCACGCCTGGCTTAAAGACAGTTCTTAGCCACCATGTGGGTGCTGGGAATCAAACCTGGGTCCTGTGCAAGAGGAGTTGGCACTCTTAACTGCTGAGCCATCTCTCCAGCCCCATAAATTATTTTTTAAAGTACTTTTTCTTGAATTCTTGGGGATTAAACCCAGGGCCTCATGCACGATAGCAAGTGTTTTACTACTATCCCTAGCCTGAAAAGTCATTCCACCCAACTTTAAATGGGCTTTGATCCAATAGCAAAGTGCAGATGTGTCCCATAACAGGGACCGGGATGCTGCAGTAGTAAAGAAAGGAGTACTTTAGGACTTGAATCAGATACAGATGTAGAGACAGGAAAGGCTTAATTCAGCAGCTCAGATGACATGCCCAAGACCTGGCTCCTCCCTCTCTGTTCCCTAATGCTTATATAAACAGCCCCAAATCATATGGTTGCAAAATGTCTTCCTGAAAATGCCTAGACTTACGGCTTCCAGAGTGAAACAGAAGAATGTAAATAATCCCCTTCCCTAAGGATTCAAATCAGTGCCCTGGAATTGAGTCCTGTGAGTTTTGACTGCCCTTCTCTAAAATAATCAAGGGCCCAGAATAATAGCCTAAATCAACTGACTTAAGCCACTGGAATTAGGTGTTGCGTCAAACTCACCCAACAGAGAATTCTGTTAAGATACATGAAAGCCTGAGAAAGCACAAATGCGCATTATTTAAGTTGAATTCATAAGGATGTTTGTTTCTAGCTCTAAAGGAATCACAGGGTTGAACGCAGGAAAATTCTGACTTGTCATTTTCCTTAGCAGATGGACTGACTGACTGAGGAGAGGGAAACATGGCCTCCCTGAGGAGGGATGAGTACTCCAAAGGCACTAGGGTGGCCCATCTCTTTCCTGCCCTACCTTAGCAAGTAGCTAAGGTTAACACTTGGGTTAAATACGTTGGCAATTTTTAATGTATCTGCCAGGCTCTGACAAGGCTATCTTGAGACTTTGTCATGGAAAAGTGATAGAACTAAATACCAGGTGGCCTTGCTTCTGTTCCCAGTTCTGTCTCTGGGTCCATGACCTTAAATAAGCAGAATGACCTATCTGTGCCTGTTTCCTCATCTGTAAAATGAAATGAGGTCAGGAGAATATTAAGCCCTTGAATTCAGGATCTCTTGACAGGTAGCCTTGGCAATGGGGACCTGACCCTACAGATGCTGGTTTCCTTGACCACTCAAGCACCCTGGTGAATGGAAGGGATTGTCAGCTGCCTCAGAGGTCTTCTGGGTCCATGCAGACCTGGCGCAAGGAAAGGAGCTTTACACCCAATTTCCTGTTCTAAACACTGTGCAGTTTACCCTTATAAGTCAGTTGTCAGCACTTTTCCTTTTAAGGACTGCAAAATTTCAGTCCTCCCTGAAATGTCAACAATTTATTAGATTACTAAAGATTTGCTGAGTTGCCAAACTATGGGGTTAAAGAGAAAAATGTAAGTTTTCTTTATATTTGGATCTAAATCAAATCCCTACCTCCAGTTCCAATTTAATATGGATAATCATTTCCTTGGGGTCAGAAAGAGGAACTTTTTTCCTAATCAAACAATAGCAACAACTTGTAATCAGGACCACACTGGATTTTTCCAGAATGCATGATAAAAATGTGCCATCTTTTTCTGAAATTCCTCACCCTCCCTGTTCAGATAGGACCAAGGAGTTAATATGAGCTTGAGTCAAACTCTGTTGCTTACTTTCAAAAGACTTAGAATTATAAATGGTAGTAGCCACCTAACAGAATGCTAAGGAAATAAAGGCAAATTGGTAATTCCTCTTGGCTGGGATGAGTACTCAGATTTGAAAAAAAATACTAATGAAATCTCAATCACATAGTAATTTTCTACCTATTAACTTTCTGTAACCCAAGTAGTTATATGGCCTAATTAGACTTTTCGGGATTGGGGGATGAGGGGGAAGGATGTTAACCACATCTTATTTCTGTAGTGAATGGCATCATTTGGGCTTAATATTCATTGAGGCTTTTATGAAAGAGAGCTTTCCATATGTCTCAAGAGCAAAACATTTGTGTTTGCCATCTGCTACTCAAGAGCAGTTGTGTAGAAAAAGAATGCAAATTACTTGGTTCTTTAATTACTTTGGGAGTAGGATATGCTATAGTTGGGCCTGAGAGAAAGCGATTCACTGCTGAGAGAATACTGCTGTTTACTACTTAGCCACCAACTCCAAGAATTTTTTTGTCACAAGCAAGAAGAATAAAAAGAAATAGAAGCCTAAAATTATTTGTACCCTTTGTTGGGGGGGGGGTCAGAGGTGAACAATAAGGTCTTCCTCGGTCACTTTCCACCTTATTTTTTGAGACTCCATTTATTTTGGAGGTCTCTCACTTGGCCTGAAATTCACCTGTTAGGTTAGGTTGGCTGACCAGAAAGTCCCAGGGACTGACCTGTCTCTACTTCCCCAGCGCTGGGAGCACAAGTGTGAGCCACGGCCTGGCCTTTTACATAGGTGCTAGGGCTCAAACTTTGGTTCTCATACTTGCACAGCAAGCACTTTACCCACTGAGCTATCTCCCCAGCCCTTGTCCTGTTATAAATTTTATTAATTTTATGTGTATGAGTGTATTGCCTCCATGTATGTAAGTGCACCCATGTCATACAGTGCTCATGGAAATCAGAAGAGGGTGTTGGATCCCCTGGAACTAGAGTTTTGGACAGTTGTTAGCTGCCATATGGGCACTGGGAATCAAACCCTGGTCCTCTGCAAGAGCAATCAGTGCTCTTAACCATTGAATCATCTTTCCAGCCCCCAGGTCCTCTTTTAATTTGAGACAAAGATAATGATGTGTGAGATATGAGACTCATTCAAGCTGAATAAAGAAGATACTATGTGGGAGCTTGAGATATGGCTCAGTGAGTAAAGTGCCTATGGAAAAATCATGAGGACCTAGGTTTGAATCCCCAGAATTCAGGTAAAAGCCAGATGCAGGCAGGACATGCCTGTGGTCCCAGCATGAGGGTTGGGGGGGTAGGTGGATTCAAACTAGGAAGATCCCTCGAGCTGACCTCATTGGACAGCCAATCTAGCCCAATTAGTGAGCTCTAGATTCAATGAAAGACCCTGTCTCAAAAATTAATAAGGTGGAGAGCAGTAGAAGATGTCTGGTGTCAGTCTCTGGACTCTTGCTACCACCCCTTCCCCAGCAAGATGGACTAGACCTCAGACAAGCCAAGTAAACACTCAGATTGCATCTGTCAGGGATTTTGCAGCAAGAAAAGTGACAGACACCTTCAAAAGCAGAAATTCTAGCACTTAGAGATCACCTTCAGATTTCAATTAGTGCTGCATTTTCTATATTTCTCCACAGTTTTTTCAGTCAGAATACAGAATGCAAGAAATAGATACACAGATGGGGCCAGGTGTAGCCATTGACCTAAGATTCCTGACAAGCCACCTGACTTCAAGAGACCTCTGATATCAAAGGTAGTCTCCTTCAGATATTATCCTAACCAGTAATATAGGTTGTTTATTCCATTGTTTCTCAAAGTGTGCATCTGTTACCAAATGACTTGGTAGATGTTAGCAGGTGACAGAAGAAAGAGCCTTTTGAGAAATGCTGCTGTGAGAGTGCTCTGTCAGACAAGACTCTCAAAACTCCTAATACACAGAAGTATATGGTGACTGTCCACCATATAAAGTAGGGTGTGGCACACCATACCTTTTTATCTTTTAGAATCTGTATTCTATGGAATGTATGTTGGGAAACTGACTTCCTCTACACCCTTCATTTGAGATACAAAGATACAAAACTGTAAAGTCCTTCTGTCAAGATGAGAATCAAGATGTTTACAGGAAACTGTCAGGAAGACAGGTAGAGTTCTTGACCCAGGACTCAATACATGCACCTGCCTCTGGGGTTCTCCTCAGTCCCAGGGTGGCAGGTCACCTGCACATCCACACAGGTCAGCCAAAAGCTTGAGGGCCAGGCAATGGCTGTCCTCCTCACCCCCCGAAAGAAGTAGCTAGCTGCTTTATCCTCAAGTTGCCAGGTACTCAACTGAAATAAAATCACTATATATACTAAAAAAAAAAAAAAAGGCATATATACTCAAAATTCAAACAGTGCAAAAAAACTCAACTTTGGGGGCAGTGTTGTACATACAAGTGTGTGGTTTGTGTGTATATGTTTGATGCAGTGTGTATGCATGTGTATGCACATGCATGTGGAAGCTGACCTCTTTCTGAATTGCCCTGCATGTGACAGCCAGCTTGGCCTGGGATTCACCTGTCTCTGCCTCCTGGTTGCTGGGATTATAGACAGGTTGCCATGCCCACCAACCATTTATATGGGTGCTAGGGATCCCCAGCCTCCACACTTGGGCTGCACTAACTCCCAAGCCCCAAACCTTGACTCTTCAACGAGCCTTTTCTATGCTGTGTTTTTGAGAAAAAGACTAACTTCAAATAAAGCTAACTCTTCTTTTTTTTTTTTTTTTTGGTCTTTTTGAGACAGGGTCTCCCTGTAATCCCAGCTGTCCTGGAACCCACTCTGTAGACCAGGCTGGCCTTGAACTCACAAAGATCCACCTGCCTCTGCCTCCCAAGTGCTAGGATTAAAGGTGTGTGCCACCATGCCCAGCAAGCTAACTCACTTTTTTCTTTTGTGATTTTCTGTATTTTGAACAAGTTATAAAGTATGTCAGAGGGTCACATCATACCCAGGCTAATCTCCTACACTAGCATCTAGAGTGATATAAAATAATCTGCTTGAAGAAATGCTATTAGAGATGAATTATTTAAGTTTTTCAAGAGGGTGAATTATATTCACATATCTTTAATGATTAACACAGGACTTGGTGCATATTAGATACAGAGTAATATGTTTGCATTAATTAGAAATTCTAATCTTTTCAGTTTTATTAACAAAATTAAATTGAGGTAATAATACACCAGCAGTACTAATGGCACCCTACCTTATCGAAAAGTCTTAAAGATAGATTCTTTAATGTTTAAGGTAGAGGACCATAAATTCTGGTTACTGCTTATAAACACAGACTGTCCGACACTTTTCATTGTAACCTTCTGGTTTCATAAACAGTTGTTCTCTCTGATGTGGTATTTCTTATGAGTAATAATAGAGAGGATCATTTCTATATTTACATTTAAATACACATGAACTTAGAATTTAAGTGATTTGGTACATACCAGGTCTTATCTTCCAGCTACTACAGAGTTCCCCTTTCAACCATTTGGCTTATTTGTAAATATCCCCAGAGATAACACATAAAATAACCCTCAAGAAATGTCTGAACCTGAAGGGCCTTCTGAGTTATCAAAGAAGGATTAAGTCACATAGCTAAAATATAGTTTCTGTTCTGGAGGCTGGGGAGCACTGGCTTTTCTTGCAGAAGACAAATGGCAGCTAACAACTGTCCGTAACCCTCAGTTCCAGAGGATCTGTGTGCTGGATAGCTTTAGTGTCAATTTGACACACCTGGGTTGAGGGAGCCTCAATTGGGGAATTGGCTCCATTGGATTGGCCTGTGGCCACATCTGTGGAGTATTGACTTGATGGTTGAGCAGTGTGGGAGGGCCCAGCCCACAAGAGTGGTGCCACCCTGGGCAGGTTGTTGTGTACCGTATAAGAAGGCAGGCTGGGCATGAGCCAGGGAAGCAAGCCAGTGAACGGTACTCCTCCATGGCCTGTGCTTCAGCTCCTGCCTCCAGGTTCCTGCCCTGAGTTCCTGTCTTGGGCTCCCTTAGTGATGAACTGTGACCCAGGAGATGTAAGCTGAATAAACCCTTTCCTCCCCAAGTTGGTGTCGGTCAGAATATTTTGTCACAGCAATGGAAGACAAACTACAACAATCTGATACCCTCTTTTGACCTCCATGGGCACTGCATGACACAGGTGCACTTACGTACATGCAGGCAATATACTCATAAACATAAAACAAATAATAGCTTGTGTTATGTATTTTTATTTATTGTGTGTGTATGTGGATGCATGTGCACAAGACGGTGAGGGGGTGGCTCCTTCCTTAGTTGCCTTCCATTCACTGTTTTAGGCATGGCTCTCATTGGCCTGGACCTTCACCAAGTAGGCCAGACTAGCTGGACAGTGAGCTCCAGGGATCCCCCTGCCTGCCCCCCCATCTTGTCACAAGTGTCCAAAACCATGCCCAACTTTTCATGTGCTTACTGGAAATCAAATTCAAGTCCTTTGCTTTACTGACTAAGCCATCTTGCCAGCTTCTTTTTCTGCATTTTTATTCATTTTGTAAAACTTGTTTTTTTTTAAAACAAAGTCACTCTGTAACCCAGGATGACTTTAAAATCACCATTGTCCTGCCTCAGTGCCCCCAGCATTAGGGTACAGGCCTGTGCCACACACCTGTCTATAATAAAACTTTTTTTTTCTTCATTCCAAATGGAGCTTTATTGATGCCACCTTGTCTCCTTTTAGTTGATTAAAAAAGAATCCCCTTGCACATTTAATTTTTATTAAACTAGAAATAACCAGAAAATAGGTAGCAAGTTAAACACCACATATGTACAGTCTAGAATAAAAGATTAGAGTCTTAACATATTTGCTTTTACAACCTATAATAAAACATTTTTCTTAGCACCTACAACATACAAAACAATTTGCTAGGTACTGTAAGAAGATAAACTTGATATATATATACATCAGTACTGTTAGTAAAAACCAAATAATAGGTATTTCCTTCTCTGCTATGCATCTATGGAAGTAACTCACATGTGTGCCAACGTTGACCACCAAATGCTTTTCCACTTCAGGACTGGCAAGGCAAAACCAACAGGGTCCCGGAGGCTGAGCTTCATATAAAGGAAAGCCAAGTTTTATTATTGTCCAATCACAACAGAATAGAATTATCCTATAGAATTCATCCTTGGAAATGGCAAGGTGGCTTAGCAGATAAAAGTGCTTGCCACACAACCTTGTCAATCTCAGTTCAATCCCCAGAACCCACAATGAAGGAGAGAACTAACTATGAAAAGTGTCCTCTGACCTCCACATGCATGCCAAGACTTGCATGCACCCACAACAGAACAATTTTTTTCGAATTTTTTTTTGGNGCTCTTGCAGAGGACCCGGGTTCAATCCCCAGCACCCACATGGTGGCTAAGAACCGTCTGTAACTCCAATTCCAGGAGAACTCCAGTTCCAGGGGAATCCAAGACCCTCTTCTGACCTCCGCAGCATTGCACGACACGGGTGCACAGACCTGCATGCAGACAGTACATTCATACACATACAAAAATAAATAAATAAAAAAAAAAGTCTAGGAGTTGGAGACATGGCGCAGCATATTGCTCTTGAGGAGGACCCAGGTTCAGCTCCTAGAACCCACATGGGGCCTCTGGTTCCGGGCATTCTGATGCCCTTTTCTGGCTTCTGCACTGCACAAATGTATACGTACATACACGCAGGAAGAACAGCCACATACATAAAATAAAAATAATTCTTCCTGGGCATGGTGGTGCATGCCTTTAATCCTAGCACTTGGGAAGCAGAGGCAGGCAGATCTTTGTGAGTTCAAGGCCAGCCTGGTCTACAGAGCGAGTTCCAGGACAGCTGGGGCTACAAGGAGACCCTGTCTTGAAAAGACCAAAAAAATCTTTTTAAAAAAGTCTGTGATCTAATAGGGGAGGCAAGGAACATGTGGAAATAATTAAAGTACAGGGTTAAATTATGAAATATTGGTGAATTTATTGATACATTTGTTGTAGTTATTTTAAAACAAGTTTACATTTTTTTCAAAACTTAGAGTTAAGCAGATTACCCAGTGTATTAGGATGCCCTATCTCCTAAATTTTCCCGGCAAATGGAAAATGGCAGCACATTGGCTGTTCATAGGGGTTATCAGCATTATCTAGGAGCTCTGCTTCTTGTGAAATGATGAGTCAGGACCATCACAGCATACTTGTTCCATGCAAGTAACTGACTTGAACTGAGTCATTTATTCTGGAATTGTTGCATAACTCAGTCGAAATGAATGAAAAAGGAGGAAGGTGAATCACAATGATCCAAGGAAGCTGTAACTCTGCTGGGGAGAACTGTGTTCAAAAAGCAGGATGCTGGTCCAGGCTGCAGTACAAAAGTAGACAGGCAAATAGGGTCTTTTCTGTATACTCAAATTCCCCCTAGCTCTGTAAAATGACTCAGACTGAGCAGATAGTGATTTGTGGAGAGGAGGGAAACATTGAGGAGGAAGAAGAGGAGGAAAAGGAGGAGGAGGGGGAAGAGGAGGAGGAAAAGGAGGAGGAGGAGGATCTGTCCACATCTGAGAAGCTACCATGACCTGAAAGTATGTATCACCTCTTTTTTGTTCTGACTTAGGCTGCATTTTTACCATAACTTAAATTTTGGTTATTTTTGTTTTATGTGTATGAGTGATATGACAGCATGTGTGATATATCCATCCCTTAAGAAGTCTGTGATCTGGGGCTGCAGAGATGGCTTAATAGATTTAAAAAAACTCTTGCTGTGCAAGCATGACAACTTGAGTTTGAGTCCCAGTATGTTTATATGTTGTAGGTGCTAAGAAAAATATTTTATTATGGACAGGTGTGTGGCACATGCCTATAACCCTAATGCTGGGGAGGCTGAGGCAGGAGGATGGTGATTTTAAAGCTAGCCTGGGTTACATAGTAACATAGTAAGACTGTGTCTCAAAAATGTAAGTACACCCATGTCATGCAGTGCCCATGGAGACCAGAAGAAGGTGTCAGATCCTCTGGGACTGGATTTACAGATGGTTGTTAGCCACTATGTGAGTGCTAGGACTTGAATCCACGTCTTCTACAAGAGCAGCCAGTGAGTGCTCTTAGCTGCTGACACACCTCTCCAGCCCCTTTTACCACTATTTAAAGGCAGTTTTGTTTGTTTGTTTGTTTGTTTGTTTGTTTTGGCTTTGTGTTTTGTGATGAGGGTCTTGTATAGCCCAGGCTGGCTTCAATGTAGCCGAGGATTACTCTTATCTTTCTGCTTCTACCTCCCAAGTGCTGAGATTACAGGCCTTTACCACCAGGCTCAGTTTATGCAGTCCTAAGGATTAAATGTATGGCTTTATACAGGCTCGGCAAGCACCATACCAACCAAACTACATCCTTAACCCCCTAAAAGTAAGATTTTTTTTTTAATTTTATTTATTTCTGTATGTGTATCAATGTACTGTCTGCATGCAGGTTTGTGCACCCGTGTCGTGCAATGCCGTGGAGGTCAGAAGAGGGTCTCGGATTCCCCTGGAACTGGAGTTCTCCTGGAATTGGAGTTTCAGACGGTTCTCAGCCGCCATGTGGGTGCTGGGGATCGAACCCGGGTCCTCTGTAAGAGCAGTCGGCACTCTTAACCGCTAGGCCATCTCTCCAGCCCCCTAAAAGTAAGAATTTAAAGGAGATTAATTTCTAGAACTAACCTCTAAAATCATTAAGGAAATGTTATGTACATTGTTATGAGAGAAGGCTAGACAAAGCCCCTTGCCTGAGCCAAGGCTCTGGAATTTTGTACTAGCAGGTCCAAATACATGCAGTAGCAACAACTTAGCACCGAAATTGGCATCTTACACTTTTCCTTCTTTACATCTTTTGGCTTAAGAATTTGATAAGAATCATGTGAACATATGCCCTAAAAATTAAATGTTGTAAGCCAAGCGTGGTGGTCCATACCTGTAATCCCAGCACTCGGGACATGAAGGCAGGAGGATCAGGAGTTCCAGGCTAGTCTGGGCTACATAGCAAGTTCAATGCCAGCATGGGCTACATGGCACTCTGTCCTTAAAAATAAAATAAAATTAAATGTAAACTCATTTAAACAATACTGAGTTATGAGTTAAGAATGAGGAATCGAACTTCGCATCTCAGGCAAGGACTTGGATCATGTCCCTGATTCTGAGGAAAATGAAGAGCGTGTTTTGTCCTATGGCTCCTTTTAGCCTTGGGTAATACCAGGAAACCCTGCCATCCCAACACACATACACAAAGAGTAGTGCAACCCATGTCCAGTGGCCTGGCATAGTTTACTTGTTCCTTCCCTCCTTCTCAGACCATCCTTAAGAAAGTTCAGCAATGGTAACCCCACCCCACCAGGATCAATATCTAGACCAAGGTATGCCCAACCTGTTTTTATTAAATATTTTATTTTTATTTTATGTGTATGAGTATATTGCCTGCATGTATGTAAGCACACTCGTGTTGTGCAATGGCTACATAAGTCAAAAGAGGGGGTCAGATCCCCTGGAACTGGAGTTATGGATAGTTGTTAGCCACCATGTGGGTGCTAGGATTTGAACTCAAGTCCTCTGCAAGAGTAGCCAGTGCTTAACCACTGAGCCATCTCTCCAGTCCATGCCCAATCTTTTAATATTGTGACACAACATTGTCATCTACAAATTACTCTCAGAGAACCACACAATCAAACCCCTCAAAATCTCATATTCTAAGTGAGTTTACAATTTTGTGTTGGAATAAATTCATAGCTATTCTGGGCTGCAGATTGGACATGCATTACTGATAACATATATATATATATATATATACATATATATATATTATACAAAATTATCAAATCTAGACCCATGTTCCCCACCCTATGCCCCCACCCACCAGAGCTCATGTATTTTGCCAAACATGCTTTTCATCTCTTTCTCAATCTTTCTCGATATTCTCCATGTGGAAGTTGACTGTTCTGCAGAAGTTCACTGTTTCAGTCAGTTCTTTGATGCAGCCCTTTTTGTTGTTGTCATTGTTTTTTTCAATATGCATCACTCCCAACTTCTTGGACAAAAGCTCAAGGGGCCGTGCACAAGAAATACAACTAGGTAATTGGCACTAGCATCCACAGATGAGGGATACCATTCGTCGTTTGTTTGTCTGGGACTGTGTTACTTCACTCAGCATGATGTCTTCTAGCTTCAGCCATTTTCCTGCAAGGCTTGTGATGTCATCTTTACTGCTGCATAGAACTCCACTGTGTAGATGTACCACATTTTCTCTATCCACTCATCAGTTGAGGGTCATTTGGGTTGGTTCCAGCTCCTTGCTATTGTGAAGAGAGCTGAAATAAACATGGCCGTGCATGTATCTCTGTGGTGGGGTGAGTCTTGGGGGTACATGCCCAGGAGTGGTATGGCTGGGTCAGGTGGCAAGTTCATTCCAAGTCTGCCAAGGGCTCTCCACACTGCTTTCCATAGTGGCTGTATGAATTTACATTCCCACCAGCAGTGTATGAGTGTTCCCCTTTCCCCACAACCTCTCCAGCACTTGGTATCATTTGTTTTCTTGATCCTAGCCAGTCTTATTGGAGTAAGATGATATCTTAAAGTGGTTTTGATTTGCATTTCCTTAATGATTAGTGATGGTGAACACTTCTTAAGGTGTTTCTCAGCCATCTCTAATTCCTCACTTGTGAAGTCTCTGTTCAGCTCTTTGCTCCATCTATTGAGTGGGTCATTTGTTTTCTTTCTTCTTTGTTTTTTGAGTAGTTTATATATTATGGAAATCAATGTTTTGTCAGATGTTTCTGTGGTGAAGGTTTCCTCCCACTCTGTAGGATTTCTCTTCACTTCCTTGATTGTTTCTTTTGATGTCCAGAAGCTTTTGAGTTTGATGAGCTTCATTTGTCAATTGTCGACCTTAATTCTTGCACAGCTGCTGTCTGATTTTAGGAAGTCTTTTCCTACGCCTATGTCTTGTAGTCTCTGCCAACTTTTTCTTCTATCGCCTTCAGAGTTTGGGGTTTCACGTTAAGGTCTTTAATCTTTGTGGAGTTGACTTTTGTACAGGGTGAGAGGTAGGGGTTTAATTTCATTCTTCTACAAGTGGTGATCCAGTTTTGCCAACACCACTTGCTGAAGATGCTGTCTTTTCTCCATTGTGTCTTGGCCCCCTTGTCAAATATGAGATGGCTGAATTGTATGTGCTCAATTTTGGATCTTCAGTTTTGTTCCATTGGTCAACAGGTCTGTTTTTGTGCCAATACCAGGCTGTTTTTATGACTATAGACCTGTAGTATAGTTTGAAGTCTGATATAGAGATCCCCCCTGTGTTGCTCTTTTCACTCAGGGTTGTTTTAGCTATTCGGGGTCTTTTGTTTTTCCAGATGAATTTAAGGACTTTTTTTTTCCAAGCCTGTGAAGAAACTCTTGGGGATTTTAATTGGAATTGCGTTAAATCAATACAAGAGTTTCGGTAGAATGGACATTTTTACAATGTTAATTTTCCCAATCCATGAGCATGGGAGGTTTTTCCATCTTCTGATGTCTTCTTCAATTTCAAGGGTTTAAATTTTTTGTTGTAGAGATCTTTGGTGTCTTTGGTTAGGTTTGTTCCTAGGTATTTTATTGTTTTTGAGGCTACTGTGAGTGGGAAGGTCTCCTTGAATTCTTTCTCCAGTCACTTGTTGTTGGTGTAAAGAAAGGCCACTGATTTTTTTAGGTTAATTTTGTATCCTGCCACTTTGCTGAAGCTGTTAATCATTTCTAGGAGTTTTCTGGTGGAGTTTTTAGCATCCCTTAAGTAAACAATCATATCATCAGCAAATAGGGATAGCTTGACTTCCTCTTTTCCAATTAGTACTCCTTTAATTTCCTTTTCTTGCCTTATTGCTCTAGCAAGTGTTTCAAGCACTATATTGAAGAGGAGTGGTGACAGGGGGCAGCCTTGCCGAGTTCCTACCTTTACAGGGAATGTTTCTGTCGTTTCCCCATTTAGGATTATATTGGCTGTGGGTTTCCTGTAAATGGCTTTGATTACATTGAGGAATGATCCCTCCAATCCAATTCCCTCTAGGACTTTAAGCATGAAGGGATGCTGGATTTTGTCAAAGGCTTTTTCAGCGGATGACCTATTTTTTGTAAGAGCTCAAGTTTTCTGTGAAATATTTAATTATGGGACTTACTCATTTGGTTTCTGGCCTGTATATGCACTTTAAATTTATTTTTATTTTATGTGTGTTTTTTTCTGCATGTATAAGTGCACACATATTGTGCAAAGCCCACAGAGTCCAGAAGAGGGCATCAGATCCCCTGGAACTGGAGTTATAGGCTGTTGGTAGTTGCCATGTGGGTACAAGGACTCAAACTAGGTCCTCTGCAAGAGCTCAGGGCTCTTACCCACTGAGCTATCTCTCCAGTCCTCTATATATCTACTTTATATCATGAATACTTCCCTGGTTAAAGGCAGCTGATAAAACACCTGAAGCATCTTGTGACTAGGTTTTTTTAATTTTTATTTATTTTTGTATGTGTATGAGTGTACTGTCTGCATGTAGGTTTGTGCATCTGTATTGTGCAATGCTGCGGAGGTCAGAAGAGGGTCTCGGATTCCCCTGGAACTGGAGTTCTCTTGGAATTGGAGTTACAGATGGTTCTTAGCCACCATGTGGGTGCTGGGGATCGAACCCAGGTCCTCTGCAAGAGCAGTAGGTGCTCTTAACTGCTAGGCTATCTCTCCAGCCCCGTGACTAGGTTTTATAGTAAAGGCAGAAATTATTGATAAGTGTCTCTTGTGGTTTGAGTATGAAATATCCCGCACAATTTCGTGTATTTAAAGCAAATGCTTAGTCTTCAACCAATGTGCTGTTTTGAGAGGTTCTAGAAACTTAAGCAAGTGGAGCCTTGTTGCAGGAAGTAGGTGACTGGAGACATGCCTAATCTCTGCTTCCTGTTTACTGTGAAGAACCTCAGTTATAAACTGCACTGCCATGGTTCTGCACAAGCACATGAGACTAAGAAACCATGGACTGAAACCTCTGAAACTGGGAGCCAAATAACCCTTCCCTAAGTTGTTCTCTCAGGTACTTTAGTCATATCAACAAGAACAACAACACAGTATCCATGTTTGTGAAGAAATAACCCTCCCTAAGTTGTTCTCTCAGGTACTTTAGTCAAATCAACAAGAACAACAACACAGTATCCATGTTTGTGAAGAAATAACCCCTCCCTAAGTTGTTCTCTCAGGTACTTTAGTCAAATCAACAAGAGCAACAACACAGTATCCATGTTTGTGAAGAAATAACCCTTCCCTAAGTTGTTCTCTCAGGTACTTTAGTCAAATCAACAAAAGCAACAACACAGTATCCATGTTTGTGAAGAAAGACTCCACAACTTATTATTTTCACAGGTGTGGTTTATTCTCAGGTCTTAGCAAGAGGGGCCCTTAACCCTATTCTTTGCACCTCTTTTGGTTATATAAGCACTCTACCAACTGAGCTATATCCCTAGTCCCTGATTTTAAGAATTTTAGTAGTCATCGCTCAGTATACGTGAGGGGAATCAGTTCCTGGACCCCCTTTGGATACCCAAAACTGTGGATGCTTAAGTGTCTCATCTAAAATGGTGCAGTATTTTCATAATCTATGCATTTCCTTATGCTTGCTTTCATTCATCTCTAGATTGCTTATACCTAATACAATGGGAACGATTTATTAAATGTTATACTGTATTGTTTAAAGGACAGTGACCAGAAGGAAGTCTGAACATGTTCAGTACAGGTGTGAGTTTTATCTGTGGTTCACTGAATCTGCAACTGTGTAGCTGTCAGACATACAGGGACAGCTATAAAGGATCTGGTAATGACATGAAAGTGTGGGTAGCTGGCAGGCCACTTTGCCACAAGGTCCTCATATCCTGCTCCTGCTCCAACAGGAGAAACTTGGAGTATTTACTTAGAACCAGAAAATACGGCTGTTCTCAAGCAATTCAAGCCTCATACCCATGATGCACTGGACATTGTTGCTGCTGTCACCCTGCCAAGCTCCTCTTCCCAGCTTACTTTCTTAAGCTGCTCAGAGTTAAGCACTGAGCACTTTGAAGGCTTCCAAGTAAAGAAGAATAAACTAGAGAAGAAATGAGGCCAGGCTTCCTGGACTGAACACCACTTCACCAAGTCCCTAAGCCTTTCTATCTGTTTTGTCAGCTGTAAAATGAGCAGACTAATTCAGCCCTGCTTCAGAGGGCAACGAGTGGCAGGTTTAATTAATGACGATTGTGACAGGCTTTGTAATGTAAAATTGTCTATAAATGAAAAGGAGCATTAGAGCTATTTTCCCGGAGCACACTAAGTTTGGAGTGCATCCTGCTGCCACAATTAGGCTTTCAAGTCCTGTTCACAGTGGTACATTTCCCAGATAGAAAGCAGGGCTTGGTAATGGAGTAGAAACACAAACATGAAACCAGCGCACGTCTCAAATGTCTGGCTGGCAGGCAGTGCCAAGATCCACACTGGGTCCAGCTAGTGGCAGGTGACAGACTGAATCCAAAAACAAAGAACATGCATCCATTTATTCCTGGGACTATTCTAGGAAGATCCTTGAGATCCAAAGTATCATAGAAAGATCTTGCAGTAGTTCCTACCATCCCTGTCTCCTTTTCTCAACTGACAGCTCACCTTGACAGTATTTTCTTTAGGGACAGCTCTGTGTACTGAGGACATACAACAAGGGTCAGGGCCTGTAGTCCTTACTTTTCTGTTACTCTGATAAAACACTGACCAAACCAACTTGGGGAGTAATGGGTTTATGTCAGTACAGTCCTCCATCACAGGAAGCCAGGGCAGGAGCTCAGGCAGGAACCTGGAAGCATGAACTGAGACTGAGACCATGGACAAATGCTTACTGGCCTGCTTTCTTCTACAACTGAGGACCACCTGCCAGGGGGATGGCATCACCCACAATGGGCTGGGCCCTCCCATATTATACAACAATCAAGAAAATGCCATAAAGCCAATTCCCCACCTGAGGTTCCCTCTTCCCAGGTGTGTCAAGTTGAGGATTGAAGCCAACCATAACAGGGCCCTCTAGAGAGGTTTCATGTTATAGTACACTTAAAAGCCATGGCTATGTGATCTACCAGAAGTCCTATAGGTTCTGCTGAGAGCCATTCAGGAAATTTTCATTACTTTCAACACCCTGGGCTTTCTGTCTCTCACACACAATTCATCTAACAATATGCATTTGAAGTAAATTATAACTTGCACATATTTATTGGATTTTATGGTTTGGTCCACAAAGTCTTACGTTGCTGAAGGATCACTCCCCAGCTGGAGATGCTATTTGAGAAGTGAATGGATTGTGAGAGTACTAACTTCAATGGATTTATCCATTGATGATGTGATAGCTGAATGGGCCAATAGGAGATAGGACCTGGCTGGAATAAGTGGACACTGGGAATGCCTTTAAATGGTATATCTGTCCTCAGCCCTGCCTCAGCCCTGCTTCTCGGCTGTCCTGAGGTGAGCAGCCTTCTCTGTTGTACTCTTCTGCTACCATAATGTTCTTTCTGGACACAGGCATAAAATGAGAGACCCAGTTGACTGAAACCTCAGAAATGAGCCAAAATAAATCTTTCCCCCTTTAAGTTAGTTTTTTCCCAGTATTTTGCCAGTGTTAAAAATCTAACAACACAATAGAGTCAGTTGCTCCTTCCTCTGATCTCTCTTGTGTTTTAAAAATGGCATATTCATGGGCTGGAGAGATGGCCTAGCAGTTAAGAGTGCCGACTGCTCTTGCAAAGGACCAGGGTTTGATCCCCAGCACCCACATGGCGGCTGAGAACTGTCTTTAACTCCAGTTCCAGGGGAATCCGACACCCTCTTCTGACCTCCATGGCATTGCATGACACGGGTGCACAAACCTACATGCCAACAGTACAGTCATACACACAAAAAATAAAAATTTAAAAAATGGCATATTCATATTTGCATTGTGTTATAAATATGCTTGCACAGCCTCTTCCTTGATATTAGGAAACCTCAAGAGGGTCTCAATCATTGTGATGCCAAGACTGGCACCAGCATCTTCTTTATAACACACACACACACACACACACACACACACACACGCAACAAGTGATGGAAATTAGAGAAAAGCCTGATGTCTACTAAGCAGCTGCATTTTCAATTGTAAAAACATTTTTGTTGGAAGATTTACTTGCAATGATATACTGGTTAAGATAAAAGTTTTCAGTTTCAGCCAGCTTAGATCTATATCTGGGTTCTGCAAGTTACCATTCATGAAAGTTTGAACTGGTACTTAACTATCTGTGTCTCAGATTCATCATCTTTAAAATAGAAGTAGTATTATTTACCTTATAGGGTTGTAAAGATTTTTGAATTTGGGATATAACTCAGTGCTTGCCTAGCCTAAGCAAAGCCCTAGGTTCAATCCCCAGCATCACATATACCAGGCATGGTGGTGCATACCTGTAATCCTGGTACTTGAGAGGTGGACGCAAAGGATCCGGAGTCCAAGCCATCCTCATATGCACAGCAATTTTGACGTAGTCTATAGGACACATTGTCTCAAAAAAATTAAATAATACATTCTGTATGAAATAGCATAGTGCCTGGGACAAAACAAGATCTCTTTCTCTTCTTCTTCCTCTTCCTCTTCCTTTTCCTCCTCTTCCTCGTCCTCCTTTTCCTCTTTCTCCTCTCCATAATCAGTTGCAGATCATAGGGGAAGGAGTCTTAGTTGCTTTTAGAGCCTAGAAGTACAGCCTTCAGATTTACCAGCCTGCCTCATAGTTCTCATAATGCATCTTATAAATCTGGAGTAGCAGTCCATTCAGATCAGAATCTCCAATTTTTCTGCTTCTCACCCCTAACTTCAGATCTTATTCCCTGGCCACTCGAAGTATGAATGAAACAGTTCTCATTTATATGTAATAAGAGGGCTGTTTAAAGGGCTCTTTCTGGCTGGAGAGATAGTCTAGCAGTTAAGAGCACCAACTGCTCTTGCAGAGGACCCAGGTTCCATCCCCAGCACCCACATGGCGGCTGAAAACCATCTTTAACTCCAGTTTCGGGGGAATCCGACACACTCTTCTGACCTCTGAGGCATTGCATGACACAGGTGCACCAACCTACATGCAGACAATACATTCATACACATATGAAAATAAATAAAATAAATAAATAAATAAATAAAGGGCTCTTTGCAAATGAATTGCTTGTGCATTATGCATAGTCCATTTTGTCGACCATAAAACATATTGTCAGGCACATGTAGACCTTGTCAGCCAAGTCCCAATGTTTTTGGAATGTCTTTGGTTTAAATGGATTCTGCTCTCTGTCCCTGACTCCTGGTTATTCTATGTGAAAAAGTGTTTTTTGTCATAGACAAAAAGTTTTTTTTTCACAAGTTTGCTGAAAAAAATGTTTTCTACTAACAAATTATATCCAATTAATATTCTGTGTTTCAGGGAGAAGGCAGAGCAGTAATTAGGTACCCTGAAGAGGAGGGTGTAGAAGTACCGGCTGCTCTCCACTGACAGCGGTGACTACAGGCAGGAGAAGGCACCTTGTGGTTTCCCATTCAGTCTTTGCCTCCTTTCCTGAGCCTCTCCACAGGGAGCACAAGTGCCCCTGCTGCCCTAGCCACAGATACTTGGGGTAGACACTCTAAACCCAAGATGAGACAGTGATTCTCTCCCAAGCCCATTTGGAATTGGGACACAAAACTGGTTAGTCACAATTAGCCTCAGAAGCAGGACAGCCTCTACCAGGTAAAGCCGCTTTCAGTATGCATACTCAGAAGTACCAATGCTGCTAGTCTCACAGAAAGATAGCCGCTCCTCAACTAAGAAAAAAAGGAAATTTTCTTCCAAGGAGCCACCTAGCCCTGTAAGCCCCATGCCTGCAGCTGTTGCTGGCAAGAAGAGTATCACAAAGAAAAAGAGAAAGTTCAGAAAACACCTCAGGAAGATTAGAATGGACTTTTGGGTGGAGAGGCATGCCCACAACAGATACCTTCCCAACTCCATGATTAACCCCAATAAAAAAAAAAAAAAAATCACACACAAAAAAAGAAGTAGAGGAAAGCGGGCTTTGGAGAGAGGAGACCAAAGCAATCAGAGGGAGGAGAAATGAGAAACTAGGTTGCCCTGAGAGGAAGAAAGACGTGGCAGGAGCACAGCGGTCTCTGTTCCCAGTGGCCTCTCAGGACTTGGTCCCCACTCCCGTGGGGCCTGGCCCTGGCAAGTGTCCAGTATTCAGCCATTTCAGCTTAGACAAGTGTGAGAGGGCTCTGTTTCTTCAAACCCGAGGATCCAGGGCTAAGCCCATGAGCAGGAAAGAAAAGGGGCCAAGACAAGGATCTGCCCTTTGATGCCCACTCTGGCTTCATCACACTGGCTTGCTGCTGACAGCCACACAGATGATTTCTGCTGATAAAATTAGAGGCAACAGATTCAGAGTTAGCCTGAAACAATGCTCTCTGTCATTTCCTGATACATTCTCTTGTACAATAGGAACTTTGTCTAACCTGGAAGTTTTCTACAGGGTTTTATGTACCTGCAGATGTCACTGATCATGTATGTTGCAGAAACAAAACAGAATAGTCCATGTCTCTCCAATTTCACTAACAGTTGGTCAAGCCTATGCCCTAGGAATCGGACACTGATCTGTAGGTGCAGCCTTGCCCCAGATTCAGAGGCAAATCCTGTCTAGCTGAAGGCTCTAAAGAGTCCTGTTTCAGTAGTTCTGGGAACACAGGTTACCCCGTGACTTTTTCTGCTCCAGTCAGAAGTGTGGCTACTGACTTGGGTTTCTGCTTTCATGCTGAGAGTGAATCTCAGTTCTGATCCCCTGTCAAAGTCTTTAATGACTCAGCCTTTGGCCCTTACCTGTACAACCCAACCATGGCCCTACATCCTTCAAAATTAATACTTTAGTCCTGGAGAGATGATGGCTCAGCAGTGATGGGCTTTCCCACCATCCATGTTGGGTGACTCGCAGCCACTCACTCCAGCTCCAGGGGCCTCTGGCACCTGTAAGCACATGCACATGTACTCACAGAGACACAGACATACACAAAAACAAAAAAATAGTATTCTAATTTACACCTGCTCTCCCAGGCCATGCCCCTGAAATGCAAAGCAAGCTGAGATTTCTGTCTGCTCTTGTCCTGCATGACCCGCCGTCTGAGCCACTTACACTGCCCCTTCCAGCAGCGACCCCCATTCCAGCTCTGCTTTCGTCACTGCAGTCATTGTATGTACTTACTTATAGGAGGCCATGTATCACTTTCTAGCTCTTTTTTTTGTTTGTTTTTTTTTTTTTTTTTTTTTTGGTCTTTTTGAGACAGGGTCTCTCTGTAGCTCCAGCTATCCTGGAACTCGCTATGCAGACCAGGTTGGTCTTGAACTCACAGAGATCTGCCTGCCTCTGCCTCCCAAGTGCTAGGATTAAAGGCATGAGCCACCATGCCCAGCTTTCTAGCTCTTTTTAACTGTGGTGTTCTGTAAGCTACTATAGCAGTTATTACTTCTGAGGGTTCATGAGGTCCTGCAGCTCCACCTGCCTGGCAGAGCTCCTTCCACTGGAATCTTCTGGGTACCAATTACACTGCTTAGCATTTGATGCAGAACGGTGCAAAGGCGATGTAAGTGGTAGAACAAATGGGAGTTGTGAACATTGGCCCAGATCTTCAGGGCATTGGTTCAAATCCTTGTTCCTCTGCTTGGACAACTTTCTTTGTTTAATATTTTTTTATTTTATTTTTATGTGTGTGTGTGTGTGTGTGTGTGTGTGTGTGTGTGTGTGTGGCACTCGTGGACGTCAGAACATAATTTATAGGAGTCAGTTCTTTCCTTCCACCATCTGGGTTCCAGGGACTGGAACTTGGGTTGTTGGGCTCAGTAGCAGATGCCTTTACCTACTGAACTATCTCAGCAGCCCCTGTTAATTGTATTTTTTGAGTGAGGGTCTGATATAGCCAAGGTTGGCCCCAAACTTGTTATGTAGCAGAGGCTGATCCTGCTATATATCCTCCTGTCTCCACCTTGTAGTGTTGGGATTAGGCCTGCACCTCTACATCTAGTTTGTTCGTCTGTTTTTCTGAAACAGAGTCTGATTATGTAGCCCAGGCTTGTCTGGAGTTTACTATAGAGCCCAGGTCAGCCTCAAACTGGAGGTCTTCCTGCCTCAGCTTGCTGAGTGCTAGGATTAGAAATATATGCCACCACCACACCCTGATTTAAGTTTCTTAAATTTTCTAGAACCTAAAGGATCATACAAAACAAAGTACCTGAAAAAATTACTTTGAGATAGGGTCTCATTACGTGTAAATGCACTAGATATTTAATAAAATGTGCCTATTTTTCCTGCACTTAGGCTATTTAACAGGATTAGTGAGAAGTGATTCACACACTAATATGCCAACTCTAATTGTATAATTCAGTACCGTTTAGTATATTTACTGCACTTAAATATTTTATTTACATTTTTTTTTTTGGTCTTTTCCAGACAGGGTCTCCCTGTAGCCCTAGCTGTCCTGGAACTTGCTTTGTAGACCAGGCTGGCCTTGAACTCACAGAGATCCGCCTGCCTCTGCTTCCTGCGTGCTAGGATTAAAGGTGTGCACCACCACGCCCGACTATCATTGCTTAAACCAGGCGTGGTGGCGCATGCCTTTAATCCTAGCACTCGGGAGGCAGAGGCAGGCAGATCTCTGTGAGTTCAAGGTCAGCCTGGTCTACAGAGTAAGTTCCAGGCCAGCTGGGACTAAAGGGAGACCCTATCGCAAAAAGATGCAATGATAGCATGAAAGATGTGAGATTTAATTGTGTGTGTGTGTGTGTGTGTGTGTGTGTGTGTGTACGGGGTGTGGGTGGACTTGCACATCACATGGAGGCCACAAGAGGATGTGGACTGTCTTGCTCTATTCTCTGGTGTATTCCCCTAAGACAGGGTCTCTCACTGAACCTAGAGCTAGGCTGGCAGCCAACAAGGTCCAGAGATTCTCCTGTCTCTGTCTGTCCTCCTCCTGCCCCCACCCACCCACCAGCACTAGGGTTATGGGCCAGCATGCCTAGCTTTTTACACAGGTGCTGAGGATTTGAATTCAGATCTTCATGCTTACACAGCAAACACTCTTACTGCTGAGACATCTCCCCAGCCCTAGATATGAGGTTTAATAACAGTATATTTTAATTTTTTTTTTTTGGTCTTTTTGAGACAGGGTTTCCCTGTAGCCCCAGCTGTCCTGGAACTCACTCTGTAGACCAGGCTGGCCTTGAACTCATAAAGATCCGCCTGCCTCTGCCTCCCAAGTGCTAGGATTAAAGGCGTGTGCCACGACGCCCGGCTATTTTAATATTTTAGCTAGTTATATGTTATGTAAATTAATAGTACCATGCTATTTATTGCATTGGCAAAACAATTTGTGTAATATTGGGCTGTGCCAATACATAATATGGTTATCAGAACGGTTCCATTATTCTGTGCTGAGCACCCCACTCACCCAGATACTAAGGATTGAATCTAGGTCTTCGTGGACACTAGACATAAAGTGTATGACTTAGTTATAGCTCTGTCTTTTGTAAATCTTTAATTTTGAGACAGGTCTCAAAGTTATACAGGTTGGCCTTGAGCTTACTCTGTGCCCAGGCAGGCTATCCTCTTGCCTCAGTCTCCTGAGAAGCTAGGAATACAGGCTTGTGCCACTAGGACCTATAATTAGCACAAATGTCTAGAGAAATGAGAAACTAAGAATACTGTTTGCAGGAGCCAGTGATGTTTACCTGGAGACCCAAGCTAAGAGGAGATAAGCACCTTCTTCAGTCAGCTTTGACTTGGGTCAGAACTATAGAGGTGAATTTAAGTTAAGCAAGCAGATCTTGTGTTAGAGATATAGTTCCATGGTAGACTCATACATATGGGGCCCTGGGTTTGATCTCTGGTATTGCAGAGGGGAAGAGAGAGAGAGAGAGAGATCTCAATGTGATATAAGGTAAAAAGTTATAAATTGAAGATCTTAGAATTGGGATGGCCTGTTCCTTTCTAGCTTGAAATTTGACATTTATTTTATGTCAAAGGCCTGCCACTCAGTTCTTGGTCTGTGTGATATGTTGTGTGCTCAGGTAAGTAAACCACTCAAGTGGAACAGCTCTTTTTTCTTTAATGCATGGGTTGGAATGCTCTTCTATTCTTTCTCCTAGCTTCCATTCCTATTCTCTGCCCCTTCCTTTCTTTAAAAAAAAAGTCTAATTTAATTTTTTGAGACAGGGTTTCACTGTGTGGCCCTAGATGGTCTGGAACTCGCTATGTAGACCCGGCTGGCCTCAAATTCACAGAGATCACCCTTCCTCTATCTCCCTAGTGCTGGAATTAAAGGTATACACCACTGTTTCCCTTCCCTTCCTTTCTTTTCCTTCCTTTCTTCTTTTTCTTTTTGTAGTCCAAGGATCAAGCCCACAGTTTCACATATTCTAGGCACATGTTATACTGCTGAACTACACTTAGGAGTAAACACCCTGTTCCCTGCTTTTTGATCTGAGAACCGAGAAACAGAAACTCCAAAGTGTTGGTATGGATACTTTATTTGAAGCTCAGTGATAACTGAATGTTCTTAAAATTTGGCCTGGGCATCACCTCATCAAGAGATTGTGTTCATATCTTTCTTCCCAACTTGCTGAGAAGTGATTTTACTTCAGTAGATGTAGAATATTTATACTACAGAACTTAGTAAACACTACGGATACTAGAGTTAACTGAGTTGATTTGTTTTTGACTTCCACATACCAATTATGCTATAAATTTCAATTTTCACCTGAAATGTGTTTTTTTATTATACATTTAGCTTTCGGCAAACTAAAAATTCAGTTCTTTCCTGAATTTATATTTGCATTATCTTTTAAATTATGTCATTAATAATGGCTGTCTTTTGTTGAATGCTTATGTACATGTCTTTTCTGCAATATGAGTGGATATTTGCAATTGTGAAAACTGAACCTCAGATATGTCCTGTGTATTCATATAGCTAACAATTGGCAGAGCATAGAATCAAGCCAATTGAATCTCTTTGGCTTTTCCAAGCTCAGCTGGAAGACTTTTTAATACTAGACCTATCACGGGAAAGCAATAGGTAGAATGAGGGAGACAGGAATTTCTCATGTTGTTCTTTGCATTGAGATGAAATTCAGTTCTCTATTTAAAAAAATTTTAAGGTGAAAAAATTATACATATTTAGAGCCAATGCTTCATGTGGAGAAATATTCACATGTAAGAGAAATTTGGAATTTAAGGTGTTCAGTTTAGTTAACTAGTATCAGATTAATGGACTATTTAGGGAAAAATACTGGGGGGATTAGACTTACTCTCAACTGTCTTCCAAGCCACATAGCTTTCTTTAGGAAAACCCATGGTAGCCATCGTCTATATGTTGAGATCCTATGCACAGTTGTGTGAATGACTTTACATACCAGGAAGAAACCTCCAAGGGAAAGTCTCTCCACTGGCACAAGTGGCTCCTTGTGCCACCTATTGGAATTTGAAAGAACATTCACAGTGTTCCTTTTTTTTTTTTTTTTTAACTAATTAATTTATTTTTGTATGTGTATGAATGTACTGTCTGCATGCAGGTCTGTGCACCCGTGTCGTGCAATGCCTTGGAGGTCAGAAGAGGGTCTCGGATTCCCCTGGAACTGGAGTTCTCCTGGAATTGGAGTTACAGACGGTTCTTAGCCGCCATGTGGGTGCTGGGGATCGAACCCGGGTCCTTTGCAAGAGCGTCGGTGCTCTTAACCGCTAGGCTAAGCCAGAACAAATGAAAGACATTGCATGTTATAAGTCTGTATGAAAGAAATCATCAACCACCTAAGAGTCTGAGACCTAAATAATTCTTCTCTCTTTTTGGTACTAAGGATGGAACCTAGGACTTCATACACACTAGGCAAGAATTCTGTCACTGACACATATAAATAATAAAATTCTGTCACTGACACATATAAATAAATTTTTTTTTATTATGAGACAGGATCTTACTAAGTTTCCTGGGCTGGCCTTGAACTCATTCTGTAGCTCAGGCTGGCCTTGAATTCAACAATTCTCATGCCTTAATCTCCCAAGCAGCTGAGAGTATAGGCCCAGCTCCAACTGATTTTTTTCTTTTAAATTTATTTTTATTTATTTACTGTTGTTATTGAGGGGGGGCATGCACATACCATGGTGTGCATATGGGGTCACAAGACAACTGAACTTGGGTCATCAGGCGCCATCTCACCCCCTCAACTGATTTTTTTTTTTTTTGTCTTTTTTGAGACAGGGTCTCTGCTATGTAGACCAGGCTGGCCTTGAACTCACAGAGATCCACCTGCCTCTGCCTCTCGAGTGCTGGGATTAAAGGCATGCACCACCACGCCTGGCCCTGATTTTTTTATTATCAATGAGTATAGTGAATTGTAGTTGGGATTTATTGAGCATGGGCAGTATACTATGCACTATCTCATTCTATCTTTACATAACCTTATGAAATATTCATTTTAGGGGACTGGCGTGCTAGCTCAGTGGGTAAAGTGCTTGCCATGCAGGTACAGAGATCTGAATTGGATCCTCAGACCTATAGAAATAGCCATGCAGGATGGCACACATTTGTGATTACAGCACTGAGGAGAATCCATGGTTCCCAGTGAGAGACCCTGTGTCAAAAAGCTGAATGGGGTGGGGGGGGTGGACAGATGGCTAGCGGTTAAGAGCACTGACTGCTCTTGAAGAGGACCAGAGTTTGATTCTCAGCACCCACAGGGCAGCTAACAACCACCTGTAAGTCTAGTTCCAGGGGAATCTGATGCCCTTGTCTGACCTCTGCAGGCACTGCATGACATGAGTGCACCTACGTACATGCAAACAGTTCATTCATCCACATAAAATAAAGATAAAATATTTTTTAAAACCTGAATGGGCCAGGCATGGTGGTAGACACCTTTATTTATTTATTTTTTATTTTTTTGGTCTTTTTGAGACAGGGTCTCCCTGTAGCCTCAGCTGTCCTGGAACTCACTCTGTAGACCAGGCTGGCCTTGAACTCACAAAGATCCGCCTGCCTCTGCCTCCCAAGTGCTAGGATTAAAGGCGTATGCCACCATGCCCGGCAGGTACATACCTTTAAATCCCAGCACGTGGGAGGCAAAGGCAGGCCAATGTCTGTGAGAATCAAACCCAGCCTGGTCTTCATAGTCCCTGGCCACAGGGAGTCCCTGTCTATAAACAAGACAAAACAAAGCAAAACAACAACAAAGAAAAACTAGATATATGGCTCCTAAGGAACCTATACTAAGGTTGACCTCTGGTGTCCACATGCACACACATGCACACACACACACACACACACTTTTCATTTTATAGGCAGGAAAACAATCTGAGAGGCTTAAGTGGCCTTCTGAGTTAGTTTCTGTGCTCTAAGGAAAGAGAGTTTACATCGTTGCTCTGTATACTGCAGACATTGAAAAAGTAGTTGAGTCAGTTTTTTGCTATGAATAAGCAGAATAACATTTTTAATACTTTGAGCTCTTTAACTATTAGTCTTTTAATCAGCTTTTATCTAATGGAAAAACAGAATTTCAATTATTTCGCTTGTGTACATTTCCTCAGAGAAGAAGCTGCAGTTACTACATGTAATCCTAAAACCAGTACAGATTGTTTTCCCAAGTTTAGAAAGAAGTTAACTGAGGCCTACCCAGAATTCAGTGGTCTTTTGGGTTTTTTATTCACACCAAATTCAGAGAGAGAAATGATCAAAAGTATGCATCCAGAAAGGTTTAATAAAGTTATAACTAGAAGGATTCTAGCTGAGCCAAATGGCTAATCCACAAAGAACATCGTTAGTTATGTTGAGCCCAGAACTCCATTGCTAGGGAGCTTAGTACTAGGAATTCAAGGAGAGAATAATTCCTGACCTTCAAGAAGCATGTGGGAAGACAATACACATGTAGAGAACATGAAATAGCAGTCCCTAAGCAAGAAGATGGATGTGCTGAGTCCAGGCCAGTGCTTCTTACATTGGGACCTACACTTACCTCATGGGAATTTGTTAAGATTCAGATTCTGGCTCTGAAGATTCAGGATGATGTTCTAGAATCTACATTTCCAAAAAAAGTTACAAAGAATTGCCAGTGTTTTTGGTCTACAGAGTGGTAAAGCTCTGGCATGGATAACCCTGTAAGTTGTTTCTGTAACATCCTCATATACACTGCAAGCATAGAACAGGAGGAGCCCCAAGCCTGTCAACTGGCAAGTCAACTGGCAAGGGCAAAAGCTGTTCCTGGAGTGACCTGGTTTGATTGATGACAGAGGAACAGATGGACCCCATCTGCAAAGATTTCCAGGCTAATGGGGGAATGTATCCTGGCAGGGGATCCCATGCCTAGGTCCTTGGAGATCACAGATGGCTCCATCAAAGGGACGACTGAAGAGAATTTCATTAAGGGAGTACTTAAAAGGCAAGCTGCAGGATTCACGGAAACCAGTGAAAGAGTATAAGGTACCAACACCCAGTGCAGAGGGGAGGGCAAAAGGGGGAACTCCATGTGAACAATGAAGGACCATGGAAGCAGCCGAAAAGGAATGAGCAAAGTACAACCGACGTTGTTCTCTGTCCCTGTGAGCCTCAGCAGTGCCTCCCATTGGCCTAACCCAGCTAGAGACCAGACAAGAGAGCAGTGTGAAGGATGGAGAGATCTGGTGGCAGATGCAGGAGGGGAAAAAAAAATCTCTCATAGTCCCCAAATAATCTTTGCCAGCCCAGCCCAAGGAGAAGGCGGGGGTTCAACCTCAGGAGTTACATTAACATGAAAAAATAAAATTACACCAGTATTTTGGGTCTCAGCATCTTACACCTGGTACTATTGGTTTTTATTATCAATTTGACACAAACTAGGGTCCCTGGAAGAGGGAACCCCAATTGAGACACTGTCTCCATTACATGGGCCCGTGGGGGTAGAAGAAAGCTGGCCAAGAGAAAGGGGGAGCAAGCAAGCCAGTAAGCAGTGTTCTTTTGTGGTCTCTGCTTCAGGTCCTGGCTCCAGGTTCCTACCTTGAGTTCTCACCTCAGTGTCCCTTACCGCTGGACTGCAACCTGTGACATGAAATCAACTCTCCCTTCCCAACTTGTTTTTGTTATGGTGTTTATCATAACAGAAAACAAACTAGGACACACCTTATCCATGGGCGCTTGCTCTGGTGTGCATGTCGGGCTTTATAGATGAAAGATGGATTGAAGCCCTCCACCCCCAGTTGGTGTTTCAGGTACAAGGCTCTTGTCACTTTTTGGACCAGCACCACCGAGACGTGCGCCTAGAGCGGCCGGCCCGCCCTCCGTCCCCTCCGCCCCACTCCGCAGCCTCTATCCCGGAAGTTGATGCCAGGGCTCGCTATCCGCTAGCGGGAGCGGCTCGGCTCACCTCCGAGACACGAGTGGCAGTGCTCGTCAAGTTGTCACCATGCCTGTGAGTGCTTCCCGGGGGACTCGGGCTTCCTGCGAGCTTGCCTGTCTGGCGGTTCCGGCCCGCGCGGTGTGCTGCCCGCCGCGGGACTCTCGCTCGCTCGGAGGGCGGCGCGGCTTGTCTGGACTTGCCTGGGGCACGGCATGGCGGGCCCTGGCTGGGCATGAGCCCGGCGACGGGGAGCCGTCCCAGGGGTGCCCTCGGGAGGGCGCCGGTTCGCGGAGGGGCCTGTGTCCCCGCGGGCGTCGAGGGTCCGCGTGGCCTGCACACCCCGGGCCAGCACGCCGCAGCCTCCCGTCAGAGCAGACGTTGACCCGGGCAGAGGGCGCCTGGCGTCGGCATTCTGTGCGGCGAGCGAGTGAGTGGTCTGAGCCTCGCTCTGACATAGCGCTGTGACTGTTGAGCCCAGGGAAGAACGGAGTCATCGATCGCCATAAAGCCCTGTTCTAGTGGACCGAAGTTTAAAAGTCACTTTAACGTCTGAATTTGCTGCTTCTGCTTTCTGTGTGTATTCCCTGTAAGGTTAAGTAGACCAACGTTGTGGTTTAACTCCAGCATTAATACTATGTTCTCTTTATTCAGTTGGCTAGAGATTTACTCCATCCTTCCTTGGAAGAGGAAAAGAAAAAACATAAAAAGAAACGGCTAGTTCAGAGTCCAAATTCTTATTTCATGGATGTAAAATGTCCTGGTAAGATTTCAGTTTTTTATTTTCCTATAAGGAAATGTCTGAAAAGATTGGAACTTTGTAAGTCAGGACCCTACATTAAATACAAGTGAGATTATTGTATTGACACAAGGCACATTTTTGTAAAAAACAAAACAAAAAAAAAAACAAAACCACTCAAACCAAAGTAGAAACATGGGATGGATGATGAAATTTTCTTTGCTTACTGTTCACTGTGTTAGCCATTATCCATACATATGTGCCTACTTAGTAGTTGGAGTGTGACCAGTGAAAATGGAGATGGTCCTTAAAAGAAAAACACACTGAACTTTGAAGATGCAGCATGAAAAAAAATGCATATATTACTGAAATTACTGTTTCTGAAATACTGACTTTAATAAAAATATTTCACCTTTAAAAGAAATTGATATGGCAGGGCTGGAGAGATGACCACTGGCTGCTCTTAGGACTGGGGTTCAGTTCCCAGCACCCACATGGCAGCTAACAATGGATCATAACCCCAGCTCCAGGGAATCCAGTGCCCTCTTTAGTCCTCCATGGGCATTCCATGCACAGGCACACTTAATATATCAGAACACTCATACACACAAAAATAAAAATTAATATATGGCCACTAGAATAGTTTGTTACATATATGGCTTTGCTATTTCAGCAAGCACCAGTGTTTATAGGAAATGTATAAAACGTTATATAAATAACAAGTGTTTACAAATTGCTAAAAAATAAGATGAACTGGTACCGCTTTCATCATCTTTTCACATTTTATAATTATATTTCCCCCTCTTCCCTTTTTAGGTTGCTACAAGATCACCACGGTTTTCAGCCACGCTCAGACAGTGGTTCTTTGTGTGGGTTGTTCAACAGTGTTGTGCCAGCCTACAGGAGGAAAGGCTAGGCTCACAGAAGGTATTATCATTTGGCTTTTTTTTTTTTTGTCTTTTTTTGAGACAGGGTCTCCCTGTAGCCCCAGCTGTCCTGGAATTCACTCTGTAGACCAGGCTGGCCTTGAACTCACAAAGATCCGCCTGTCTCTGCCTCCCAAGTGCTAGGATTAAAGGCGTGCACCACCACGCCCGGCCATCATTTGGCATTTTCTAACCTAGTAATGAGAGTGTAAATTTCTTACTATGTATGTATTATGTAATAATAAAATTATTATGTATTTTGTATATTATTTTTTATGTACGTAAGTAGACTTCCCAGTTCATTGGATAGATTTATGTTCTTGACAGTATAGTGGTCTTTATTTTTCATTTTAAAATGGCCAAATATTAAATATTTATTTACCTACTGTGCTTACCTTGGAATAAACTAAAAACAAACAGAATGGAAGCAAGTGTAAATACATATCATAGTCCACAGAGCTTTTTAAAACCATGGCGTTAAGAGATTTTATTTTGTATGTATTTGGTGCATATGACTTGAGACTTTTATCACTGCCAGCTAGTGAAATTTAAAGTAAAATCAGAAGTAAAATTTAGCATCAAATACCCTACTTTAATACAGTAAGAAAAAAGAATTGTGTGTATAGTGTTCATAGTAATATAGTCAAATTTTCAGTTCTTTATGATACTTGAAATTTGCTTGGTTTTGGGAGCTGTGAATTCCATTTTCTCACTGGAAGAGTTATAGTGGATTAGCAGAAAATCTAAGATCTAGCTGGATGTGGTGGCTCACGCCTTTTAATCCTAGCACTTGGGAGGCAGAGGCAGGCGATCCCTGTGAGTTCAAGGCCAGCCTGGTCTACAGAGTGAGTTCCAGGCCAGCTGAGACTAAAAGGAGACCTTGTCTCAAAAAGACCAAAAAGAAAAAAAAAGAAAATCTAAGATCTATTTGGTGCGGCTGGGTGAGATCCGAGTATAATGTCAGCATAAGGCATGTGTCATTTCACTCTTAATATGCACTTGGAAGATTGCTGAAACTTTTATTTCATGCAGTGATCTTGCAGGATTGCATGAATATGCTGATAGATGGGGTAAAAGTGGGTATCTATAGCAGAATTCCTAACATCTGAGAATGCTAATAAAGTTATTTTCTTGAGAAACTGAAAAGAGGAAGGGGACTGGTAGGAAGAGGGAAAATGTGTCTTCAAAACAGTTTTAACTGTGGAAGTCAAGTTTATGGTCTTAAATAGACTCCATTGTAGCATTTGGAATATGAGTTGTTTTGATTATGTCAGAATAAACTAGATACATTTATAATAGAAAATTTATGGTGTTAATCAAGATATCCAACCCTAAAACTTAAATTTTCTGTTTAAAATCTAGTATTCCTAAATCTAATCTAAGATTCCTAAAACTTGATTATTTTTTTACTTAAAAAGTACATTTTTTTCCATTAAAATTAACCCCAAATGGAATAAACTTCTATTTAATACACTGTCATTCCTTTACAGGCTGTTCATTTAGAAGAAAGCAACACTAATGATCTTTGTGCATTTGCGTTTTCTCACAGAAAGCCTTATCTTCAGTTACTCTACGAAGACAATATAATTATGTTTGATTTTGTAAGCTGAACAATCCCCTATTTTGGTGTCAGTTTTTCAATAAAGTTTTAATTATGGACAAATTATCCCCCTGATTTTTTTCTTTTTAAAAGTATGTGTGAGTGGCTGTACATTGAGTTGTACTACGTATATGATCTTGGTGGGTTTTTTCTTTTTCAGACAGGCTCTCTTTGTAGCCCCAGCTGGCCTGAAACCAACTATGTAGACCAGGGTGACCTTGAACTCACAGCAATGTGCCTACCTCTGCCTCCAGAATAGGAGAATTAAAGGTGTGGAGCACCATGCCAAGCTTAGTTTAAACTTTTTTTTTTGGCGACAGGGTCTCCCTTTGTTTAAAAGTGTATTCTGGCCAGGTGTGGTGGCGCATGCCTTTAATCCTAGCACTCGGGAGGCAGAGGCAGGCGGATCTCTGTGAGTTCAAGGCCAGCCTGGTCTACAGAGCGAGTTCCAGGATAGCTGGGGCTACAGGGAGACCCTGTCTCGAAAAGACAAAAAAAAAAAAAAAAGTGTATTCTGACTAGATGTGTCCCATTTAGCATAAACCCTAAATATTTGATTATCAGACCATTTTAACTTACAATGACTGGAATTAAATGTATCTTTTTAGGATATTACAGCTCCATTTTCACAGGTGTAGGTAGAGTTCTGTCCAGTCCTGGTGTTTGCTATTGGTCTTTCAGTTTTGTTTCAATGGGATTGCCAGGACAACAAACTTTTTCTATTTCTTTTACATAGTCTGCCTCATTTCATACTATACCAGGTCCTCTGCTTTCTTGCCTACCTCAGAAGGAACTAGGGCTCAGGCTGTAGCCTAGTGGTAGAGCACTTGACCAACACACATGAGGCCCTAGGTTCAATAACCAGGATTGCTAGAGGGCAAAGTAAATTTGCTTTGTGAATTTATTTTATTATTGTTTATTATTTTTATGTATATGAAAGTACTGTCTGCATGCAGGTCTGTGCACCCGTGTCGTGCAGTGCCACAGAGGTCAGAGGAGGGCGTCGGATTCCCCTGGAACTGGAGCCAAAGACGGTTCTCGGCCGTCATGTGGGTGCTGGGGATCAAACCCGGGTCCTCTGCAAGAGTGGTCAGTGCTCTCAACAGCTGAGCCATCTCTCCAGCCCCTGTGAACTCCTCCGTCAATATCAGCTACACCTCAACAGCCTGGAGATATTGTGCAACAGTGGCAGCCAAGTGTCTATATATATCCCAAATCTATTTGGCTATTAGCTCTCTCCTTGGAGGAATAACTCACAGTGGATGCCACAAGCTTATGTCCTCTAGTGGTTAGGAGATGTTATAAGCCACAATAAGAACTTGTCACCCTTTATAGAGAAACCACAGTTTGCGGATTAGCATACCATCCAAGCATCTGTGTCTATGCTCACAGCTTAGCTTGACATAATAAGTGGTACTGCTTAAATGCCTGTACATCCAATAGCTTGTGCTTTGTTAGTATGACTAAAAAGGGTATCACTGGGAAAGCTGTCAATCCATGAAGGGAAACAACCTGAACAGACTGGAGTCCAAAATGACAACTCCAAAGAAATTAGACTGTTTTCTTCTCACCCACTTGTGCCCCTTTCCCAAAGCCCAGGGAACAAACTGCGGAAGAGGAGGCGTGGTAGATTGTAAGGGCTGTGGAGAGATAGGGGTGAATCATGAGACTACAGGAATATAGTCTGGACTCCTGATTGATCAACATGCCTGTGCATACAAGCTTCTCTAACTGGACTATGGGAACCTTGGGTTGTTCAAAATTTGGACATAGATACTTGCAAAATGCACCAATTACCTAATTGTATGACATACTGAGTTACATCAATGTTATCTGCAAACAACTGTGTCATTATATTGTAGAATCCCTTAAAAATAAAAACAAAAAACACTTAAAAAAAAAACCCTACATTCAATCCCTGTGAATTTATTTTAAAAGCCTACATTTAGGCTGGAGAGATGGCTCAGCGGTTAAGAGCGCCGACCGCTCTTGCAGAGGACCCGGATCTGATCCCCAGCACCCACATGGCGGCTGAGAACGGTCTTTAGCTCTCGTTCCAGGGGAATCTGACGTTCTCTTCTGACCTCCGCAGCATTGCATGACACGGGTGCACCAACCTGCATGCAGACAGTACATTCATACACATAAAAAATAAAAATTTCTTTTTTGTCTTTTTGAGACAGGGTCTCCCTGTAGCCCCAGCTGTCCTGGAACTCACTCTGTAGACCAGGCTGGCCTTGAACTCACAAAGATCCGCCTGCCTCTGCCTCCCAAGTGCTAGGATTAAAGGCATGCGCCACCACGCCTGGCTGACATCTTTCATCCCCGTGCTAGGATGAAGAGGCAATCTCTGTGAGATTGAGGCCAGTCTGATCTTCATTGTGAGTTCTAGGTCAGCTGGGGCTAGAGGGAGACCCTGTTTACATTTTAAATATTTCTTAGGAATATAGTTTTGGTGTTATTCTATAGCAACAGATATTTGAACTGTGGCTGCTGCCTAGACCCAGAGCTCAGAAGACCCTCAGCTTCAGCCCAGTCAGTGTTCTGTTTTCATGAATGTCTTTTTCTCATGTGAAAAGAGAGTATAAGAGGATGGATTTACAATGTCATCTTTGCTTTGGTTTTGTATTGTTCTGAGGGTTATATTGTTCATTTGAAGTTAGATTTACTAATTAAAATCTTAATTACTAGCTGAGTGTGGTACATACCTTTAATCTCAGCAGTTAGGAGGTAGAGGTAGCCCTGGTCTACATAGTGAGTTCCAGGCCAGTCATGGATACAGAGTGAGAGCTTATCTAAAAAACAAAAAACTTGAACACACACACACACACACACACACACACTGGGGCTGGAGAGATGGCTCAGTATATGGGGGATGAACGCACACCTCAGTGATAGAGCAGTTGCCTCATTTTTAGTAGTCTTTAGAAGTTCATTTTCTATGTAATGAATGTTTTGCCTGCATGTATGTAAGTGCACCTTTGTTACACAATGCCTGAGGAGGCCAGAAGAGGGCATCAGATCTCCTGGATTTGGAGTTCCTGATGATTGTTAGCTGCCATGTGAGTGCTGGGAACTGAACCCAGGTCCTCTGCAATAACAGCCAGGAGTCTTAACCACTGTGCCATCTCTCTAGCCCCAACTTATTTTACTAACCTGCATCCCACAAAGTATGACTTGTGGACTAGCCAATTTTTAGCATTATATTTTTATATGGGAAGATAATGCCTAAAACAGCCTTTAGAGTTGGATGTAGTTAGGTTTGAAGCAAGTTCTAGTGGTTGGTGGTTTGTGATTTAAGAAAAAATAATTGTCCTTGAGAGGTTTTGTTAAGACAGGTTCATCCTATAGCCCTAGCTGACCTGGAACTCAGTTCTAGAGCTCACTTGCCTCCTAAGTGCTGGGATCAAAGGCATGGGCTACCAGAGCTGGCTTAACTTTAAAGTTTTGAAGATAAAGTTGCATACACAAAATCCTTAGAGCATGATGCTGTCACACAATAAGGACTCATAATTTGTTTTATTTTTTAACTAATAACTGAGTTGTGTCTATTCAAACTAAAAGTACTTTCAAGTTTTTTTCCCGGATTTTCTTCATTGGCAAACAAATGCACAGTTGTGTTAGCAACTGCTTGTTGCAAAACAAACCACATTCAGAAAATTTAATGGCTTGAGATAGTGATGACTTGTTATTTGTCATGGTCATGTGAGTTGGCTGGTCAGTCTACTAGTCTTGTCTAGCTTCACTTACATGGCATTAGCTGGAGGTGAAGCTGACTTGCCACAACCGGTGCTAGCATCTGGGACATCAGTTCTCTAGTAAGTTAGTCTGGCTTCCTTATATGGTGCCCTCTGAATGAGCGAAGAAGACAAGCTTAAAGTTCCCATAAACTTAAGAGCAGGACCTTGTACAGCTTGTCAACCACATTTGAGGGGTCAAAAACCAAGTCAAAGCCAACTCAGCTTCAGGAGAGTGGAAAAACAGCTGGATGGAAAGGATGCCAAAAATCACATGGAGAGGTTCCATGCACAGAGACTGGGGGAAGTGTGGCTTCTGAACAGTTCACTAGCTTGGGGAGGACTCTAGAACTCATCAAGGTTCCATGCACAGAGAGTGGGGGGATGTGTGGCTTCTGAACAGTTCACTAGCTTGGGGAGGACTCTAGAACTCATCAAGGTTCCATGCTCAGCAGAGTGGGGGAAGTGTGGCTTCTGAACAGTTCACTAGCTTGGGGAGGACTCTAGAACTCATCAAGGTTCCATGCACAGAGAGTGGGGGGAAGTGTGGCTTCTGAACAGTTCACTACCTTGGGGAGGACTCTAGAACTCATCAAGGTTCCATGCTCAGCAGAGTGGGGGAAGTGTGGCTTCTGAACAGTTCACTACCTCGGGAGGACTCTAGAATTCATCAAGGTTATTCATTCCCTAACCCATGAGCAAGTCCATAATCAGTTTTTTTTTCTTATATAACTTTATTTTTTTATTTTTGTATGCGTATGAATGTACTGTCTGCATGTAGGTTTGTGCACCCGTGTCGTGCAATGCCTTGGAGGTCAGAAGAGGGTCTCGGATTCCCCTGGAACTGGAGTTCTCCTGGAATTGGAGTTACAGACGGTTCTTAGCTGCCATGTTTGCTGGGGATTGAACCTGGGTCCTCTGCAAGAGCAGTCGGTGCTCTTAACCACTGAGCCATTTCTCTAGCCCCGACATCTATTTGCTTTTATGAAGAACAAAGTGAGAAACAGACTTGGGGCTGAGCAATACAGAAGAAGCTTTTGTTAAAGTGCATAAAAACTCAGCTTCCTTTCGTGTTCTCCTGACTGAAGCGGCACACTGGCAATCCCCAGTATAGACCATCTGTGGCTGTCACAACAAAATATCCAGTGACAACACTACACTGAACCATCTGTGGAGCCCATCTCCAAAAGGCTCCCAATGACTCTCCATTTCTGGTTATTCATCCCTGTGCTCAGTCGTCTCCCACAGTGAATCAGGATCTGTCTGTAAACATGAGATCAACAAAACTTGGCATAATGGCACATGACTTGCACCTCTACTACCTGCTCCTGTCACCATGCCTTCTTTGCCACGAGGGACTGAAACTCTGAAAACATAAGACAAAACAACCCTTACTTTTCTCAATTGTTTCTGATAGGGATTTGGTCACAATGGTGCGAAAAAGTAACTAACTCAGGACTTCTGAGGCTAGCAAATATAATGAATTGTACCTGTGATATCCTACGGGAGCTCACACTCTCAGCCCCTCTCGTGGAAGTCAGCAACCAAGCAGCCCATGTGACAAACTGAGAACTCTTGCCTCACCACCCACAGGACCAACCCCAGGCTGTCTTGCAGGCATTTCCTTCAGGCCCAGAGACTCTTTAGACAATTGCTATGCCTTTTCTGTGACCTTCTGACAGACTGCCCTGCCAACCATATTTCTCCTCAATTGCAGAGCCTCAGAAATTGTTTCTTTTAAGCTGCAATATGTATGTGTATATACATGCATACATATGTACATACACACATAAATATATATATATAATTTCTCATGAATTTGTTTTCACTGTCATATTAAAAGATCAATATTTTACATGAGTTTGTTTCTATTACACATTTTTAAAATTTTAATATTTATTTATTTATTTATTTATTTATTTATTTATTTATTTGTATGAATGTATTGTCTGCATGTAGGTTTGTGCACCCGTGACGTGCAATGCCGTGGAGGTCAGAAGAGGGTCTCAGATTCCCCTGGAACTGGAGTTCTCCTGGAATTGGAGTTACTGACAGTTCTCCACCGCCATGTGGGTGCTGGGGATCGAACCCGGGTCCTCTGTAAGAGCAGTCGGTGCTCTTAACTGCTAGGCCATCTCTCCAGCCCTCTATTACACATTTTAAAAGTACATGTTTTAGGGGCTGGAGAGATGGCTCAGAGGTTAAGAGCACTGACTGCTCTTGCAGAAGACCCAGGTTTGATTCCCAACACCCACATGGCGGCTAAGAACCATCTTTAACTCCAGTTCCAGGGGAATCTGACACCCTCTTCTGACCTCTGCGGCACTGCATGACACGGGTACACTTACCTACATGCAGACAGTACACTCATACACATAAAAAAAAAAGACCAGTTTATTCTTGGACTAGTGATACACAGGAACATCAAATTGAGTCCAAGAATCAAGTATGTGGCTAGGCAGGGTGGCACGTGCAAAATTGAAGTAAAACATGCTCAACAACAATGTAAAACTAAAAAAAATTCAACAGGGCACAGAACGAAAATCTCTCCCAGAATGAACTCCAGTGAGACTGCATCCCCAGTGTAAGATCTCCGTTGTTATAATGCTGAAATACATTTGCACTTTGTAAATAGAAAGAAAAATAAGATAAAAAAACCAATAATTTTTTTTTAAAGTACCTCTTTTAGCCAGGTATGGTGGCTCATGTCTATAATCCTAGGACTTTGGAGGTAAGACAGGAGGATTCAGGTTCAAAGCCAGCCTATGCTACATAGCAAGACTCTGTTTCAAAAAAATGAAAAAGTACATACCTTTATCAGAATATTTTATAGCTGGGCGTGGTGGTGCATGCCTTTAATCCTAGCAGAGGTAGGTGGATCTTTGTGAGTTCAAGGCCAGCCTGGTCTACAGAGTAAGTTCCAAGATAGCTGGGGCTATGGGGAGACCCTGTCTCAAAAAAGAAGAAAAAAAAATACCAGAGAATATTTTATTTCAAGAATTAATACCTTTTTTCAAAAAGTAGAAACAACGGTTATTTCCCTGAGTGTAAAGAACTAATTGTACAATAAAAAGGCAGTTACAAAATTAAGTAATTAGAATTGGTACATAATTCTCCACATTTACTTGGATTCTATTACAAATGTCTTTAAAAAAGCTCACTGTGCACCTGCAGTGTTTAGGGCTCAGTCTGTTCTGTCTTTATCGAATTCCAGGGCAATCTTCAAAGCGGTGCTATTGAGGCCAACAGATTGCATGTTACATATGATAGAAACGATTATTCCTCTTGGGGGAACCTTGTTATTTATGGCCTCTGGGTCCAGTTCTTCAGGAAGGACCAGCAGGACACTACTGGCCCCCACGGCACCTCCGGTGTGTGAGGCATAATGCCGTTGCTTCCTGCAAGAGCCATAGGTTTGCTTTTTTTCTACAACACCCCAGGCCATTGCGTATTTACCCTCCTTATCCCAGGACATCTCTGTGTTAGGAACTGGCGTCCACATCATCACCATCGTTTCTGGCTTGAGGTATCCAGGTAAAAGGTTTTCATTTGAGTTCTTAAACAGCCCAACTTGGTAACCATATAGCATTGCATTCCCAAACTTCAGAAGGTCGTGCACTGTGGACAGAAATCCACCACCAGCCCACTTATAGGAGTTATCCACGTAAGGTGTGTTGACAAGACGCTTCTTTTTATTGTAAACATAAAATCTAAAATGAATAAGAATGACCATTAAACATTAACAGTCTATTTTTAACTTTACATATGGCAATGGGCAGGTATGTAGTACACACATACATCTAACAACTACAAACCATGAATTTTCAGTGATTTGACTTCTAATGATAATAGGATAATCTACTTTATGAACGAAAGAATTGAAAGCATTTTTTATTGATAAGGCTTTCCCATACTGAGCATAAAATACTTGTAATACCTGTAAAAGTATACTGATTGATATTATAAAATATATTTGCCCTGCAAATATGGAGTAATTCTTACCCTTTGATAGATATTCCTTGTCTTTGGGCTTAGTGTGCCACAAGTGAAGCTCATAATTGAAAGTATGTACCCTGGGATGTTTAGAAATAAGGCTGATATTTGAAAGACTAGATTTCTGTATGATAATATGACATGGTCCTTAGCATTATGGGAGAGGCTAAGTTTAGTGAAGCTCAGTTTGAATCTCAATTCTTTTTTTTTGGTCTTTTTGAGACAGGGGCTCCCTGTAGCCCCAGCTGTCCTGGAACTCACTCTGTAGACCAGGCTGGCCTTGAACTCACAAAGATCCGCCTGCCTCTGCCTCCCAAGTGCTAGGATTAAAGGCGTGCGCCACCATGCCCGGCTTGAATCTCAATTCTTATGACCTTTACTGCTATAATTATTTTGGCTAACAAATATTTATAAAGTTCTTACTATATGCCAGGTCATTGTAATAAGCATCTAGATATGTACTAGTTTGTTTTGACAGCAATCTTAGGACATATGCTTGATAGATAAGGTCATTTGGCTTGAACTCTTAAGTAGATCTGGATTTAAACTCAGGCAGTCTTCCATTCCTCCTCTGTGCTGAGTCTGCTTCAGAATCTCACCTTGTAATCTGGGGGGGGGGTTAAAATACTGTCCAGGCAAAGTCTAGAATATGTGTATAAAGCACTTTGCATATTTCTGACAGGTGCTTAAAAATAGATGATAGTTTCTATTTACATTAGATGGCATTATAAGTGTACTACATGCTAGGCACTGACTGTTTTAATGTTGGATAGAGTTAATGAAAGACAAAGCAGATCTTGTGAGGTTAGTAGTCTATGTACCATAGGAATTAGGTAAATTAAATCACAATTATTAAACCAAAGTTGGAACTTCCCTCATGACGCTTCCCTCAAGTCATAGCAGAGTGGTGCTCTCAGGCTTTGAGCCACTCAATTTTTTTTTTTTTTGCCTCACCTTAATGATCTGTTGGGAAGTTCATTTTAGCTCCACTGTTTATAAACATTGGTCCACCCATATCTGACTTTTATTATCTGAAACTTGGAAATTTCTCCCAAGACTGTAATTTCCCTCCAACTCCCCAACTGAATCCCCCCTCTGCCCTTACTACACTGTCCACCTATCTCACTTCCCTCCAACTCCCCAACTGAACCCCCCTCTGCCCTTACCACACTGCCCACCTATCTCACTTCCCTCCAACTCCCCAACTGAATCCCCCCTCTGCCCTTACCACACTGCCCACCTATCTCACTTCCCTCCAACTCCCCAACTGAATCCCCCCTCTGCCCTTACTACACTGTCCACCTATCTCACTTCCCTCCAACTCCCCAACTGAACCCCCCTCTGCCCTTACCACACTGTCCACCTATCTCACTTCCCTCCAACTCCCCAACTGAACCTCCCCTCTGCCCTTACCACACTGTCCACCTATCTCACTTCCCTCCAACTCCCCAACTGAACCCCCCTCTGCCCTTTCCACACTGTCCACATATCTCAATTCCCTCCAACTCCCCAACTGTACCCCCCCTCTGCCCTTACCACACTGTCCACCCATCTCACTGGTCTCTCTCCTCTATCCTCAGCTGTTTTGTTCCCACTGATTTTACCTGCTGTTTCTATTTTTAACTAAGTTATCAGTTATTTCAACTATTTTTGCTGTGGTCTCAGTAGAACCTTTGAGTGTCTTTTTTAAGTGTCTCACTCTTTAGAGCACAGCAATCTACCAATCTTGACCAAGTCCTCTGCCTTGGTTCTCCACTGGCCAGAAAAGGTTGCAGAAACCCATACAGCAAAGCTTATAGCATCACTTTATATTCTTGCTAAGGCACTTCAGTGCTGGATGACTGGCTAGGTGGGTATTTCAGTGCTGAGGATCCTAAGGCCTTGAACAGACTGGGCAGGCTCTCTACCACTAAACTACATCCCTAGACCTTAGTGCCATTATTAAATCTTCATTCCTTTCTTGATTGTTCCCTAATACATTCTTTATAAAAACTATTCCCAATCTCTTCCACTTTCAACACTGTACCCCAACTTGGTTCCAAGGAACACAGAGTTAGCTTTACTGAGAAAATCAAGTCATCTAAAGTAAGCTAAAATTTTTCTCATTTATGATATTTATATCGCCATCTATTCTAATTACTTAAGATATTTTCCTTGAGACCAGCTGAAGTACAGGTACCGGGGAGCAGGGTAAAGAGCACCCCCTCCCCACCAACTGGGATTACGAAAGGCATCTGAAGGAGGCAGAAGCAAAGCAAGCCGTCAACACAGGAAAGAGGCATGTAGGATTCACATTGGAATACAGGCCAAGGAGAAGCCCATATGCCAGGAACACGAAGAAAAGACAACACGGGAAAAGGACAGGATAATCCCCGCCACCTCTACCACCCTATGGATGACTCCTGCAGTGGGTTCCCTCTGGGGATGCTCCAAGAGATAGATATCAGAAACACAATTTGGGAACATAGGTAAAGAACTACAAGATATAAAGAGAAAATCAAAGAACAAAGAAAAGAGGAAGGAAAGAACTCAAGAAGGACTAAGAGAGAGATGACAAACTCGGAAGGAAGTAGAAACACTGAAAAGATTCCCAGGAAGAACCAACCAGTGAAACTTAAGAGCTACAGAGAAGAAGGAGAAGCGCCAAAAGAGAAGAAAATACTAAAGAATTCAGAAGAGGAAATGAAAAAGCAATCAAACACTCATCCAATCAAGAGGGAAAGGAATGGAAAAGTGTCAGAAGCAGAATGGAGGAAAGCAAACCAAGAATATCAGAACCTGAAAATAACACAGAACAACTAAAACTCAAGGAAAGATTATGAAATTTAAAAATACACAAAAGTGGAAACACCCCGGAACTGTGGATACTATGAAAAGATCAAACTATCCACATCATAGGACTAGAAGGACGGAACTACACCATCATCCAGAGCGTATGGTATTGATCAGTTCTTCAAAAGAATAATAGAATGAAAACTTCCCCAAACTAAAAAAAAAGACACGTCAAATACCAATCCAAGAAGCACATAGAACTCCAAAAAGACAGATCAGAAAAATTCCCTCCACACACATCATAGTTAAAATGCTACACCCCCAAAACAAAGACAAAAAAATTTCCTTAAAGCCACAAGAGAAAACAACAAGTGAACCTATAAGGGGAAACCTATAAGAAATTACAACTAACTTCTCAACGCAAACTAAATGAAAGGAAGAAGAACCTGGAGCAAGCATCCCCAGTGTTAAAAAGACAATAGATGCCACCCAGGTTACTTTACCCAGTAAAATATCAATTATAGTTGAGGAGAGAGAAAAACCTCCATGCAAAGTTTGAAAGAATACATGTCCAGAAAAAAAAAAAAAAAAACCCTTCAGAGAATACTTGAAGCAATTCAAGGACAGAAGAAAGGAGACCAACCAACCCCAGGCACCTATAAAGGAGAAATCAATAAAAGCATAACGCATAACACAGAAGTAGAAACCTAAACCGAAACTGCAAATGATAATAAAGGCAAAAGGAAGCAACACGAACCTATCAGTAATAACCGTAAATATTAATGGACTAATTCCCCAACGTCAAAGACATAGACTGGGAGATGGAAACAGAATCCATCGATAGCTGTCTATAAGAAACACATCTTAACTTCAAAGACAGGCACACATTAAATTGAAAGGATGGAAAAGAATATTCAAGCAAATGGTTACAGACACAAAGAAAGCAGGTGTTGCTACTAATATCAGACAAAATAGACTTCAAAGTTAAAAAATCAGAAGAGACAAAGAAGGCCCATTACCTTATTATCAAAGGAAAAGTCAGGCCAATGAAGATCTTCACAATATGAATTATGATTGCCCCAAATTCTGGTGCACCAAACTTTATAAAGACAATTGCTCCAAGAACCACAAAGTCACGCACACTAACCCAAGTACAAACTCATCGTAGTGCGGATTTCAATACCAACCCCCCCACTCGAGTCCTGGTGATAGGTCACAAAGGCAAAGAAATAAACAGAGAGACATCTGAAAATCTGAACGATATGATACACCAAATGGACCTCATAGACATCGGTACATAATATCCACCCTAACACCAAAGAATACACTTTCTATTACTCAGCACCCCACAGAAAAAATTATCCAAATCAACCATATACTGGGACACAGAAGAAACCTCCACAAATACAAAAAGATTGAAATAATTTCATGTCATCTATAAGACCACAGTGCAAAAACTCAACATCAACTCCAGGATGAACGCCTACTGACTTACAAGAGAAACATGGAGAGACTAAACAACACACACTTTGAATATGAATGGGTCAAGGAAGAGATAAATAAGAAGATAAAGTCTATCCCTGCTGACTGGAATGACAATGCACAATTACATCACAAACAAAACCTTGGGATACCTTAAAAAGGCTAGTCCTAAGAGAAGTTTATAAGCCCTGGGTGCCTACATTAAAAAAAACGGGAAATGACACAAGTGAATGATTACACTACAAGCTAAAAGCACTGAGAACGGCAACAACAAGATGAACCATAAATGCAAACATGACAGGAAGAAATAACAAAATCAGAGCAGAAATCATATAAATAGAAAACAAACGAAAACAATACAAAAAAAAAAAAATTCAATGAATCCAAAAGATGGTTCTTTGAAAAATAAATAAGATAGACAGACCTCTAGCCTACCATTAACCAAAGAAATGAAGGAACAACTCCAATCAATACAATCCATGATGAAAAGGGAATATCACACAAGAGACAAGAAAAGATCCAGGAAAATCATACAGGAATAACTTCAAAACCTATACTCATCCTACAAGTTTGAAAACCAAGAGATTAAATGAAATATAATAATAGCTGAAATCCTGGGAATTAACCAAAGCTCAACCAAGAAGGAATGACAGCTTAAACAGACCCATTAATAAATGAAGAAATTGTAAGATGCAAAAAGAAACCTCCCAACAAAAAAGGCCCAGGCCCAGAAGGTTTCATATGCAGAATTCCTATAAACATTTCAAAAATGCTTACATCCATTATTATTGAAACTGTTAGAAGGATACCAATTCAGAGGGAATTCGCCCAAATTCCTTCTATAGTAGTAGCCCACATCACTCTATTTACCAAAACCAGGCAAAAAATCCAACTAAAAAGGCAGAATTAAGTACCCATCTCCCTAATGAACACAGATGCCAAATTCTAAACAGGATACTGTAAATTCGCAACAGACCAACACTCAAAAGATCAATCCATCTGGACCAAATTGTTGCATTACCAGAGATGCAAGGGATGGTGCAACATACAAAATCAACAAAGCATCAGGAACAAACACATAAACGGAACAAAGACAAAAAACCCACACCATCATCTCAATTGGCCTGGAAAAAGCTTTGACAAAAGTCCACAGCAGCTCGCCTTCATGCTTAAAGTACCTAGAAGGAATTGGATTGGAGGGATTCATTCCTCAATGATAATCAAAGCCATGTACAAGGAAACCCACAGCCAATATCATCCTAATGGGGAAAGAACAGAAACATTCCCCTGTAAGCGTAGGAACTTGGCAGGCGACCCCCCGGTCAGCACCATCCTCTTCAATAAGTGCTTGAACACTTGCTAGAGCAAAATAAGGCAAGAAAAGGGATATAAAGGAGTATTCTAATTGGAAAAGAGGAAGTCAAGCTATCCTATTTTGCTGATGTAGGATGGTTTACTTTAAGAGATGCTAAAAACTCCCACCAGAAAAACTTCCTAGAAATGATATGATAAGCTTCAGCAAAGTGGCAGGATACAAAATTGACCTAAAAAAAATCAAGGGCCTTCTTTTACACCAATACAGAACAAAAAATCAACCTCCAAAGAAGACAAGTAACAGAAAAGAAATATCATAACCAAAAAAAAATACCTAGGAACAAACCTAACCAAAGACACCAAGATCTCTCACAACAAAATTTTAAACCCTGTAAAGAAAGCAAAATTGAAGAAGACATCAGTAAGATGAAAAACCTCCCATGCTCCAAGGGATTGGGAAAATTAACATTGTAAAAATGCTCATTCTAACCAAACTGCTTGTATAGTTCAGCACAATCCCCAATCAAAATCCTCCACCATCCTGTTCTTCACAGGCTTGGAAAAAAAAAAAGTCCTTTAAATGCATTTGGAAAAAACAAAAGAACCCTGAATAGCCAAAAACAACCCCTGAGCGAAAAGCATCTAACTGGGGACATCTCTAATCCAGTAGTTCAAACTATACTACAGGGCTATAGTCATAAAAACAGCCTGGTACTGGCACAAAAAACAGACCTGTTGAATAATGGAAACAAAACCGAAGATCCCAAACCTGAACACAATACAACATCAGCCATCTCATAGTTTGACATTGGGGCCAAGAAGACACATATTGGAGAAAAGACAGCATCTTCAGCAAGTGGTGTGGGCAAAACTGGATCACCACTTGTTAGAAGAATGAAATTAAACCCCTACCTACTCGTCCCCTGTACAAAAGCAATTAAAACCAGATGGATCAGAGACCTCAGCGTGAAACCCCCAAACTCTGAAGGTGATAGTAAAAAAAGTTTGGGTAGACAGACAATAAACATAGGCTAGTAAAAGAGGTCTATATCAGACAGAGCTGCAACAAGAATTAAGTCGAACAATTGACAAATTAGGACCTCTATTAAACCAAAAGATTCTTACATCAAAAGAAACAATCAAGGAAGTGAAGAAGAAATCCCACAGGTGGGAGGAAACCTTCACCACAAGAAACATCTGACAAAGCATTTGATTCCCAAAATATATAAACTACTCAAAAAACCAAGGAAGAAAGAAAACAAATGACCCACTCAATAGATGGAGCTAAAGAGCTTGAACAAGAGACTTCACAAAAAGTTTTTTTGGAAGGAATTAGAGATGGGCTGAGAAAACACCTTAAGGAAGTGTTCAACATCACGAAGCTTGGGCGTGGGTGGCGGCACCCTTTAATCCAGCACTTGGGAGGCAGATGGCAGGCGGATCTTTGGGAGTTCAAGGCCAGCCTGCCTCACAAAGTGAGTTCCAACAGCTGGGGCTACAGGGAGACCCTGTGCTCAAAAAAGACACAAAAAAAAAAAAAAAAAAAAAAAAAAAGAAAGGATTGTTCAACATCAACTAATCATTTAAGGAATGCAAAGAAACCACTTTAAGATATCATCTACTCCAGAAAGGACTGGCTGGATAGAAAACAAATGATACACAAGAGGCTGGAGAGGTTTGTGGGGAAAGGGGAACACTCATCCACTGGTGGGTGGAATATAAATTGTGGCAGCCACTATTGGAAAGCAGTGTGAGAACCCTTGGAAGACGTGGAATGAGAACTTGCCACCCGACCCAGCCATACCACTCGCAGGCAGTACCACACTCTCACCAGCAGAGATACATTGCACGGCCAATGTTTATTTTCAGCTCTCTTCATAATAGCAAGGACTGGAACCACCAAAGCCCTCAACTGGGCTGGTTGGTGGTGCATGCATTTAATCCTAGCACTTGTGGATGCAGAGGCAGGCAGACTTTTGTGAGTTCCAGGCAGTCGGTCTACAGAGTGAGTTCAGCAGCTGGGGCTATAGGGAGAGACGGTCTCAAAAAGACAAAAAAAAAAAAAAAAAAACAAATGCCGCAACGGAGGAGTGGATAGAGAAAATGTGGTACATCTACACAATGGAGTTCTATGCAGCAGTAAAGAAAGATGACATCATGAGCTTTGCAGGAAAATGGCTGGAGCTAGAGGACATCATGCTGAGTGAAGTAACACAGTCCCAGAAAAACAAACAATGAATGGTATCCCTCATCTGTGGATGCTAGTGCCAATTACCTAGTTGTAAGTATTTCCTGGGCATAGCCCCTTGAGCTTTTGTCCAGAGCAGTTGGGAGTGATGCATATTGGAAACAACAACAACAGAAAGGACTGCATCAAAGAATTGACTGAAACAGTGAACTTCTGCTCAAAACATTCAACTTCCACATAGAGAATATCGAGAAAGACTGAGAAAGAGATGAAGAGCATGTTTGGCAGAACGCATGAGCTCTGGTTGGGGGGGGATTGGGGGACACAGGTCTATATTTGCTTAAAAAAATATATAAATTAAAAAAAAAGATATTTTCCTTTGTGTGTGTGTGTGTGTGTGTGTGTGTGTGTGTGTGTGTGTGTCTTTTTGAGACAGGGTCTCCCTGTAGTTCTGGCTGTCCTGGAACTCACTCTGTAGACCAGGCTGGCCTTGAACTCACAGAGATCCACCTGCTACTGCCACCCACGTGCTAGGATTAAAGGTGTGCGCCACCACGCCCAGTCTGTATTTTTCTGTTTTTTAAAAATTAATTCTACAGGGGCTAGAGAGACAGCTCAGCAGTTAAGAACATCGGCTGCTCTTGCAGAATTTGAATCCCAGCACCCACATGGCGGCTAACAAATCCTACTATGTACATCTTTTTGTGGTTTTTGTTTGTCTGTTTGGGAGCAGGGTCCTACTATGCAGCCTTGAGTGGCCTCCAACTCTCAATCCTACCTCAGCTCTCCAAGTGCTGGGATTTCTGACAGGCCTATCTCCCCACCTTTGTCTTTGATTGCCTTGTTTTGCCCCTAAAACTTTGCTCTACTTGTTATATAATTCTCAGTTTTCTCTCTTGTCCAGGGTCTAGTGAGAAGTCAGAGATTAGGTCTCCCCCTTCTTTCATCCATTTGAAACCCTCTAGTGGTTACCACTGCAATGGAAATAAAAATCTAAATTTTTTTCTATGCCTATAACATGATCAGAGATCCTCAATACAAGTAGTGCCAAATGTAACTATTTCAGTTGTCTTAATGGCAATTAGTGGGTGGATGGTGTCCCAAGGTCCTAAATGTACCATGATGTATGGAAGGGTTCCATCCATGATGCATTCTTCTATAGCCTGTAAGACCTTCATCTATCTCATCAGAGACCATTCAAACGGTGTGCTTACACTTATCTGAGCCTAAAGCCCTTGCAGATTTTTAATAAAATAAAGCCTGGGCAAGGCCCCAAATTCTGCATTTCTATTTTATTTTATTTTATTATTTTTGTATGTATGACTGGGGTGTTGGCATGTATATAAGTGCACCTGTCATGCAATGTCCACAGAGGTCAGAAGAGGCATGTTGTTAGTTGCCATGTAGGCTCTGGGAATGAAACCCAGGTCCTCTGGAAGAGAAGCCAGTGCTCTGAACTGCTGACCCATCTCTCCAGCCCCAATAATTC
>VZQC01012647.1:606116-625313 GCA_009823505.1 Rhizomys pruinosus
ATGCTTAGTTCTAAAAGACATTGCTGGGCATGGTGGCACACGCCTTTAATAATAGCACTTGGGAGGCAGAGGCAGGCGGGATCTCTGTGAGTTCAAGGCCAGCCTGATCTACAGAGTGAGTTCCAAGACAGCTGGGGCTACAGGGAGACCCTGTCTCAAAAAGACCAAAAAAAATAAATAAATAAAAGACACTAGAAAATAAACAGAATGTAAGGCCTTATCTATGCTATCAAAATATATGAACAGTACAGAAAATACTCATTTATTTTGTTTTAATCCATCTATTATAAGACAGGGTGGGGGGTGTTGGTGTTGTTACATGTGGTGCTCAGGACTACAAGTACTCTAAACACTGAGATATACCCAACTCCCAAACTAGAGATTTTTTTTTTTTGCAAGCACTGTGCCAACAGGAAATATTAACAAGACCTAATAAGCCAATGTGCTGACTAAGGATTTCTCCATTAACAAAGAACACTGCCTCTCCATTCTTGTGGATGTTTGCTTACAGACTTATATCATTTACTTGCCTATACAGAGTACATTACAGAATCAATACTGTCATCACCTATACAGAATCCAAGTTCCTATTCTTCCATCTAGGAAAGCCTCAGTTTTATTCAGGACAATGAATTCAACTTAATATGAATTCCATCACAGCAAAGTTTGGTCTTAAGACTATTATGACCAAATAGTTTTTTGTATTTTGAGGTTCAATCTTGGGGGAAATATTTTAAACAGACAGTGGATCTCAGGTGTCACAATGTATGTGTGTGTGTGTGTGTGTGTGTGTGTGTGTGTGTGTGTGACAGGATCTCACTTGTAAAGCCCAGACTGGTCTGCAACTTGCTCTGCAGGCCAGGCTGGCCTTGAACTCTTGATTCTCTTGCTTCAGCCTCACCTACTGCCTCCAGTCATGTGTCACACTCTTCCTGCAAGGGCACTATTTTAATCACAGGCATAGGTACACAAGTGACAAAGGAAATAAATATTATTCACTCAGTAACTCCAAAAAACCTTGGTCGGGGTGTTGTAACAAGTTTACAGTCCTGTCAAGGGGTCAGCAGACTAACAAAACTGACAACATTCCATTTAGTACAAAATAGCATAGAAAAACAAATTAATAGAAACATGTAGTTCATTAAATTTTACTTAATGTTTTTCTGGGTACATACTTTTGAAGAGATTGCTTTTAGTCTTTGAACATCCCTAAAAACAGTGTCTTTAACCTTTAAAAATATATTACAAAGAATCAGAGTTGAATTTTAGAGGCCTAAACAGATACTGTATCAAATCAAAACCAAAGCATCAACAGACTAGTTTCTTATGTAATATTTGTTTAGTGCCCTATTTTTTTTTTTTTTGGTCTTTTCAAGACAGGGTCTCTCTGTAGCCCCAGCTGTCCTGGAACTCACTCTGTAGACCAGGCTGGCCTTGAACTCACAAAGATCGGCCTGCCTCTGCCTCCCAAGTGCTAGGATTAAAGGCGTGCGNGCTTTTAGTCTTTGAACATCCCTAAAAACAGTGTCTTTAACCTTTAAAAATATATTACAAAGAATCAGAGTTGAATTTTAGAGGCCTAAACAGATACTGTATCAAATCAAAACCAAAGCATCAACAGACTAGTTTCTTATGTAATATTTGTTTAGTGCCCTATTTTTTTTTTTTTTGGTCTTTTCAAGACAGGGTCTCTCTGTAGCCCCAGCTGTCCTGGAACTCACTCTGTAGACCAGGCTGGCCTTGAACTCACAAAGATCGGCCTGCCTCTGCCTCCCAAGTGCTAGGATTAAAGGCGTGCGCCATCACGCCTGGCCTAGTGCCCTATTTTATGTTTGTTTTTGAGACAAAGTCTCATGGCAGCCCAGGCTGCCCTCAAGCTTACTATGTAGTGGAAGCAGGCTGGGTTTACAGGCTTGTAGGACTACTTCTGGTTTTTTGTAGTGCTCAGGATCAAACCCAGGGCTTCATGCATGTTAGGCAAGCACTCTATCAACAGGCTACATTTCCAGCCCCTCATGCCCTATCAGCAGTTCATTTAACTAAATTAATCACTTAACAGTTTTGGATCATTGGCTCCTATAAAAATCCAAACAAAACACAGAGCTGGAGAGATGGATCAGTGGTTAAGAGCACTGACTACTCTTGCAGAGGACCTGGGTTCGAGTCCCAGCACCCACATGGTGCCTAAGAACCGTCTTTAAGCTGGGGGTGTTGGCACATGCCTTTAATCAGGCGGATCTCTGTGAGTTGAAGGTCAGCCTGGTCTACAGAGTGAGTTTCAGGCCAGCTGGGGCTATAGGGAGACCCTGTCTCAAAAAAAAAAAAGGAAGAAGAAGAAAAAATCCAAACAAAACAACAAACCTACCTCTGTGTTGAAAGGAGCCTTCTACTAGAATGGAAGTTATCAGAGTTTTTCAAAGAATGGGGACTGAAATAAAACTAACTCACCACCAGATCCCTTATTTTGAGTTTTTCTTTTTTTCTTTTTTTAAATTTTTTATTTATTTTTTTATGTGTATGAATGTACTGTCTGCATGTAGGTTTGTGTACCCATGTTGTGCAGGCCACAGAGGTCAGAAGAGATTGGATTCCCCTGGAACTGGAGTTAAAAACGGTTCTCAGCCATCATGTGGGTGCTGGGGATCAAACCCAGGTCCTCTGCAAGAGCAGTCGGTGCTCTTAACCGCTAGGCCATCTCTCCAGCCCTATTTTGAGTTTTTCAATTTATCCATCAGGAAACAGCAAACGGCTGCACTATAGTCTGTACAATCATTGAGCCTTAATTTTACTCAATTAGAAACAAGGCTCTGGATTGGGGAGATGGTCCAACAGGTAAGAGACTTGCTGTGTAGGATCTGAGTTTGAATCTTTACCACATACAAAAGACTTGCGCATGGTCATGTATGCCTGTGACTCCAGTGCTGTGGGCTGGAGAGATTGTGCTAGCCTGCCAATCTACCAGAAACAGCAAGATTCAGATTCAGTAAGAGACCCTATATCAATGGGGGAAGACCCTCAAATCCTCTGGCTTCTGCATGCACACTCATGGGTTTGCACACAGGGACATACCTGTGCACTCGTGGGTTTGCACACAGGGACCTACACACATATCTCACACACACACACATCACACACACACACACACACACACACACACAGGGACATACACACATATCTCACACACACATCACACACACACACACACACAGGGACATACACACATATCTCACACACACATCACACACACACACACACGAGCGCACATGCGTGTACACACCCAACACAAAGAGAGATCAATCAATCAATAAGAATTTTGAGAGGCTAGAGAGATAGCTCAGCAGTTAAAAGAGCTCTGACTACCTTTGCAGAGGACCTGGGTTCAATTCCCAGCACCCACATGGCGACTAAGAACCATCTTTGACTCCAGTTCCAGGGGAATCCGATGCCCTCTTCTGACCTCAAGGCATTGCACGACACAGGTGCACCAACCTACATGCAGACAGTACACTCATACACATAAAAAATAATAAAAAAGTAAAAAAAAAAAAAGAATTTTGAAAAGAAGTTTCAACCAGTACACATAATGTCCTTCTCTCCCTTATATACAGACCTCGATATTTTCAAACATCAAAATAAGCTCATGAAATGCTGCTGTCTTCACTAGAGAGTCTCTTTTAGATTCAACTACAAAATCTGGCATTTGCATTTGTCCCTTTTTCTTATGTGATCCAGTAAAATACAATGCTAGATCTAAAAATAATAATCAGGTGGCACTATTCTAAACACAGTAGTCTTGAGATGATCAAGAATCACACGAGCCTCTTTAAAAATTAAAACGCATTGCTTGCTGCTAACCTAATTTTGTCTGGGTCTTTCAGGCCACAGAGTGATTTGTAATACATATTTAATCCTTTAAAATAAGGTCACAATTAAAAATGATAATTTAGCCCCAAACAACAGAAGAATGAACAAAACTAATGTGGAGGTAGGATTGTAGAGCCTAAAAACTCCCAAAGGACCACCATTTCATCTGTTTCTTCAAGGCACTTTGAAGCATGCATTAATGGAAATATGCAAGAAAAATTAACAATTGGTTTCTATCAAATTAAAAATAACAAAATATAGAACATTACAATTCTAAAACTCGTATTAGTCATTAGCCTCAAAATTCTCTGCAAAGCCCCTATTATAAGTTACTAGCAAAAACTATAAAAAATTTAATTGGATATATTTCACTAAATAGTTAAAAAAATTTTTTTTGGTCTTTTCGAGAAAGGGTCTCCCTGTAGCCCCAGCTGTTCTGGAACTTACTCTGTAGACCAGGCTGGCCTTGAACTCACAAAGATCTGCCTGCCTCTGCCTCCCGAGTGCTGGGATTAAAGGTGTGCACCACCATGCCCGGCGACAATTTCAATTTAAAAAAAATTTATTATTTTTATTGTATGTGTATGAGTTATTGCCTGCATGTGTGTAAGTGCACCTGTGCCACACATGCAATGCCCAAGGTTAAAAGAGAGTATTGGATCTGCAGAACTGGAATTACAGATGGTTGTTAGCCATCATGTGGGTGCTAGGAATTGAACCCAGGTCATCTGCGAGAGCAGCCAGTGCTCTTAACCACTGAGCCATCTCTCTAGCCCTCAGTTTCCAATTTTTTTTAAAAACCCATAGTAAGAGGACATTTCTCAATCTGACCCAATGATTATGCAAACATGAACAGCTTAAGGTTTACTGTTAACATACACAAAATCAAATATAAAGCCCCGACTAAAAAAATTAAAAGCACTGGATATGGTGTTACATGCTTGTGAACTCAGTGCTCAGGAGGCTGAGGCAGGAGGATCTTGAGTTCAAGGTTATCTGGGTTACATAACAAAAGTTGTCTCAAAGATTCAAAACTAAAAATATATATACATATAGAGAGCTGGAAAGATGGCCCAGTGGTTAAGAGTGCATGCTGTTCTTGCAGAGAACCAGGTTAGGTTCCCAGCACCTGTATCTGACAACTCACTACCATCTATGACTCTAGTCCCAGGGGATTTGCCCTCTTCTTACTTCCTTGAGCAGTTGCACACACGATACACATAAATTCATGCAGGCACACATACATACACATAACCTTAAATACACACATACACACACACATACACACACATACACACACACACACACACACACACACACACACACTCTTAGGTAAGCAGCCTAGTAACTATTTATCCCTACAAACAGTTTTAATATTTCATATGCTTAGTTTTTCAAAATCAATAAATTAAATAATGGCAGTGACAAATTAAGATTCATTGACCAAAGTAATAATCCACAAATGCATACTGGTATGAATAAGTTAAAACGTTGATAAATACAGGAGGAGGGAAGTATTTTCTTATAATATAATTCCAACTAAAAATGTAAAATGAAAGATGAAATTAGAAAACCACTACCTGCTAAACATTTTGGTCATAATTGATTCATTTACAAACCATCAATGAATGATAAAATGAGTAAAATTTTGATAAGAAATGGGGCATTTACATAGTATCTCCATAAAATATATTAGCCAATAACAAAAACAAAAATAGCAACTTTACAAACTGGAGAAACCTGGCACTTCCTTAACAAAGTCACTAAGATCCCATCACCAAAATGGGACAGATGATACCATGTAACTTCTGGAAAATAAAGACAAACTAAATATATTGTGGGATATTGGATAAGTCCCTAGACCAAACATATTTGTGTGTGTGTGTGTGTGTGTGTGTGTGTGTGTGTTACAAAGGACATTACTGGAACTGGCAAAACTGGATTAAAATCTGTACATTTGATTAAACTATCATGTTAATGCAAATTTCTTGAACGCCCTCATTTTTAGAAGATACACATTTAAACATTTATAGGTAATGGATACCATGCTTGCAATTTATTTCCAAATGGTCCAGAAAACACAACATATAGACAATGTAAATATGTCATAATGGTAACATTTAATCTGGGTGACAGGTATATGTGACTTTCTTATATTTTTTGCAACTTTTTGGTAAATATGAAATTACTTCAAAAATAAATATTAAGATAATGAAAACTGGGGAGGACTGGGTGGAGAGAAAAGATAATGAAAACTAAGGGTAAACAAAACATTAAAAATAAGAAAAAGTGCCGGGCGTGGTGGTGCACGCCTTTAATCCTAGCACTTGGGAGGCAGAGACAGGTGGATCTTTGTTAGTTCAAGGCCAGCCTGGTCTACAAGGTGAGTTCCAGGACAGCTGGGGCTACAGGGAGACCCTGTCTAGAAAAGACCAAAAAAAGAAAAAGTATAATTATAATAGAGGGAAATTTGGCTTAATCGTTAAAGTGTTTGAATCATCATTTTTCTCTTTTTTTCTGAAACAGTGTTTCATTCTGGCTTGGAACTCACTATGCAGCCCACATTGGGGTCCGACTCCCACCAGTCACTTTACCTCAGCTTCCTAGTTGCTGCAATTCCAGGTGTGGGCCACCATGCTTAGCCTATTAATGCTTTTATCTAAGTAACCTGGGGTACCACAAACATTTATTTTAGTCATTGAAAGATAGACATGTAGAAAAGCTGCTAAAGTGTGGCAGTTGATGTTGGAATGGAGAAAAGGAAAATCCTGTTTCTAAACTGACAACAGACTGTTCGATGTGACACAGCTATACACAGGAGAAGATGTTTGTTTACCTTGCTCTGTTGTAAATCACTGGCTCATTTTCTTCCTGTACAGTTGTCAGCATATCCAAGTCATGGAATATTTTCTGCATATAGTCCAAATATTTATATCCTGAAGCTCTCTCTACTATGGCTGCCAGCAGGGTATAGCCAAAGGTTGAATACAAAAACTGACTACCTTGAGACATCATTGCAAGGGGTAGAGGGAGAGAAAACGCTTGATTATTATTCAAACATAGAAAATGTATTCCAAATGAAAACAGTCCTGTCTGCAAAACTGTAATATTTTACTTCAACATTTAGAAAAAAGTCACAGGCAGTCTATCAGCATACTCACTAAACTGTGCAACTGTCATATTTATTCTTATTCTAGCTCCCTAATATGGGGCCATCCCCCTGACACAAGAACAACATGACGATCACCAGAGGACTGAAATTCACACAAAATTCACATAATTTTTGTCTAAAAATGAAATAAGCAAATGAATCCAACCTCAAAATAAAACAAAACAAAACCCTTCAAACTGGCAATGAAATAGAATGGTGGAGAGAGCAAATGTGGTATGTTGATCAGTCGTCGCTTGTTTTCCTTTCTGCAGTACTGACCCTCGTGCATGCTAGGCCAGTGCTCTACCACCGAATCAAGCCACATGCCCAGCCCTTCATCAACTGTCCTCTTCTCAATACATCCACTATCTAGTGTTTAAAGCATAAATATGCACATAAGTTCATATTTAAATAAAATGTATGTAGGCATAAAAAATTTCAAATATGGGGCTGGAGAGATGGCTCAGCAGGTAAGAGCACTGACTGCTCTTGCAGAGGACCCCGGTTCGATTCCCAACACCCATGTGGCAGCTAAGAACCATCTTTAGTGCCCAGCATGGTGGTGCATGCCTTTAATCCCAGCACTTGGGAGGCAGAGGCAGGCGGATCTCTGTGAGTTCAAAGCCAGCCTGGTCTATAGAGCGAGCTCTAGGCCGGCTGGTCCTCAGCAAGAGCACTACTAGCTCTTAACTGTTGAGCCTTCTCTATAGTCCTTAAAATGACTTTTAAAATTAAAGTAGTGGTACATAAATCTATGGTAAATTTAAAGGTATTAAGGAGTTTTAATAGGCATCATATTAAAAAAGAACATATGAAAACAAAGATCAAGCCAAGCATGGTACTGCACGCTGTAATGGAGCACGTGGGAAGCTGAGTCAGGACGATCAAGGTCTGGAGGTCAGTCGGGGACACACCAAGAGCAAACCAATTGTTTTTATAGATTAGTTTGGTGGGGGGAGTAAATGTAGGTCAGTGAACACCAGCTCCTTAAGGGAATAAAGATACAAAATAAACTGAATGTATCAAATTCTAACTAATTTAGCCTGCCCATCTTGGATCAGATTTTGTTTGGAGAACTATTACTTCAACAATCTCTACAATTTCCCACTAATATCTTGGTACTGAACATCTTCTAGACAACTGGGTAGCCTTCCATGAAATCTAGTTTCCAGGTTTTGTTGCAATTATAGACAAAAATGTAGCTACTGGGCTGGGGAGATAGCTCAGTGAGTAAGGGGCTTGCAAAGCAGACACAGGATCTGAGATTGAGCCAGATCCCACAGAGAAGAGCCAAGTGTGGTGGCATCCACAGGGAGTAGCAACTCTGGGGAGGTGGACACAGGCAGGTTCCCTGGGACTGGCCAGCCAGCCTAGCTTCTTTGGTGAGCTCCAGACCAAAGGGAGACCTTGTCTCAAAAAGCAGGGTGGGGCTGTCAAGATGGCTTAGTGAGCAAAGGACCTGAGATGTATCCCTGGGACCCACGTAGTAGGAGGAGAGAAGCAACTCCTGGAAGGTCCTCTGACCTTCACATACATGCCACGCATGATGCACATATGCACATATACAATAAATGAAATGTAAGAAAAAAAGCAAGGTGTACTGCTCCAGTGGACTGGCTCCCGGGATATCCTCTCATCTCTACATGCATGTGCACAGGAACAAATGAACACACACATACACATATTTAAAGACACAGGCACTAGACCAGCCCATTATATAACCATCAATCTCACCAAAAGCAATTTAACACCATATTCAATTTCCCGAAACTAACACTTCAGTGACAAGAACTTTGTTGGAGAGGGAGTTGACACTCACCGGGTTTAAAGAATAAAGGGTCATTTTTAAATAATCGTAGTGATTCAATTGAATTTTCAAACTTTTCTTTCAAATATAATTCGCCTTGTTCAAAATCATTCTTTTTCTTGCTGGGTTTTGAGTTTCGGCATTTGGTGTCGCTGTCTGGCTCCACTCTGGCTTTGGGGGAGTCGCTCTCTTCATTACTCTTCCCTTCCTTTTCTTTTGGTTCTTTTTCTTGGTCAGATGGCACAGTCCCTTTCATCATCTTCAGGGCCTTATAAGCTTTCTCTTCTTTCACTTTTTTCATGTCCTTTTCATAATGACGAATTCCACTTAAATGGGAGATCAGTAATCTTGTTGTGACAGAAACCTAATTGCAAAAAAAGCAGGAAAATTCAATTACAGCCTTAAACTGTACAATAATGAGGGGATGGCCTTAGAATGAACGCCGTCATAGTTCACACCTAGAGCTGCTGCTGGGACAATGCCATGTACAGATCTTATCCTAAATTTCAGAAAAACACCCAATGGTCTATCATCTAGATTTAAAAAAAAGTATATTGAACACTAAATGAAACCAAAGAACTCTGAAATATTTAAAATATTTAAAACATAAATTCCAGCATAAACCATGCAACATACCATTGGGCAAATGAACTATGAGTTTCACTACCTTTTCGCCTTCGTATTCTTTTTCTGGGAACTCAGGAACGTAATGTTGAACGGGGAGATCGAGATTCAGTTTCCCTGCTTCCCACAGTTTGGCCAGAGCCACCATGGTGAGGCTTTTGCTGATGCTGGCGATTCTCATGACTGTTTCAGGCCTGCATGGCACGCGGTTCTCAACGTCTGCGTAGCCTAAGCCTTTGAGGGAAGTGAAGCAGACTCTGTTAATACGATTCATGGGAAAACAAGCCTCTGAAACAATCTAAAGGAAAAGATATCCCACTGTTATGAGACTCTTAAAATTAAAAATGAATGTAAGGACAAGAATCTTAGCAGCACTGTTGACGACAAGCCTGATGATTTCACTCTATAGTTAAATTGAAATTTTACTTGGCTCCTAACGATTTTCTATCTGATATTTTCAGATTTTAATTTTTCTTATCTTATTACAATTTGTTTCACTTTCTGGAGTTTATAGTTTTTATGTACATGAGTGTTTTGTATGCAATGCCTGTGGAGGTCAAAAGAGGATATTGGAAAGCCCTTTGAACTAGAGTTATGGACAGTTGTTAGGTGCCATGTGGGTGCTGGAAACCACATCTGGGTCCTCTACAAGAGTAGCCAGGGCTCTTAACCATTGAGCCATATCTCCCAGTTATCTTCCTATTTATTTGTTTGCCTGTATGTATACTGTGTGTGTGCAATGCCCACAGAGGCCAGAAGAGGGCAATGGAGCTGCCATGTGGGTGCTGGGAATTGAACTGGGGTCCTCTGGTAGAACAGCAAGTACTCTTAACATATGAGCCACTTCTTAGACCTCCTAACCGCTTCTCCCCATTTATTTATTATTTTGCTCTTTTTGAGACAGGGTCTCCCTGCAGCCCCAGCTGTCCTGGAACTTGCTATGTAGCCCAGGCTGGCCTTGAACTCAGCATACTCCTGCCTCTGCCTCCTGAGTGCTGTGCTTGCAAGTGCATGTCATTAGCCGCATGGCGGTACCTACACGTTTTACATGAGTTACATTCTTTAAAGTAAACACCGCCATTCTCCATGCTGTATCTGTTTTTAGATTTTTTTCAGTGTTTCCAAAGGATTCTTAAATAGAGTGTGTGAAAACACACTCTGGCCAGACATGGTGGTGCATGCCTGTCATCCCAGCACTTGGGAGGCAGAGGCAGGCGGATCTCTGTGAGTTCAAGGCCAGCCTGGTCTATAGCGTGACTCCAGGACAGCTGAGGCTACAGGGAGACCCTGTCTCAAAAAGACAAAAAAAAAAAAAAAAACACACTCTGTAAATCAAATTGTCCTACCACTTCAGATGTAAACCAGAAGAAAAAGAATATAATACTAATTTATTAAAGCTCCTTCTAGAAAAAATTACTGTTTGGTTTTCTTCTGCACAAGGTGAAACTGCAATTTAGATATAAGAGGTATATAAAGAATGAAGTCTGAAAAGAACAAGTACAAAGATTTTTTAAACTGTGTCTATTATGCTAAAAATATTCATATAAAGTTTTTAACGGTAGAGCTGGCATTTTATAGTCTCTCTCTCTCTCTCTATCTGTGTATGTGTGTGTGTGTGTGTGTGTGTGTGTGTGTGCATGCACACACTAGTATGAAGGTCAGAGAACAGTTTGCTGGAGTTCGTTCTATTCTTCCACCATATAAATTCCTAGGATTGAACTCAGGGTAGTAGGCTTGGTGACAAGCGTTTTTACCCACCAAACCATTTCGCTGGTTTTGGGGTATTTTTGTTGTTATTTTTGCGCTTTTTTCTCTTTTGCCTTTTTGAGTCAGGATCTTGGTATATGTATCCCTGGTTGGCCTCAAACTCACAGTAATTCTCTTGCCTCCACTTCTGAGTACTAGGATATTAAGCACATGGTACCATGCCTGGCTTGTTAAATTTTTTATTACAAGATATTTTTCATGTTGGGTATATTCATTAGGCTACACTCATATCAAAAGAATAATTTTTCTTTTTTTAATTTATTATTTTTAAAATTTTTTATTTATTTTTTTATGTGTATGAGCATACTGTCTGAATGCAGGTTGGTGCACTTGTGTCATGCAATGCTGCGGAGGTCGGAAGAGGGCATCGGATTCCCCTGGAACTGGAGTTAAAGACGGTTCTTAGCTGCCATATTGGTGCTGGGAATAGAACCAGGGTCTTCTGCAAGAGCAGTTGGCGCTTTTAACCACTGAGCTATCTCTCCAGCCCATTTATTATTTCTTATGTATATGAGTTACTGTCTGCATGTAGGTAGGTGCACCCGTGTCATGCAGTGCTGTGGAGGTCAGAAGAGGGTGTCGGATTCCCCTGGAACTGGAGTTAAAGATGGTTCTTAGCCACCATGTGGGGGCTGGGAATCGAACCCGGATCCTCTGCAAGGGCAGTTGCTGCTTTTAACCGCTTAGCCATCTCTCCAGCCCCTAAAAGAATAATTTTTCTAAACCCTACTGCTGTCATCTTCTTCTCAAACTACTACTACTTTCTTTAGTTTTTTTTTTTTTTTTTTTGAGACAATGTCTCTCCAAAGCCCTAACTGGCCTGGAACTCACTCTGTAGACCAGGCTGGCCTTGAACTCACAGAGATCCCCTTGCCTCTGCCTCCTGAGTGCTAGGATTAAATGTGTGCACCACCACACCGGGCTTTAAGGCAGTTTTTAGCCACCATGTGGGTGCTGGGAATCAAACCCGGGTCCTCTTCAAGAACAGTCGGTGCTCTTAACCGCTGAGCCACCTCTCCAGCCCCACTACTAAAATAAAAGTAGTGTTACTAAAAACTTGGAGTTAACTGGAACAATTTCTGTGCAATGGGGATGTTGTATTATGAAATCGTGCTTTGATAAAAGTGTCAAAAATGACTAGAAATGCCTCTCCCAAAGCTTCTAGCTTTCTTTAAAAAAAAGATCATTTTAGGGCTGGAGGGATGGCTCAGCAGTTAAGAGCACCAACTGCTCTTGCAGAGGGCCTGGGTTTGATTCCCAGCACCCACATGGCGACTAAGAACTGTCTTTAACTCCAGTTCCAGGGGAATCCAACACCCTCTTCTGAAGCACTGCATGACACAGGTGCACCTACCTACATGCAGACAGTACACTCATACACATAAAAAAAAAAAAGATCATTTTAGCCAGGCATGGTAGCCACGCCTGTAGTCCCAGAGGTGGCAAATCTTTGTGAGTTCAAGACCAGCCAGATCTACATAGTGAGTTCCAGGATTGCTGTGGATATAAGGAGACCCTGTCTCAAAAAAAGACCAAAAAAAAAAATCTTTTTTTTTTCATTACATTTATATGTATGTATGTGTCTGTGTGAGTTTATACTGTGTGTGCAGGAGGGCACCAGAGACCCTGGAGTTGGAGCCACTTGACAAGTGGGTACTAGGAATTGAACTCCAGTCCCCTGGACTAGCAGCAAGCACTCTTAACCATGGAGCCATCTTTCCCATCTCTCCAGCCTTTTTTTTTTTTTTTTTTTGACAGGGTCTCATGTAGCCCAGATGGCCTGGAACATACCATATGGCCTTGAACTTCTGATTCTCTAGCCTCCATCTCTTGAGTAGTAAGATCACAGGTGTGCACCACCACGCTTACTTACCGGTACTGGGGAACCTTGCCTAGGGCTTTGTGCATGCTAACCAAGCACTCTACCAAATGGGACACACCCCCAGCCTGATTCTAGCCTTTTGTTGCAATAAATTTAACATTGTCAGTAAAACTTATTAAGCTCAAGGGACAGTGTGTATCCATAATATTGAGTGCAGTGCCTTTTACAGAATATAAGAATCAATAAATTGACTGAATTTTTTAATGTAGAAAATTTGATGTTTTATTTATCTGTAAGTGCTATGTATAAATTATGCACTAGTGGATATTTAATGAATTGTTAATGGATTGTTCTACAAGCAATTTCAAGCCAATAATTCCAGTCTTCAGAGTAAACTGTCAGAAGAAACAGCCCATTTCGAACACTCCGTTTATTTGAGTTACAGTTTCATTATTGGTTTTGGATTTGAACCTGGGGCCTCACAAAGTAAGCAAGGCTTCCCACTGAGCTACACACGTAGCCAGATTACTTACATTTTAAACTTTTCTGTGATAAAAAACAATCACCTAATTATTCCATACTTTGTCTCTTCAATATATATCGCTTTATGTAAACTGAGTAGCAAAGCAGTTCTTGGGGTTCAAACATTAATGAACCACTAAATAACATTTCTGAACCCACCTTCGGACCAGACTTCTTTTCCATCTACAGAAACTCCAATGACTATACCCGGGGCGCCAACCTCGTCCTAAAAGCAAAAGAGAAAAAGACCAAGTAGTTCAAAGAAATTTAAACTATGTATGGAGGAGGGTCCCCTGCCCCCCGCCGCTCCTAAGACCACGCCCACTCGAACAGGGACACGCCCACCCGCACAGGCCACGCCCATCCGCCCCGCTTTGCCTCGCAGGCTGTTACGGTGGAAGGGCACGCCTGGCTAGCTCTCCGGCCGGGAAGAGGAGGTCTCCTCCGCGGTCCGTGACCTCAGCCCGGACTTGAGCAACCCCGAGAGCGTCAGCCTGCTGGCGGGCAGTCGGGAAACCGGAAGTCCTTCTCGGAAGCCGCCAGCTACCCCCGGGGTGGGGTCCGCAGAGCCGGGGAGACCAGTACTCGGCCGGGTTCTGGGGTGACCCGGGCGAGTGCGGACCCCGGCGCCGCACCTTGATCCTGCGCAGCAGGTCGCGGCTGCTCTCTATGGCTCTGGAGAAGCCCCTGCAGTTGGGCGGTGTCGGGCTGTGTGGACTCCCGGGCCCGAGGACCTGCTCCGCCGCGGGTTCGACCTGGCCCGACTCCTCCGGGTCCGCCGGGGTCTGAGCCGGGGCTGCGCTTCGCAGCCCGCCCACCAGATTCGCCCCGAGCACCAGCCCCATCCCGAGCCCCAGGCCCGCGGCCCAGCCGGGACCAATAGGGGGCAGGCCGGCTCGCCCGTGCGTCCCGCGCCGCCCCCAGTCCCAGGCCCGGTCCCAGGTGGCCGCAGCCCTAGCTGTCACTGCTGACAGGAGCCGGTACATGGCGCCTCCGTCGAGCTCCGAGCTCCGCAGGCCCTGCCCGAGGCAGGCGGCAGGAGAGGTGGGGCCGGGGCCGGGGGCGGGGCCGCGCAGACCTGCGCAGTCGACGCCCGAGCGCATCGAGACCCTCGGCTTCCCTTTCTCTGTGCCTGGTACTTCATCTGTCTTCTGTCTTCCTTTCTTGTTTCCTTTTTTTCTTCCTTCTTCCCTCCTTCTTCCTTCATCCCTCTCATCTTTTTCCTTTCTTCTCTTTTTCTTTCTTCCTTTCCCTCCTTTTCCTCCCTCCTCCCTTCTCTTTCCTGTCCTCCTCTCTTTTCTATTTCCCTTTCCTCCAATGGCTTACTCTTCCCCTTTTTTCTTCCATCCCTTCCCCACCTCACTCCCATCGTCCATCTTCCCCACGTAGGTGACTTCGCCACCGGTTGCTGCCCCACGTCCTTCACCCACAACTCTCACGTGTGCTGTAGCACACACACACACACACACACACACACGCACACACACACACACACACACTAACCACAGTGAGCTCAGATACTGTTCACAAGTCTCCACCAGGAGGTACTCACCTGGGGACAGCCACATCAGCACCCAGCCCATCCCTCACCCACCACCCACCACCATCTTTTTACGTAGCCTACCTAGATGTGCTGGTGGTCAGGGGTGAATAGAGTATGGGGCTGCCCTCCACCGAAGACTGTCTCATACAGCTGGGCATCCTGAGAGCCATCGACCCACTCTCTGCCCCATACACAGCCTCTTGCCACCTATGTGCACAACCTTCTTAACAGCACTTGACCCTGTGCATCATTGATAGAGTCCTCAGCTTCTAGAACAGGGTCTGACACACGGCAGATGCCCAACAGGCATCTTCTCCCTTACCATCTCCCTTTAGATCTCCTTTCATCTTCCATTCCCTTAAGGTGGGATAAATAAATCAATTTCTTCCTTCTGGAGCGTGTTGTGTTGTCCTGGGGTGTTCTGGTGATTCCCTTGGATTAAGGAGGAGATGGGCAGGAACGAAGTGTCCTTCATTTTGACCATATCCTTGTCCGTATCCTGGTTACCATGCTGTAGTGCAATTTTATAAGACTCTACTGTAGGTAAAGCACACAAGATCTCCCTCCCTTGTGTCTTAGAACTATTATCTCAAAACAAATTGTTTAATTAAAAAAGATGCAACATGCATCAGGATGAATATTCTAAAGCTCAGTCACATCTATTTCCTACTCAAAATGACAAGGCACCCTTTATCGATCAGAGAAAGCCCAGATTCCTGTGGTTAGATGTATGGTAAGATAACATACTGAGAAAAATAAATTTTTTCTCCTCTAGGATTGAATTCACCACAAAAGAATGGACTTAATTTCCTCTTTTGCCAGGAGTTTCTAGGCCTCTGAGTTCTGAAGGGCCAGTCTTTCTGTAACTGTTACTGCCTGTTTGAGAGCTCTCTACTTAACTGAATTATAAATGAAAGGTTTTTGTTTTCCTATAACTGCTACCTGCCTTGCTTAGCCAGATCCCTCCCCACCTAGCTAGAGGGGAAACTGTAGTGATAGTTATGTTTGTTCAAAGACCTTTTCAGCCATGTCTAGTTATAAAAACGGTAATTGTGAGTGAATACTCAGTTGTTTCAAGAACATCTTCCTCTTAATTCAAGGGTAACACCCTCTCTGTAGCCTTCCCATACACAGGAGCATGGAAGTGCATGCACTTACAAATTCTTTATGTACACACATCCGTAAAGAAAACTCTATATGCTGGGCATGGTGTTGCATGCCTTTACTCCCAGCACTCAGGAGGCAGAGGCAGTCAGGTTTCTTTAAGTTGGAGCTCAGCCTACTCTACATAACAAGTTCTAGGCAAGCTAGGGCTACAGGGAAACCCTGTCTCAAAAAACAAGGGGAAAAGAAAACTCTATGTGAATGAATTTAAAATTACACTTTGTAGGGCAATGAAGAACTTGATTTGACAACCAGCACCACATAAAACGATGTACGGTGGCACAAGCCTGCAGTCTCAAGGGGGGCACCAGTGAGTTTGAGGCAGCCTGGGATACAGAGATTCAAGAAAGAAGAAAGGAAGAAAGGAAGAAAGGAAGAAAAGAAGAAAGGAAGGAAGAAAGAAAGAAAAAGAAAGAAAGAAAGAAAGGAGAAAGAAAGAAAAAGAAGAAAGGAAGGAAGGAAAGAAAGAGAAGGAAGGTAGGAAGGAAGGAAAAGAAGGAAGGGAAAGAAAAGAAAGAAAAAGAAGAAAGAGAATTGTACCCTTTAATAGAAAAATAGCCCTGCTATATTATTTATTTTGATTTACTGATTTATGGAGTGATCCTCAGCAGTTCTCTGCTAAAGTTGAATTTTCTGAAGATAAAAAGTTACAGGTCTTGACTTTTAACTTGAAAGAATCCTATGAGGGGTCTGGAAACTGGAATCCAAGCCAGGAGAACTTAAGTAGCACTGGGCCATCCTACATCTTTGGTGACAAGAGCCCACTATTATTAGACTATTACTATGTGCTGGCTGACTTATACACATTATTTTTAATTTTGGGGGGTGTATTAGGGTTCTCTAAAGAAACAGAAGTGACAGGACGAATATATAGCTATATATGATTTATTGATTTGCTCACATGACAGAGTTCAAGGAGTCCGACAGTAGCCGCGCTGCACTGGAGAGGCTGAGAATCCAGGGAACTGCTCAGTCTGCAAGGCTGGATGTTTCAGTAGTCCCAATCTGGTGCTGAAGGCCCAATGGATTCCAGGAGATCTGCCAGTCTCAGTACACGCTGGGATCTGAAGGGTTGATCACAGCAGCAAGACAAACTCACCAGTGAGAGAGAGGCAAGCCACAGGAAAAAAGGGACCAGCTCCCTCTGCCATGGCCTTTAATACTACCTGCCAGCAGAAGATAATGCCCACATTTGGGGTGGGCCATCCAGGTTGAGGTAGTCCAATCCGAAGATCCTTTTTCTCTTATTTGTTCCTTAGTCCAGTCAAATTGACACCCAGGATTAACCATTCACAGGGCGTCTTTTTGAGACAGGGTTTCCCTGCAGCCCCAGCTGTCCTTGAACTCTCTATGTAGACCAGACTGGCCTTGAACTTATAGAGAGAGATCCACCTGCCTCTGCCTCCCTAGTGCTGGGATTAAAGGTGTGCACCACCACACTGGCTCTATTTTTAATATTTTTATGTGTATGGCTATATTTGCCTGCATGTATGTGAGTGTATCCATGTGGTACAATGTCTGCAGAAGTCAGAAGAATCCATTGGATCCCCTGAAACTACAGTTACAGACAGTTGATAGCTACCATGTGGGTGTCAAGAGGAACCGAATCCAAGTTCTCCGCAAGAGCAGCCAGTAAGCATAACTGCTGAGCCGTCTCTCCAGTAGGCATTGCTGCTGGGTCATCTTTCCAGCCCATTATACACTTTATTTAATAGCAGACATTATCTCCCCTATAAGGCAGAAAACCAAGGCCAGGATGGTTAAATGGCAGAATCAGGATTTAAAACAGGATCCAGAAAATGTCCTTGTCCAGCTTCTCTGGGAATCTACAAAATGATTCAAGCAACTAAGTCCATGTTCCATGTTAAGATTTACCTAGGAGGGGCCTAGAGAGATGGCTTAGCAGTTAAGAGCACCGACTGCTCTTGCAGAGGACCCAGGTTTGATTCCCAGCACCCACATGGCGGCTAAGAACTGTCTTTAACTCCATTTCCAGGGGAATCTGACGTCTGCAGCATTGCACAACATGGATGCACCAACCTACATGTAGACAGTACATTCATACACATAAAAAATAATAAATTTTAGCCGGGCGTAGTGGTGCACGCCTTTAATCCTAGTACTTGGGAGGCAGAGGCAGGCGGATCTTTGTGAGTTCAAGGCTAGCCTGGTCTGCAGAGTGAATTCCAGGACAGCTGGGGCTACAGGGAGACCCTGTCTTGAAAAGACAATAATAATAATAAATTTTAAAAATTAAAAAAAAAAAAAGATTTACCTAGGAGGACCTGCAAGACGGCTCAGCAGACGGTGAGACCTGCTGCTAGGCCCGAGGATCAGACTACCCAATCCTCAGACAAACATGCTAGAAGGAGAGAACTGGCAAGTTGTCCTCTGACCTCCATGTGTTGAATTCACACACACACACACACACACACACACACACACACATACACACAAACAAATTGTTTACAAAGGTAGGATGGCCACAACTTTACATTTTCCATTGTAAGGTGACTGCTCATTTTAAACATGCTTTTTAGGCTGCTTCTTTGGTTCTGTTTTCAAATGGAAACTAAAGAGCCAGAGATATAATAATTTCAAAGCTGGAAGCCATATTAAGTGCTGTCTACTGTGGAAGTTTTTGTGAGGCTGGGGATTATCATAATATGGGTTATGGGTCTCGGCATTTAGTGGAAGGGGAGACCTGGGATTTTTTTTTCACATAAATTTATTTTTATTTTTTTAACAAATCTAGACCCGTGTTCCCGCCCATTCCCCCACCCCGCCAGAGCTCATGCATTCTGCCAAACATGCTTTTCATCTCTTTCTCAGTCTTTCTCAATATTCTCCATGAGGAAGTTGACTGTTTTGAGCAGAAGTTCACTGTTTCAGTCAGTTCTTTGATGCAGTCCTTTCTGTTGTTGTTGTTGTTG
>VZQC01012647.1:625696-674346 GCA_009823505.1 Rhizomys pruinosus
ATCTTGTAGTTCTTTAAATATGTTCCCAATTGTGTTTCTGATGTCTGTGTCCTGGGGCATCCCCAGAGGGATCCCACTGCAGGAGTCTTCCATAGGGTTGGTAAAGCTTGGCACGGGATTATCCTGCCCCTTTCCAGTGTTGTCTCTTCTTCGTGATCCTGGCATATGGGCTTCTCCTTGCCCGTATTCCAATGTGAGTCCTAAATGCCTCTTCACTGTGTTGAAGGCTTGCTTTGCCAGCCTCCTTCAGACGCCTCTTCGTAATCCCAGTTGGGGGGGGGGGCTCTTCAGCCCACGTCGGTACTTTCCGCTGGGCTCAAGAGATCTCCCTGGGATGGTTTTGAAAGTCCTACAATATGTGAGTCAATTTTACTGTCAAAGATCCTCTCAGCAAGCAAACTCTAGCCAGGCTCCTCTCAGCTCTCTTCCTGACTGAGCCATAGCATGGCCAACAAACATTTGAACATAAGTATCTCTTCTCACAACTCAAGTCTGCATTGCTACAGTGATCCTTTCTTCTCATAAAATGCCTGGCTGAGAAAACTCAGAGTTTCCAAAGGAAGTTACTGTTTCTTCCAACCACCATCTTTAGATGGAGCCTGGGGGTGGGGGGTGGGGGGCAGTAGCTGCATTCAATAAATGATAAGCATCAGTTAGCAAGGCAAATTGAATTCATGTGGAACAATTCCCTTCCTGGTTCTTGTGATTTTCCACCTTCCTGACTCTGCTCAAGCCGTTGCCATCCATTCTGCCTTTTCCCACCAGATCACCTCTGCCCACATCCCAGAGGAGCTTGGGTCTTTCCCTGCCATGTGTATCTATGGAACACCATCTGTGTCAGAGCTTCAACTAGTGTCCAGCTGTGTTTGCCTCTGTCACACACATCAAATGGTTCTGTCTGCAATGTGGCCCTTGAGAAACAGACCCTTGTTTTCAAAGCAAAGTTCTCCTGAGTAGATTCACTTGTGGTTCATGGAGTTGTACACTTGGGATTTTTGTAATTTTCTGCCTAAATTATACTTTGATGCAAAAGTTTATAAAACAATTAAAACCTAAAAATGCTGATGAGGGAAATATTTACATAATATAAATATATATTTAGGAAATATTAGTATGGCATTAAGTACAAAAGGCGACACATTCTGATTTGCATGGCAAACACACAAACATGCAAGAAGAATATGAAAACAGGAATGGGAATTCGGTATAATTACATGAGGATTTCTATGAGATTGGGATCAGTCTGGTCTACAAAGCAAGTTCCAGGCCAGCTGGGGCTACAGGGAGACCCTGTCTCAAAAAAAAAAGAATAAGTTCAAGGTCATCCTTAGTTATATAGTGACCTTGAATCTAGCATGATCTACATGAGACCCTGTCTCAAAAAATAATTTCTTTTTTAACATTTTTTTTTTTTAGCCGGGTGTGGTGGTGCACACCTTTAATCCTAGCACTTGGGAGGCAGAGGCAGGTGGATCTCTGTAAGTTCAAGGCCAGCCTTGTCTACAGAGTGAGTTCCAGGACAGCTGGGGCTACAGGGAGACCCTGTCTTGAAAAAGACAAAAATTTTTTTTTAATTTTATGTGTATGAATGCTTTACCTGAATGTACACCACATGCATGCAATGCCCACAGGCCAAAAGCCAGATCCCCTGGAACTGAAGTTATGAATGGTTCCTAGCCACCTTGTAGTGCTCAGATTCCAGCCAGGTCCTCTGCAAGAGCGGCCAGTCCTCTTAACCACTGAGCCATCTCTCCAACTTTCTTTGTTTCTTTTCTTTTTTTCTTTTCCTTCCTTCCTTCCTTCTTTCCTTCCTTCCTTTCTCTCTTCCTCTTTCTTTCTTTCTTTCTTTCTTTCTTTCTTTCTTTCTTTCTTCCTTTCTTTTGACAGGGTCTCACTATATAGTCCTGGATGGTCTAGAAATCATATGTAGACCAGCCTGGCCTTAAACTCACAGAGCTTCACCTGTCTTTGCCTCCTGGGTGCTGGGATTAAGAGATGCACTACCACAACTGGCAAAAAAAATTTCTTAAAAACACTTTGATACTTAAATGAAACACAATGGCACATACATATATAAGGAATACAACTTGATAAGCTTTGCTGTGTTCATGTACCCATGAAATCATTACCACATTGAAAATAATGAATATGTCTATCCCTCTTGTGTAATGCTTTTCTCCTCTCTAGCAGCTCCCTTACCCCAAACAACTGCAGAACTGTTTTTCTTTCTTATAAGCTGGTTTGCATTTTCTAGAATGTTTACATATGAAGTCACATATCATATATTTTGTAAAGCCTCTCTTCTTTCAGCATAATTATGAAGTTATTGCATGCTTGTACATGTATATGCAGTTCATTCTTTTTTCTTTTCACTGATGAATAGTGTTGGCCTGTGTGGTTGTAACACATTGTTTATAGCGTTGGCTTACTTCAGTTTCAGGTTATTACACATATTATGCATTCATTTCTCCTAGGAATAAACCTAGAAGTGGAATTGCAGAATCATTTCAAAGCTCCATGTTCAATTTTTGAGAATCTGCCAGGCTGTTTTCCAGAGCGCAGCATCATTTTGCCTGCACACTGGCACTGTATGCAGGTTCCACTTCTTCCACACACCCCCTCTATTACTGTTTCTTTGTTGGCAGCCATCATTCTCCAACAGCTAATAGTGCTGGGTTTAGTGGCTATTTGTATATCTTTTCAATTATAGAAATTTATTTTTAAAATATTTTTTTGAGATCATCATCTTACTATGTAGCCCTAGATAGCCTGAAACTTGCTATGTAGACCAGGCTGGCCTCAAACTCACAAAGATCTACCACCTATGTTTCCTGATTGAAGGTGTGTGCCACCACACCTGACCTAAAATTACTTTTTAAAAAAATATGCTTTATTTATAGCAATGCAGTTTACTACCACAATAGATGTATTTGCTGGGGCTGGGCATTGTGGTGTATACCTTTAGTCCTAGCACTCAGAAGACAGAGGGGAGTATATCTCTGTGAGTTCAAGGCTAACCTGGTTTACATAGCAAGTTCCAGGCCAACCAGTGCTACACAGTGAGATCCTGTCTCAAAGCAAGCAAGCAAACAAATAAACAAATAAAAATAGAATGATTTATTATAGCTTTAAATAGAAGAAAAAATGGAAAAAATTGAGGTTAAGAAACCCCTACCCCCAAAGCAAATTTTTAAAAACATCACTTTTTCTTTCAAAAATTTTTTGATTCATTTATTTTTACCTATATGAATGTTTTGCCTGCATCTACATAAGTGCATCCATGTGCAATGCCTTCAGATGCCAGAAGAGGGTGTCAGATACTCTGGAACTGGAATTAACAGCCAGTTGTCAGTTGCCATTGGTCATGAGAATCAAACTCAGGTTCTCTGCAAGTGCTCTTAACCACTGAGTCCTCTCTCCAGCCCCACATTACGTTTTCTAAGCATCCAATGGGACAAATGTGTTCCAAGATTAAATCAGTCATATCTAATTTCCATTGTACTAATGGTCAATGGCATTAAAAAGAGAGTTTAACTTTCACAATCTCTGCCTCAAAAGAATAACACATGTTGGATTCGTTTGAAGTGCAAAAATGATTCTTGCAGAGCTGGAGAGATAGCTCAGTGGTTAAGAGCACCAACTGCTCTTGAACCTGGGTTCAATTCCCAGCACCCACATGGCGGCTAAGAACCGTCTTTAAGCTGGGCGTGGTGTCACACGCCTTTAGTCCCAGCACTCAGGAGGCAGAGGCAGGCGGATCTCTGTGAGTTCAAGGCCAGCCTGGTCTACATAGTGAGTTCCAGCTGGGGCTATAGGGAGACCCTGTCTCAAAAAGACAAAAAAAAAAAAAAGTACTGNCATGGAAGTAGTGTGCCCATCTTTTTTTGCAGTAATATCCACTCAAATCTTATGTCCTTATTTTGTTCATTTGTGTTCGTTAAGGTTTATTGATTTAATTTTATGTGTATGCATGTGTGCCTAAGTGTATGTATGCACACCAAGTGTGTGCAGTGCCTGCAGAAGTCAAAAGAGGTGTTGGAATCCTGGAGCTGGCAGTTGTGATCTACCCAGTGTGGGTGCTGGGAACTGAACCAGGTCCTCAGCAAGAGCATCGAATGCTGCTAAATGGTAAGCCATCTCTTCAGGCCCCTTGGTTTTTTGAAGACAAGGATCATCTTCTATACCCCAGGCTGGCCTGGAATTCACTTAGGAGCACAGGTTGCCTTCAAACTCTTGAATCCAGGTGTGCACCATCATGTATAGCTCTTTTGCCCATTTGTATGACATTCCTGAGCTGAAAATTATGGAAATGAAGATGTGACTGGTGGGTTTCCAGGGGGTTAAGGATTGGGATAGAAGAAGAGAATGCATTAAAAGGTCAACATAAATGACCCTGGTGGTAATGTAACTGTTCAGTGTGGCTGTGGAGTGGGATACATGCTTTATGTTACTAAATGCCACAGAAACACACATACATACACAAACCAGTACAAGAAAAACTGGGGCAAACTAAATTATATTCATAGGTTGTTTTATGCTTTTATCCCTGCTGTATTCTTATGCTATAGTTTTGTAATGTGTTATCAATGTGGGGATTTGTTATTTATTTATTTATTTATTTATTTATTTATTTATTTATTTTGGTCTTTTCGAGACAGGGTTTCCCTATAGCCCCAGCTATCCTGGAACTCACTCTGCTGTAGACCAGGCTGGCCTCGAACTCACAAAGATCCACCTGCCTCTGCCTCCCAAGTGCTAGGATTAAAGGCGTGCGCCACCACGCCCAGCTCGGATTTGTTTTTTTAAAGGGTGCATGGCAGGGCTAGAGAGACGGCTCAGCAGTTAAGAGCACTGGCGTCTCTTGCAGAGGATCCAGGTTCAATTCCCAGCACCCACAAGGTGGCTAACAACCATGCACCACTTCAGTTCCAGGGGATCTGATGCCCACTTCTGACCTCTGTCAGCATTCCACCACTTCTGACCTCCAAGGGCATTACATAACAGGGGTGTACTTACATGCCCATGGGCAATACACCCATATACTAAAATAAAAAATAAAATACCATTGCATGTAAATCTATAATTATCTCCAAATAAGGTTAAGCTTAACAATGTAATTTTTTTTTTTTTTGTCTTTTTGAGACAAGGTCTCCCTTGTAGCCCCAGCTATCCTGGAGCTCACTACATAGACCAGGCTGGCCTTGAACTCAGAGATCCACCTGCCTCTGCCTCTGGAGTGCTGGAATTAAAGGCATGTGCCACCATACCTGGCAACAATGTAATTTTTTAAAACTCTTTTGGCCTCAAAAAAACCTTTTTGGATTCAAAATTTCTTCACATCTCTTTCTTTTCTTTCTTTTCTTTCTTTTTTTTTTTTTTTTCTGTGTTTTCAAGACAGGGTCTCCCTGTAGCCCTAGCTGTCCTGGAACTCACTCCGTAGACCAGGCTGGCCTTGAACTCATGGCCTAGCGGTTAAGAGCGCCGACCGCTCTTGCAGAGGACCCTGGTTCGATCCCCAGCACCCACATGGCGGCTGAGAACCGTCTGAAACTCCAATTCCAGGAGAACTCCAGCTCCAGGGGAATCCGACACCCACTTCTGACCTCCGCGGCATTGCACGACACTGGTGCACAGACTTACATGCAGACAGTACATTCGTACACATACAGAAATAAAAAATAATAATAAAAAAAAAAAAGATCTGCCTGCCTCTGCCTCCCAAGTGCTAGGATTAAAGGAGTGCGCCACCATGCCTGGTGACATCTCTTTCTTAATACAACTATTGCACAACTTTCAAGCTCAACTCTGTTAGGCTAATTTTGAGGGGAGAGTCGGGGCAGAGAGGAGAAAATGTCAGGACTCCGTTGAAAAGGGAAGTCGGGTTTATTTTAGGCATGGTAGCTGGCCTGCCCTGGTTGGGATTAAGATGACCAGCATTAGAATGCTCCCCAAAATGGCAGTTTTATACCCAAGCACACAAGGAAGTCAGTTTGCAAGGAAGTAGGAGCGAGGAGATGGGGAATTAGGGCATAGGTGGATCTGTGGCTGGTATCAGTAGAAGCATCTCGTGATAAACTGAGGCTGATTGCAGGATATTGCAGCAACTATTTTTGTTCAGGACCTCGTTGCCCTCCTCTCTGTGCCTTCTAGTGACATTGGTCCCACAGCTAACACCTATGGGCAGGTCGTGTTTGCCATGGTTTCCTCTCCCCCTCTTGAGCCTGGCCTGGACCAGACACGTCATTCGGTCTTTGTCCCCGTGATGGTGGGCATTTTATTAGCTTCTTCCCTGGTAGTGACCAGCTTGGGCACGGGCACCACAGCCAACTTGATGTCGCCAGTAGGGAGTTATCCAAGCAGCTCCCAAAGGCCACTGAGGACTCAGCGGAGTCCTTGGCCTCTCTCCAGCATCAAATCACCTTGGTGGCCCAGGTTGCAGCCGAGCACTGGACCTCACAGCTGACCAAGGGGGCACCTTCCTGCTCCTGGGAGAAGAGTGCGGCCTAGTGGAAATCCAGACTGAGTGGCTCCAGAAACTGGGAGAGGACCTCAGACAATGCAACCAGTCCCCCTTCTCCTCTGCCTCGTGGCGGACTCCCCTTTTTACGTGGCTGGCCCCCATTATGGGACCCCTCATCCTCATCTGCTTATTTCTTTTTCTTTGCCCTGTCTCCTCTGTTTCCTCCAGAAATGAATCCAGGGTGACAGTTAACCAAATCGTTCTCCACACACATGCACCCCTGAGCTCACTGACTCCTGGCTCCCCCTCCCCACATCGTTCCTTCCCAGCTGGAAGTAGTCAGATCTGAACAGGCTACCATATACCCAAAGAGGTCAGGATGTTCCACTGGGGCCTCTGGCTCATCCACCCTCTCTCCCATGCTGGAAAGTCCCAAGTACCCAGATGCTGGGGAGTCCCAGGAGGCTGATATAACCTGTCTGTTCCCCTGATGTCCCCTGACCACCCATGTGCTCAGCCCACTACCATATTTGGACAAAGCCCAGTTCTCTTCTTGCCACTTCTCCACCACACCTAAGTCCCAGCCCAAAGGCTCAGGTATGATCATACTTGGGCACAAAGCCAGCTCCTGGCTGGGTGACTCATCATCTCCCCTGGATAGTGGACTACAGAATCCCCTGCTCTGGTCCAAGAGCACAACTTCTCCAATTTCTTCTCTCTCTCTCTCTCTCTCTCTCTCTCTCTCTCTCTCTCTCTCTCTCTCCTGGTGAACCTGCCCGAGAGTTCATTTGTTCCCAGTTCAGTTTGATTTGGCCCTTTGTGTCAGCAAAACCTTTCAAACTCCTGTTTTCTCCAGTCATTTTTTTCATCAAAGGCCCTACATGTTTTTTCTTCTATGATCTTTTGTTTTTTCCAGTTTCTGTATGTTGGTTATTCTGATGTAGATGGAAACCCACTGAAATCATAGCTTCACCTTTGAATTACTTCCCTCATATCAGAAGCATGGAATGTGCCTTGCGCTTGATGACTCTGAATCTGGTTGGTAAACTCTGACCCCAGTTTTGTCTATAAACAATGGCTAATTATAACTACATTGTAAGTTTGTTGTGAGGGTTAAATGTGCACACACACACACACACACAAAGATAAATTAAGTTTGGAAACACTCAGAACTGTTTATTTCCCTTTAATATTTTTTAGACAAAAATAAAAACAATAGACTGGAGAGATGGCTCAGTGGTTAACGGCTCATAACTACTCTTACAGAGGACCCAAGTTTGGTTCTCAGCATCCAAGTCAGGCCGTTCATAACCATCTGTAACTCCAGCCCCAGGGGTTTTACAGCTTCCTTTGGTCTCTGCAGGCATTGCATTCGCATGCAGAACCCCAAACTTTTTCTCAGTCACACACACATAAAAATAAAAAAATAAATTGGCCAGGCATCGTGGTGCACAGCTTTAATCCCAGCACTCGGGAGGCAGAGGCAGAGGCAGAGGCAGAGGCAGAGGCAGGCAGATCTTTGTGAGTGCAAGGCCAGCCTGGTCTACATAGTGAGTTCCAGGACAGCTGTATCTACAGGGAGACCCTGTCTCAAAAAGACCAAAAACAAACAAACAAAAAAAGATTAAATTGAAACACAATGCTGTGCCAGGCATGGTGGCACACTCTTATAATCTCAGTATACAGAAAGCTAAAGCGGGAGGTGGGGGTGGGGGAGGGGGGCTGTGAGTTCAAGGCCATATATAGCAATATCTTGTCTCAAAACAAGACCAAACACAACAAAACAAGACAAAACAAATAAAAGATAGCAACTATTAGTATTATTTAGCTTTTTTCCCTGGATACATATAACAAGCTCTTCCAGGTGAACAAGCTCAATTAGGCTGCTTTCCTCCCACATTTCTTTCCATCAGTCTCTCCATTTAATTGGTCACTGCCCAGTGGTTAAAGACAAAATAAGAATTCAGTTTCAATCATCCGAAGAGCCAGCCTGTTCTGCTCCTAGATGAAACTTATGGAAAGGTAAGTGAATAGCCTTTTCTTGAAATGTCATATTGGCCTTTTAAAAGAAATTAATCAAGTAATACATGAATTCGGTCTCTCTATACTCATAGGAATTTTTAAACTTCCGAACTGTGCCAAACTCTGAAAATCCCTCTAGATTCTAGGTCTTCTCCCTAGGAATCAACAGGCTCTGTAACACCTCTCTAAGTGACTGTGCTGTCTGTCTGCCCCGCAGGCCTGATGGATGTTGCCTCTTCATTGCTGAGCAAGCAGGGTAATGGGCAATCTTTTGGTTAAGTCATTTCTCTTGGAGTCTCAGACACATTTACATCAGGGGATAATGGGAAAATGTATTTGGGGTCAAAAACAAAGAACAGGGCAAGGGAAATGGCTCAGTCAGTTAAGTGTTTGTTGCACAAGGGCGAAGGCCTGAGTGGGCATCCCCAGCACACACATAAAAAGCTGGGAGTGGTGAGATGCATCTGTAATCCCTGTTCTGGGGAGGTGAACACAGGTGAATCTCTGCAGTTCCCTGACCTGCCAGTTTAGCCCAGTCTGTGAGTTCCAGGGCAGTGAGAGAGAGAGACCCTGTCTCAAAAAACAAGGTAGAGAGTGATTGAGAGAACCCATCAAACACTGACCTCTGGCCTTCACACACATGCATACACCTACATGTGGCTATACACTCTCACATACATGTGCACATGTACTCTTATGCATATGTGCAGACACCCACATGAACTTATAGATATATACGTGCATATAGCACACACTGCCCTAAACATGAAGTAACCTACATTTTTTATATTCTCAAATCCAAGAAAAATTACCAAGTATAGATGTTAAAAGCCAGAATCCTTGGAGAGCAGATGACCTTCTTCATCCTGCCTCTGCTGCTTGAAGGTCTTCTTTATCACAACACTGGATACAGTACTCAGGGGAGGCAGCCCCCCTGCTGCATTCAAATCTTATTCAGAATCACCACAGCATCTGGCCTCCAAGCTGGGAATGCATAAACATAAATAAGAACAGCAGATGCATCAAGGGGCTCATAGTCAGCAGGGTGGACATAGAATCGGGGTGGGAGAAGGAGGGGATGGTGTGTGTGTGTATGTGTGCTTCATGTGTTGTACTCTCAGCCATACTGCACATGGCTGAGCTGGCTGTGCCCCTTCTAAGGAAGCAAGGTACAGCATGAGTGGGTTGAAGTCCCACCGGGGCTCTTACTGCAAGTCAAGGGCTAGTTCTAGAGGAAGGGACGCTTTTTTCTAACATTCACAGTGAAGCAATGGGCACTCTTGGGAGCCTAGGACGAATGTGCAGACTTAGAGCTCATTTAGTATACCGAGTGCTATATTGGAGGTAAATATCAATAAACCTTGGGGAAGAAAAAGCAATTAAGTCTGTCTAGAGGAAGGAGTTAAGAGAGTGACCAGAGACATTTCAGAAGGGCTTTGGAAGAACAGAAATTTACCCAGTAGAGAGACAAGAAAGCCAAACGCGATGAGAGGATGAGTGAAGATGCAGATTTGGCAAGATCAGGTGAGAAGTGGGTCCTGCCACCAGGGGGAGGCAAGAAGGGAGCTGCACGGAACGGTGCTGGATCAAGGGCCACGCCGAGGGCACTGTGCTTCAGCCTCTAGCTTATGGTTCTCAAATACATAGAGGGCTTGTTCTTTTTAAGAAGTTTTCCTTTTATTTTGTTATATGAGGGTTTACCTGTGTGTATGTGTGCATACCATGTGTATACATGTATGCGGTAGCTGGGCAGGCCAGAAGAGGGCATTGAATCCCCCTGGAACTGAAGTTATAAATAGCTATGAGCCACCATGTAGATACTAAGAACCAAACTGGGAGCCTCTGTAAGAGCAGCAAGTGTTTTTAACCTCAGAACCCTCTTCAGTCGGTGGGGGTTGTAATTAATGCAGTCTCCTTAGCTCAATTGTCAGGAATGGGTTGAGTCAGTAGATCTGGGAAGGAACCAAGAATAACCATTTTAAAGGCTTTTCCCACAGGGCGTTTGAGTCAGTGGTTAGGGGAAAAACTGTGCTGTGCAGGAAGGGCTTCTGAAGAGCAGAGGCTCTCAGTGGCTCCTGAAGCAAAGATCACCAGCTAAAACAGAGAGAGGCGACCAGCATTCAACTTATAAGTGCCCAACTCCTTAGAACCCAGGACTTCTTTAGTTCACCTTTAAGTAAGTAGGTCTAATAAAGTTCAAAGTATGAAGAAAGCAGGTGGTAGTATGAATGAGAGGCCACGGTGTCAGGCCCAGTTCTACCAACAAAGTAGTGTGTCTCTTCAGGTAATCTTTCCTCCCTCTGAATTGCAGTCTATGCCTAAAAAACTGGCATGTTCTCTAAGGCCACTTTCAGCCCGATAATGCAAACATTCTTTTTTATTATTATTTATTTTTGTATGTGTATGAATGTATTGTCTGAATGCAGGTCTGTGCACCCGTGTCATGCAATGCCGTGGAGGTCAGAAGAGGGTCTCGGATTCCCCTGGAACTGGAGTTCTCCTGGAATTGGAGTTACAGACGGTTCTCAGCCGCCATGTGGGTGCTGGGGATCAAACCTGGGCCCTCTGCAAGAACGCCGGTGCTCTTAACTGCTAGGCTATCTCTCCAGCCCCTATAATGCAAACATTCTAAATGTCCCAGTAAGAAGTTCAAGGTTCATTATAAAAACATGCTGCTGAAATTCCTTCCTTGAGGGAAATACAAATTCCCCCCCCCCCACCAGGGTCCTACCAAGGAGCCTACCCCCTTCTATCAAGCTCAATGGCAAACTAAGGTATTCCATTTTATGTTCCATTATACATAAAATTCTACCTTCTGTTCCACCAAAGCTCACGCTGGGAAACCACTGGGTTTATTAGGCTTATAGAGCACTGGGTGAGGGGTTATGGACAGGAGTGTGGGTGACCTTAACGCAGACACACTGGAGGGTCTGCCTCCAGCGTGGATGATAATTCCCTCAACGTCTGTAGGATGGAGCCCTCCTCCCTAGCCCTTCCCCACCTATATGCTCAAAACCCTCCTCAAGACCCTGAAGCCACAAGCAATTAGGGTGGAATTGCATATAAGTGTTTGGGAGGAGTGACTGGATAATTATGTGAGGGACCCGCGGCCCCTCCACCCCTTTTTTTTCTGTCTTTTCGAGACAGGGTCTCCCTGTAGCCCCAGCTGTCCTGGAACTCACTCTGTAGACCAGGCTGGCCTTGAACTCACAAAGATCCACCTGCTTCTGCCTTCCAAGTGCTAGGATTAAAGGTGTGCGCCACCATGCCCGGCTCCTCCCCCTTTTTTCTATGATCATTCACAAGCAGGCCCAGCTGAACGGAAGATGACAGCTGTCTGTCTTGGAGGATAGTCCTGTACAACAAGATGATATAAGACAAGAACCCTCAAATAAAGAGATGTTAATATTCGAAGTTGTTTGAAAGAAGGGAAGTTATTTCTAGAAGCTTCTTGAGCCTCTCTCTCTGTGCATATAGAGTGGTCTTCACTCAATAGATACTCAACATATTTCCTTTTTCCTTCCTTCCTTCCCTTTTTTTATTTTTTATTTTTTTTGGTAATTGCCTTGTTTTCAGACAGAATGTCATGTATCCCACCAGACTGGCTTCAAATGGATCAGGTAGCTGGAGACAACCTTGAACTTCTTATCCTTGTGTTCTGCCTCTCCCTCCCAGTGCTGCGATTACAGTTGTGTGTCCCACACCCAGTTTCATGCAGTGTGGGCACAGACGGGGGCTTTTGCATCCTAGGCAAGAACATCACCAACTGGGGACTGAGCCATATTCCCATCCCAACACAGTTCTTGTCAATGAACAGCATCTAGGGTTTCAAAGTTGGATCTTCGGCACTGACATCCTTACATGCCTTCACTGCTGCTTCAGCCAGCCTGACAAGCGAGCAGTTGCTATGGAAAACGTTTTATTTTCTAGACTTTTGTAACTAGGATTTTTAGTGATCTGAGTGTTTTAGCCAGCCATAATGATGACTGAGGTAGCTGAGTATATGTGACTGGGGAAAGGAATGGGGATCTTGAAGTTGATGAGAGGTTTTTCTTGATCCTGAACAGCTTTTAACATATACAGATGATGGCCTTTATTACAATGATTGATTGATTGATTGATTGATTGATTGATAGTGATGATTTAGTGTGTGTGTAGCTCAGAACTCAAACTTCAGGAGTTGGTTCTTATCTTCTACCACATGGGTCCTAGGAATAGAGCTTGGGCTGTCATCTTTTGCACCAAGCATTTTATCTGCTGAGGCACCTGGCCAACCTGAGTATAGCCTTTAAAACCTGCCAAAGGACCCAGACCTAGTGGTGCACACCTTTAATCTCAGCACTCAGGAGGCAGAGGCAGGCAGATTTCTGTGAGATCAAGGCCAACTGATCTACACAGTGGGTTCCAGGCCAGCTAGGCTTACAGATAAACCCTGTCTCAAAAAGACCAAAAGAACAAAAACAAAAATACAACAACAACAACAACAACAACTTGCCAAAAGGAGGTAGTGATGAGGGACCTTTGAAAGTAAAATAGAAAGCACAAGCCAGGGCAGGCAGCCTTTGATTGGTTGGAGATATTGTTTTTCTTCTCATCACAAATCTATCTATAGTGTACAAAAACTTCATGTTGTACCTTAACTACACCCAATAACGTCTAAAGCAATTTCATTTATCAATTTGTACTAACTTCATTTATCAATTGGAGCTTTGTGTAATGTGGATACAAAGTGTCCTCCATATGTTATAGGCTTGGTTGCGAGCTGCTGTTGCTTTCGAGATTGGATCATGAGGATGTTAGCCTCGTTTTCCATTGATGAGTTTATAGTCGAATGGGCTGTTAGGAGGTGGACTCGGGTGGAAGATGGAGGCTGCTGGCCCTGTGTTTTAGAAGGGAACACCTGTCTTGAGCCCTTCCCTGTCTGTGTCTCCTTGCTACCCTGGGCAACTTTGCCTGGCCCATGCATCTCCACCTCTGCACAAGCCCAGAAACAAGATGATTGCTGTTTCTCAAAATAGTTGAAGGACTGAATTAGTTATTCTTCTTGCTGTGACAAAATGCCCAACAAAAGCAACTTACAGAAGGAAGGATTTATTTTTTGGCCCACCACTGAGGGTGAGGAGCTCAACCTGGTAGAAAGTCCTGGTAGGAGAAACATGAGGCTGCTCATCACAGTGTGTCTGCAGTCAGGAAGCAGAAAGAGATGAAGGTTGGTGCTCAGCCCGTTGCCATCTTTTATTCACTGGGGACCCCCACCCATACATTTAATTAACCCAATCTAGAAACTCCCTCACAGACAGGGAGTTCGTCTTCTAGATGATTCTAGATCCTCTCAAGTAGACAGTATTAGTCATTACAAGAGCCAGGGAATGAGGGCAGCCTCTGGAACCCAGAAAAGGGAAGGGCAGAGAGGCATGTCCTGCCACATCTTGATTTTGGACCAGTAAGACTAAGTTCAAACTTCTGACTTTCAGAACTCTATGAACATGTGTATTACTTCTGAAGGCACTAGGTTCATTATAAATCTCTTAGAGTAGCAATAAGAAATTAATAGATCAATGAATATGAATATATGAATTGGAATATATTCATATTGCACCTGGATTGTACACAAGTCTCTGGAGATTTAGTCAGTCCCATTTAGTGCCCCCAGGCCTGCTCATACCCAGAGGGACTGAGAAATCAGGTTTCTTGATCTGCTAGAAGAACCAGGATGACTAACCTCAACTCTTCTAAGGTCTCGTGGTCTGGGAAGCCTGGCCTGATCTAAGGAACAGCAGGCTCTTTCACACAAAGCCCACATTGCTTGCTTGCTGATAATTGTGCCTTGCCAGGGGGCCTGTTAGGTAAACTCTTAAGAATACAGCGTAGGGTCCAGGGAGATCTAGGTTGAAATCCCTCTCGGCCTTGCTCTAGTCACATGTTCATAAATGAGCGACTGAACTTCCTTTAGCCATAGTTTCCCAATCTGTCCTGGAGATGATGTCACCCTGAAATGTTGCGTTGTGAGAACTGAGAGAGACATTCATATGCCCCTTCTCAGCCAGTCTCCCCTGTGAGCCTCACTTTGAATGCTGCACTCTGGCTACTTGCTCTTTAGACTTTTACAACCTTTACAGCCTTGTCTTCTATTAGCCCTATGCCTACAAGTCAGTGACCATCCCAGTCAAAATTCTATTGGTCTGGTGTCTGAGGTGGGTGTTTCCCCAGGAGTAGAACCCAAGACAAGGACTCCAGCAGAAGTGGGTTACCTGGGAGATGATCCCAGGGAACTCCAGTAGGGATGAGAGTCAGGGGAGGAAGGAGATCCTGAAGGATCAGTGGCCAACCAGGTTAGCACTGTGGCTGAAGCATCAGCAACCTGGGGCGCTCCAGAGGACAGGGTTATCCACCTGAAGGGCAAGGCTGCTGAGATATTTACACTCTCATTAGTTTTCTTTTTTTTTTTTTTTTAATTTTATTTATTTTTGTATGTGTATGAGTGTACTGTCTGCATGTAGGTCTGCGCACCCATGTCATGCAATGCCGCGGAGGTCAGAAGAAGGTGTCGGATTCCCCTGGAATTGGAGTTCTCCTGGAATTGGAGTTTCAGATGGTTCTCAGCCACCATGTGGGTGCTGGGGATCGAACCCGGATCCTCTGTAAGAGTGGTCGGCGCTCTTAACCACTAGGCCATCTCTCCATGGGATTCAGTGGTAAGCACCTCTGTCCGCTGCTCTTAGGGAGCCTAGGGACCTATGGGCAGAGCAGTAGAAGGCTCAGGGTGCAGTCAGAGCCAGGCTTGAGGTTTAGCTTTAGAGCAAAACGTTTTCAGCAAGGAGAGGGCGGTGATGAGTGTGGATGTTTGTGCTGAGACCACCTTTCTAGTGACTCAGTGGAGAAGAGACTTTGAAGAAAGGATAGAGAAGAATGGTGCGGGGGAGAGCAGGCAGGAGACCCTGGTGGTTATGGAGGAGATGCAGGAAGGTCATCTGGCCCAGGTGCTGGCAGTGGAGAAAGACGGAAGTGGGTGGTTTCTTTTTATTTATTCTTGCAATTATAGCATCTTTTGATGGTATCTTGATGTACAGTTGACGGAACATGTATGTATGTGTTCATGTGGTGTGATGTACAGTACGTGAGGAGGAGGCTTGCTTGCACGCATGGCAATGCCACATGTGTGTGCAATGCCCGTGGAGCCCAAAAAGAGGGCATCAGATCCCATTGGAACTGGAGGTACAGAGGGCTGTGATCTACAGACGTGTGTGATGGAAACTGAACCCAGGCCTGTGCAAGAACAGAAATGCTCATAACCACTGAGGCCGTCCCTCCAGCCCTAGCAATGGATTTCTTAAACACAATGGAAAATTCCAAAGATGAAACCAAGCTTCGAGGCATATATATGCTATTAATTGATGTTTACATTTAGTTGCAATGACATATTTTTAAAAGGAGGAAATGCCATCTCTTGTGTATTTTGTGACAGGCCTAATAAGTACACAGCTGCCTGCAGCATGAGGGAGTTGCTCCATCCCCCACACATCAGACAGGACTGTGGTGGTAGCTGGGGTCGGAGGGAGTTTACATATTCAAGTTCACATCCATGGGTGGCCAACATTGTTGATAATTCTACCATCCAAATCCCCCCAACATTCTTTTTTTTTTTTTCAGGAGGGTGTCTCTAAAACCAAACCACAGTGGAGAGGAACTGACCTCAGGGTGAAAATCTTACAATAAACTGGAGAATTCTGAGAATCCAACCCTAGGAATGCTGGCCTCTTTCCCCACTTGTGACTGTCTTTTTAACTTTAGGAGTTAGCCACCAATCAAACCAAATAGCTCTGGGTGCAAGAGTCAACAGCATCCAAAACAGTCTCTGCCTCATTGTGTCGCGTCTCTGAGGGGCGTGTGTCTTGGAATCCATGTCCTTTTTCCTTTTCAGTTAAAACAGATTCTCTGGTACAAAATCTGTACTCGGGACTATTTTTTTCTTTTTTATCTTCCTCCTCTTGCTCCTTCCTTCTCCCCCTCCTTTTCCTTCTCTTCCTCTCCTCTCTCTCTCTCTTTCTCTCTTGCTCTCCTGATATAGCCTTGTGTATATGTATGTGTGGATACATGTGCCTGTGTGTGGGCATGTTGGAGGACCAAATATTAATGATTGGGTATCTTCCTCTATCACTCTTCACCCTATTATTTTATTCTTAAAAGAATATTTACTTTCCGGCATGGTGGCACACCACCTTTAATCCTAGCCACTTGGGAAGCAGAGCATGGAGGAATCTTTTGAGTTCAAGGCCAGCCTGTGGCTATAGAGAGAGCTCCAGGACAGCTAGAGCTGCAGGGAGACCCTGTCTCAAAAAATAAAAACAAATATATATTTTTATTTATATTTATGTTATGTGTGTGAAGGGTGTATTGCATTGTATGCAATGTGAGTCACTTATGTCATGCAATCTCAAGGAAGGTCAGAAGGAAGTCATTTGAATCCCCTGGAACTGGAGTTATAGATAGTATGATAGCTACCATGTGGGTGCTGAGCGATTTGAACCTGGGTCTCTGCAAAAACAGCCGGCTGCTCCTAACTGATGACCATTCTCTCCATCCCAAGGAAATGTTCATTAAAGAAAATGTCAAAGCTAGGTGGGGCGGCACTCACCTTTAATCAGCACTGGGAAGGCAGAGGCATGTGGATCTCTGTGATTTTGATGCCAGCCTGGTCTACAATAGCAGGCCAGCTGGAACTACAGGGAGACCCTGTCTCCAAAAAAAAGACCAAAGAAAAATAAATGAAACAGATAATGTAAACAGAAGTGGGCTTTGATATTTAGAGATATTTAATTACGCCTCATCCTGACTGCACTTTACATATTTGGCATTTTTTGTATAAAGATGGATTATCGAGCTGGGAATGTTGCTCAGGCGGTAGAGTGCCTACTTACCATAAGGGAACTCCTAGGTTCAATCTCCAGCACAATGTAGTCCACGCATGGTGGTATGTGCCTGCCAATCTCAACATTCAGGATGTGGTAAAGTAGGAGGATCACAAGTACAAGGCCATTTAGCTACATAGTGAGTCGGAGGCCAGCTGTGCTACATGAGGCCAGCCTTGCACTGAGACTCTGTCTCAAAGAAATAAAAAAGCGACTATAGACAGAAAATTTTTTATTTTATCTAAATGAGACTAGGAAACATTATTCCTGTGGGTATTTAAAATATTTTCCAGGGCTTGAAAGATGCCTAGCGGTTAGAGCACGACTGCTCTTGCAAGAGGACCCAGTTTCAATCCACAGCAATCACATGGCGGTTAAGAAACGTCTGTAACTCCAATTCCAGGAGAACTTCAGTTCCAGGAATCCGAGACCCTCTTTCTGACCTCCGCGGCATTGGCACGACACGGGTGCACAAAACTGCATACAGACAGGACATTTCATTACACCATACAAAAATAAATAAAATTTAAAAAAAATTTTTATCCATTTTTATCCATGACACGTTGTACATGTCATACAGTTGCCTGTGGAGGTCAGAAAGGTGGCATTAGACCCCCTGGGAACTGGAGTTACCGACAATTGTAGGCCACCATGTGGGTGCTTAAGAATCGGACCTGGGTCCTCAGTGGTTAAATACCCAGTACATTCACTTCACTACTGAGCCATCTCTCAGCCCCTCTCTTGGATATTTTTTAAAGATTTATTTTTATTACCTGTATGTGTGTGTTGCCTGTGGGGGCGGAGAGGGCATGCCTGGTGGGAGCCAAAAGAGGATGTTGGATCTTCAAGAGCTGGAGTTACAGGCCATTGTGAGCCACCTGATGGGGGTGCTGGAAACTGCTGAGGCATATCTCCAGCTCCCCTCCTTTTAAAAGAATCCTTGCGGTTTTTGTTTTCCACATGAGAAAGCAGACTCCAGAAAGCTAAGGGCCTTGCCCTAAGGTCACATGCCTTAGAAACTATTATAACAATTACTCAAGCCCTTCTACTTCTACTAAAGGATTACCTTTCCTGCATTTGAACTTGAGCAGAAAGGCTCAAACTCTATTGAGGCTACAGAAGGAATCTTAGCAAGACAGAATGATCCTGAGAGGATCCTGTGTGCCCCCCTGCAAAGAAGCTGGCAGGTGCTGGCGGTGTGAACAGCAGGGGGCAGCAATGTGCTTGCAGTACCAGGCTGTCCCTCTGAAAGCAAGGTCAATGCAAACGGCCATAGGAGGCGTGGATCACTCCTGACCTCTCCCCTCTGACCTGTCTCCCACCGCTCATCCACCTTCTCCAGAGCTGGGTGGACCATCCACATCTCTGGAGTAGATCTCTGGAGGAACAAGCAAAGATGTTTGGGAAAGAAGTCTGAACTGCTGGATCTAGAGAGATGGCTCAAGGGTTAGAGTGCATTCTCCTCTTTACAGAGGACTTGGGTTGGTCCTCAGCAGTCACAGCAGGCGTTAAGGATCCAGGAGATTCTACACTTGGCCTCCTGGGCACCTGCTCTCACCTGTACATACCCCACCCAAATACACCTAATAAAAAGGAAAAGGAAAAATAATGCTGGATGTAGTGACACACATCTTTAACCCTGCACTCACCCAGGCAGGCAGGCAGATCTCTTTGGGATAGAGGCCAGCCTGGTTTACATTAGTGAGTTCCAGGCCAGCTTGGCTTTACAGGGAGACCCTGTTCTCAAGATTAATTAATTAATGAATGTGTTTTTTTTAAAAAAGATTTCATTGTTACATTATGTAGTGGAAAAAGCTGTTTTAAAATAAGGGACTGGAGAGATGGCCCTAGCGGTTTAGAGCGCCAACTGCTCTCACAGAGGACCCGGGTTCGATCCCCAGCACCGCACATGGCGGCTGAGAACCGTCTGAAAACTCCAATTCCAGGAGAACTCCAGTTTCCCAGGGGAAATCCAACGCCCTCTTCTGACCTCCGCGGCATGCACGCACGGGTGCACGACCTGCATGCAGACTAAGTACATTCATAACACATACAGAATAAATAAAATTTAAAAAAAATTTAAAAAAATAAAAATATACAATGTACAATTGTGTGACATTGGCATAGTGTTTATTATTTCTGTTCCTCAGTTGCCCTTTTGATGAAATAAGATAATAATGAGCACTTGCCTCACAGGGTCATTGAGGTGGCACATGCTACTTCTCATTGTTATTCCTTTAGAAGGCTCAATCATCATGGGGATCCATCCCTATCTTTCATTCTGTCCTCCCTGTGTATGCTGAGATTCAAATAGTATAATCACATAATAGATACTTAGATTGTGCCAGAGCAAGTAAAGATTTGCTAGAGCTTTGAAACTGAGCAGATTGGAAATCAGACTCAGCTGAAGTATTTGTGCAAATGAATGTCTTATTGTCTTTATTGTCTATTAATATCTTTGTCTTTAAAATAGTGACATCATGACCTACCATGTGGAGTTATAAGGGTAAAAAAACCAGAAAGACCATATTAAATGATATAAAAAACATTGTAAAACATTATGGAGAAGTTATAAGGAAGGCAAATAAATTTACAATCTTATCACTCAAAAATAACCTTTGCCTTTATCATCACCCCTCTAAAGTATTTCTGAGTAATATCATGGAGATCATATGTATAAGCAATCTGACCAAGGTGCTGTGGCTACTGAAAGTGAGGTGGCTGCTGGGTAAGGCACTTGCTCCGAAGCCGGATGATCCAGGTTCAATCCTCAAGCCCCACATGATGGAGAAAAACTGACTCCTCCAAATTATCCTCTGACCTCCACGTGTGACTTGTGCCTACCCCACTACCACAATTAATAAATATTTAAAATAAATTCTTTTAAAGGTTATAAAGAAGAAGAAGAAGTAGCTACAATTTTAAAGGCTGGAATTTTGGCCAGAAAAGTTGTGTTTTATGTGCAAATTTAAAAAAAATTTGTTTTAGTTGACTTTTTTAATTGTTAAAAATACTCTTTGAGCTGCTATAATGATGACAGGTAAATTTGATTAAAAAAGTGAATTAATTGCTCAATAATTAATTAAATTGATAATCCAGTGGATACGGGCATTTGGTTACACCGAGTGTTGGCAATTTGGCCTGTATCTATTAGACATGGAGTGGTCCTCAATATGCTTAGACACTTGCTGAATTAGAGATTTGAAAAAATTTATATATGTACTTGTGTGTATCTGGGGATATTGCATGTACCCATGGAAGCTTGAAGAAGGTGTTGGATGAAGAGAGCGTGTTGGTTCCCTGGAGCTGGAGTTACAGTGGTGTGAAGCTACGGGACTTGAACTCAGATCCTCTGGCAGGCTACAGAACACACTCTTAACTACTGGGCCATCTCATCTAGGCCCTATTGCTGAATTAATTAATATATGAATGAATGAACTGGTGGAATTTCACAATCAGTGAAATAATCTTACTGTGAAAAAATCAGTGACTTCATATGATGTCAGCATTTTAAGAGCTCTGAAAGCTTCCTGGGTCATGAATACTCCCACACACTCACCACTCACTTAGCTGACTTAATGAGAGCTGGCACCCCCCTGTATCATCTCAGGGTCAAAATCCTCCCTATAGGCCATGAGTCAGACCCACACTTCACTCATCCATTCCCTTGCCAGAGGACTGGCCGTGACATCTCACCTTGAGCTGACTCTTCTGCCATGCAGGGATAATTCTGAGGACTAACTTTCCTTGTCTTCAGCATTGCTACATAAACCACATATGTTTTCTGAGAGCAGGAAAGTGCATGATGGATCCTTTGAAAATCAAGCCGGGCAATGGGGGTAGAGGTGGATGGCAGGTCATTCTAGAGTGGGGGGGCTCACTGTCCTTTTGATTTTTGGTCTTTGTTTTTCTGGTCATTGGCATACACAACAGACAGGAACATACTGTTAAGCTGTCTCTTGGTCACGAGTCAAAGGCCAGTAACCCTACCAACACCTCTCCACTGGCCACTTCAGGGGTCAAGTCATTGCCTGGGGCCAGTGGAGGTGAGGTGAGAAGAGGAAGCCTAGACCTTAGCCGCATCAGGTTGGGTGACAAGCCACCTCCAGGGGCCTCCCTTTCTTGTCTTAGTTTCTATTGCTGTGATAAAAACACTGGACCAAAACCAACTTGGGAGGAAAGGATTTACTTCATCCTACACCCCCTAGGGCACAGTTCATCACTAAACCTGAAGGCAGGAGTTGAAGCACAGGCCATGGTGGAGTGCAACTACTTACTGAGTTGCTTCTGGTCTGTGCTCAGCCTACTTTATATACAACATAGAAACACCTTCCAGAAGACACTGGCCCATAATGGGCTGGGCCTCCCATAATCACTCAACAATCAAGAAAATTGGCCCCCAGAAATGACCACAGGCCAAGTCACCAATGGAGGAAATCCTCACTGGAGATCACCTTCTGCCACATGTGTATCCAAGTGACAACTAAAGCTATATAGCACACTTTCCAGCTCTCACAGCTATGCACTCAGCTTTGAAGGGGCTAAAGATGTGTCTGCTGGCCAGTCCCACAGTAAAGGAATCAAGATGGGGAAGAGAGAACACAGCTGGGGATGACAGGAATCTCAGGGAGTGGCATTAAGACTGAAAATATCATGGAAGACAGAAAAGGAGGGAGTGGGAAGAGAGATTCCCAGGGAACGATCTTTATACTCTGGCCTTTTCTCAAGTATAAGAACGAAATCATGGGGCTGGAGAATGGACTAGTGGTAAGAGCACCGACTGCTGTTGCAGGGACCCAGGTTGGATCTCCAGCACCCACATGGCGGGCTGAGAACCGTCTTTACACCCAGTTCCAGGGGAATCCGACACCCTCTTCTGACCTTCCGAGCACTGCACGACACGGGTGCCAACAAACCCTAATGCAGACAGTATATTCAATACACATAAAATAAATAAAATAAAAAACATTATATAAAAAGAATGAAATAGCCAGCGTGGTGGCGCCATGCCTTTTAATCCTAGCACTTGGGAGGCTTTTTTTTTTTTTTTTTTGTGAGTTCAAGGCCAAGCCTGGTCTAACGAGTAAGTTCCAGGACAGCTGGGGCTACAGGGAGACCCTGTTCTAGGAAAAGACCAAAAAAAAAAATCCAAATCATTAAGATGAAGAAAGAACATCTGTCAAGAGAGCCATCCGTGTCCGCTCTTTGTACTTGATGGTGACCCACATTTCAGCCACAGTCAGCAGAACCATCCATCACCACTAGGTGGTGCTATCGGCCAGTGGCCTCTTCTCAGGCCACTCAACAGCCAAGCAGTGAATCACTGCCAGCTCATTCTCTGTCTGTCTCTGTCTCTGTCTGTCTCATCTGTCTCTTCTCTCTGTCGTCTCTGTCTCTCTGTCTCCTGTCTCTCTCTTCTCTCTCTCTCACACACACACACACACACACACACACACACACACGGGAACCCTAACATAATGGCACCGTCACGCTTCCCACAGAACTCTTACATCTACCATGTGATCACTCACCCCTCTGAACAGCCCTTCAGGGTTGAAAGCACTTGGATATGGATGAACTCTGAACTGGAAAGCTCTGAGACTCACCCATCCAGTAAGTACCCAGATCTAGAGCCCCATCTCACTTTTCTGGCTCAATGGACCCTGAATCTCAACATCAGGGCCTGGGGCTGCTTTAAGACTGTTACATGCTGGGAGATGAAGAGATGGCCTCAACACTTAAGAATGTTGATGTTCTTGCAGAGGACCAAGATTCCATTCCTAGCGTCCACATGGTGGGTAACAAACCATCTAAGCTCCAGTTCCATGGGAATTGTATGCCCTCCTCTGACCTCTGTGGCATTGCACAACATGGGTGTACTTACATACAGGCAATTACCATTAATGCACATAAAATAAAATAAAACAAAAATTAAAATAAGAAGACTCTACATGTCCCCAAACCTCCAAAGAATGAAATCTACCTTCCACATTTAATCTGACATGATAAATACACTTACACTAAATAGAAATTTTTGCTGCGGAAAAGTTCAAAAGGATCTCTCTTTCCCCCCATTTTCATTTATGCTGGTGTGTGCATTTTAATGTATATGAAGTGTGTGTGCATGTGGGTGTTCATGCATATGGAGACCAAAAGAATCATCTTGATCCATCTTTGTTCTTTAGGCAGGGTCTCTCAATCATCAGAGCTCATCGATATGACTGCTCTTGCTCGGCACCTTGATCTGGGCACCAGATTGTCTCTATGCAGGAAGGCTGGAATTACAGGAGGGCTTCCACACCCATCTTTGGCATTTTACATTTTCTGGGGATTATGGACTCATTCTCACACTTGCTGGGCCATCTTCCCAGCCCCAGGATCTTATTATCCTCTCTATTGAAATCGTTAAGCCACCAATGCTCCTTTCTTACATAGGTGGCTGCATTGTCCTTGCTTTCATCACACAGGTACAGGAAATTTTATACAGCAAGCAAAAAAAAATCAAAGCCTTCTTCATGATTTCCAAATAGAGAACTTAGAGATGCTGATGTGAAAGATGCAGTTGACATGATTATGTCTTCTAGATGTCTAGAAATTAAATAATTAAAGCATATTATGTTTCATTTTATTTCTCTTATATTTTGGAAGCAATAATTTCTTTCTGTGTGTCTCCTGTGTTTCACAGGGCTTTGGAAAAAGCTCATTGGCTGGAGGCCCTGTGCCAGGGAAGCAAATGGACAGATAGCTGGGCTTGTGGCTACCGATAGTTCTACCTTGCCAAAATTCAGCCTGTCCTGAGCTTCAGTTCCAGCATCTTTCTGATTTCCTTGTTTCTTCCTATCTGCCTACTGCTGCAGGGAGATCAAACCTGTTCACCAACTTAGCCCCTTCATAGTTACACTAGGCATTTCAAGCAGTTGGTCGATGGAAATTTTCAGAGAGACATGGGCAACCTGGTAACCTTCTGCCATCTGGTTGACCCACCCTTGTCCATTCAATGCCTACATTCTTTCATTCTGTACTCTCCCTCAAATTGCCTGTGCCATAGTATGGCCACCCTGCCCAGGGACGCTCTCTAGGGAGCCTAGGCCTCAGGGTGTATGCTTTTCTGTCATCCAGGCCAAGCCCTTGAATCTACTGAATGACATGTTCTTCCATCTCTCGCAAGCATAAGACTTGTGTCCTCTCCTTCAGTGCTTCCTAGGTAGGAGCTTCACCACCTGTTGGGGCAACACTGCTGCTGGTCCTTTGGGCTGCTCTTACCCACAAGTAGTGAGATGAATATGGGTTCTGACTTCACTTCACCTGCGTCTCTTCCTGCCTCTGAGCTCCTCTGAACTTGAGCCTCGTGACACAGATGTATGACCCCAGCAGGTGCTGAGGAGCCAAGAGTCCAGTCCCAGCTTGGCTCCAGGCTTCAGGCTGGTCCTGGGCTTTCTCATGGTCTCTTTTTCCCTGATTGTCTTTGATTATGGGACTTTTCTCACTGTGAATTTCTTTCAGCAAACAGAGGCTTTCTGCTGAGTGAAATGAATAGTGCCCCAGAGAATGAGGGGGGGGCAGGGGGAGGGCAGGGCAGGACAGCTTCTCTAGCAGCCCCAGGAAGTGCAGCACCCACAGCCACCCCCACTCTTAGGGACCAAACAAAAGTACTGATCACTTTTTTTCTATTTTTTTTTTAATTTAAAAGTCAGTGTGTTTTTGTTTTAAAAGTATGTTTTGCCTGCATGTGTGTAAGTTACACCCAATGTCTACGGTGCACAACCTTGTGTAGGTTGGAAGAGGGTGTCAGTCCCCTAGAGCTAGAGTTATGGATGGCTGTCAGCTGCCCATTTGGGTACTGGAAACTGAACCCTGGTGCCTGCAAGAGTAGCTAGTGCTCTTGGCTGCTGAGCCATCTCTCCAGCCCCAAAGGCCATTATTAATTTTTAAAATGAATACATTTTTAAAAAATATAAAAAAAAAAAAAAAAAAAAAGCTCAATTCTTTTTTTTTTTTTTTTTTTTTGTCTTTTTGAGACAGGGTCTCCCTGTAGCCCCACCTGGGTCCTGGAACTCACTCTGATATAGTCCAGGCTGGCCTTGAAACTCACAAGGATCCGCTGCCTCTGCCTCCCCAGTTGCTAGGATTAAGGCGCCACCCACACCTAGCTGGCCTGAGAATCACTATGTAGATGAAGGTTAACCTTGATCTCACAGAGATCCGCCGGCCGTTCTGCCTCCAGAGTTCTGATTAAAGGTGTGTGGCCACCATGTCCAGCATGGCTTCTGAGCTTTACAGGTGGGGATCCACTTAATGGATAGTTGCACTAGTGGAGTGTGCAGAAGAGTGGGTCCCAGTAATGATGAACTCATTAAGAGGCCAATTTTGCTGGTGTAACCAGCCTGTCCTGGCTCCAAAGCCCCATCCTTTTAGGGAATCTCCCTTAAAAAAAAAAAAAACCATTCTGAGTGTAGTTGTTTTTCTTAAGAAAAGGGAAAATAGCAGAAAGCTTTGCCCTGGCACCAGATCAGACCTGTCGTCTGCCTCCTATCAGGTCCTCAGGCATGGGTACAATGCCCTGCCTGACCACCACACAGACAGGGCAGGGCAGCTGTGGCCACACTGCAGGAAAGGGATTTGCCATGCCCTGACTACCACACAGACAGGGGAGGGCAGCTGTGTCCACACTGCAGGAAAGGGATTGACCATGCCCTGACTACCACACAGACAGGGGAGGGCAGCCGTGTCCACACTACAGGAAAGGGATTGGCCATGTCCTGACTACCACACAGACAGGGCAGGGCAGCTGTGTCCACACTGCAGGAAAGGGATTTGCCATGCCCTGACTACCACACAGACAGGGGAGGGCAGCCGTGTCCACACTACAGGAAAGGGATTGGCCATGTCCTGACTACCACACAGACAGGGGAGGGCAGCCGTGTCCACACTGCAAGAAAGGGATTGGCCATGCCCTGACTACCACACAGACAGGGGAGGGCAGCCGTACCACACTGCAGAAAAGGGATTGGCCATGCCCTGAGTACCACACAGACAGGGGAGGGCAGCCGTGTCCACACTGCAGGAAAGGGATTGGCCATGTCCTGACTACCACACAGACAGGGGAGGGCAGCCGTGTCCACACTGCAGGAAAGGGATTGGCCATGCCCTGACTACCACACAGACAGGGGAGGGCAGCTGTGTCCACACTGCAGGAAAGGGATTGGCCATGTCCTGACTACCACACAGACAGGGGAGGGCATCCGTGTCCACACTACAGGAAAGGGACTGACCATGCCCTGACTACCACACATACAGGGAAGTACAGCCATGTCCACACTGCAGAAAAGGGATTGGCCATGTCCTGACTACCATACAGACAGGGGAGGGCAGCCGTGTCCACACTGCAGGAAAGGGATTGGCCATTTCCTGACTACCGTACAGACAGGGGAGGGCAGCTGTGTCCACACTGCAGGAAAGGGATTGGCCATGTCCTGACTACTGTACAGACAGGGGAGGGCAGCCGTGTCCACACTGCAGGAAAGGAATTGGCCATTTCCTGACTACTGTACAGACAGGGGAGGGCAGCTGTGTCCACACTGCAGGAGATGGATTGGCCATGTCCTGACTACCACACAGATGGGAGGGCAGCCGTGTCCACACTGCAGGAAAGGGATTGGCCATGCCCTGACTACCACACAGACAGGGGAGGGCAGCCGTGTCCACACTGCAGGAGATGGATTGGCCATGTCCTGACTACCACACAGACAGGGGAGGGCAGCTGTGTCCACACTGCAGGAGATGGATTGGCCATGTCCTGACTACCACACAGACAGGGGAGGGCAGCTGTTTCCACACTGCAGGAAAGGGATTTGTCATGTCCTGACTACCACACAGACAGGGGAGGGCAGCTGTGTCCACACTGCAGGAAAGGGATTGGCCATTTCCTGACTACCACACAGACAGGGCAGGGCAGCTGTGTCCACACTGCAGGAAAGGAATTGGCCATTTCCTGACTACCGTACAGACAGGGGAGGGCAGCCATGTCCACACTGCAAGAAAGGGATTGGCCATGCCCTGACTACCACACAGACAGGGCAGGGCAGCTGTGTCCACACTGCAGGAAAGGAATTGGCCATTTCCTGACTACCACACAGACAGGGGAGGGCAGCCGTGTCCACACTGCAAGAAAGGGATTGGCCATGCCCTGACTACCATGCAGACAAGGGAGGGCAGCCGTGTCCACACTGCAGGAAATGGATTGGCCATGCCCTGACTACCACACAGACAGGGGAGGGCGGCTCTGTCCACACTGCAGGAAAGGGATTGGCTCTTTCTGTGGTGGCAGCTGAGTTCTTCTTTGGATTCTGCTCCAGGCACAGCTCAGCTTGGACTCCCTGAGGGACATCTCAGCAGTTCATCAGAAAGCCCAGGACCCTTCTCAAACTGCTCACCCCTACAGGCCCCTCCCCCATTCAGCAGCTCTTTCATTCTTAATAGAGAAGAACACAACAAGGAACACAAGCAGCTCTATGATCCAATCCTGCTCTACCACTTCCCAGACCTGTGTCCTTTTGGAGTCTTAGTGTTGTTAAAAAAGTAAAATCGGGATAGCATTACCTATTCATATGTTATAGCATCTTCAATAAAACATGCTATGTAACAGCCTTGAGGTTGGTTTGCACGCCTTTAATGCCCAGATCTTTGGGGAGACCAAGGAAGGTAAGACCTCTGTTAGACAGAGGCCGGCCTGGTCTACATAGTTGATTCTAGGCCAGGCTGGGCTATAGGGAAGTCTGTCTCAAAAAAACACTCAAGGGCTGGGAGAAGATGGCTCAGGCGTTAAGAGTGTCGACTGTCTTACAGAGGACCTGGGTTCAATTTCTCAGCACCCACATGGTGGCTAGAACCGTCTTTAACTCCATTCCAGGGGAATCCAGTGCCCTTCTGACCTCCCCAGCATTGCATGACACCGGGTGCACCAACCTACATGCAGGACCAGTACACTCATACACATAAAAAATAAACAAAACAAGCAAAACAAACAAAAAAACACTCAAACAAATAACAAAGAGAAACAAACCCCATGGCTATGCAGAATTCATAGAACCAATAGGAACTTAGGAGTTTCTGAGAGCAGATGTAGGGCATGTGTCTTGAAGATGGGGTTATGTATCTTACATAGTATAAAGAAACATTGATGGTGGGGTGGTGTGCTGGACGGCTTTAGTGTCAACTTGGACACACCTGGGTTGAAGGAGCCTCATTGGGATTCTCCATTGGATGGCCTGTGGGGTATTTTCTTGATTGTTGAGTGATGTGGGAGGCCCAGCCTACTGCCCAGTGCTACCGCCCCTGGCAGGTGGTGATGTACTGGTAAAGAATTCAGGCGCGCATGGGCCAGGGGGCAAGCCAGTAAGCAGTGTTCCTCTATGGCCTTGCTTCAGCCTCCTTGCCTCCAGGTTCCTGCCCTGAGTTCCTCCTTGGGCTCCCTCAAGTGATGAACTGTGACGCTGGAGATGTAAAAACATAAATCCTTTCCTCCCTAAGTTGATATTGGTCAGAGTGTTGGCACAGCAAATAGCAACTGAAGGTAACTAGAACAGGTGGGCAGCCTTTAGTGTTTCCTCCACCTAACAAAAAAGTATTCTCTGTGGTGTGTGTGTGTGTGTGTGTGTGTGGTGCTACTTTATGTACGTGTACTTATGTTTGCAGAGTAAGTGCTCTTACTGGAACACCGCCCCCGTTGGCACCACCCCCCTTCTTTTAATGACTCAGTCCTATCCACCAATTATTTGCCTTCCTAATTTTACACAAATACCTCCACCAGCCATGGGAAGGAGGGACAGTGTGGCCTCATAGAAAATGCTCTGGGTATGACATCAGGGACCCTAGATTAAATATGAACCCTGGTGCCCCTTGGCTGTGAGATCTTGAAGGATTAGCTTCAACCTTCTGGCCTCTGGCTCCACATATGTAAAATTAGGCCTCTTCCAGTTCTAGCATCTTTGATAATTTTATGTCCCCATGCAAACTGGAAGTTTCTTCAGAAAAGACTGTCTAACATACACTAACATACACTATACTCTGAAAACATGAAGGGTGAAAACCTTCACTGTCTGCTGAAGCTGGGCAGGCAGAGTAAAATGTCTGCTGTCTTCCTATACTGAACAGTCTCCCTGCACCCCAGCTGGCCCGGAACTCACTTATGTAGACCAGCTGGCCTGAAACTCATGAAAGATCCGCCTGCCCTCTGCCTCCCGAGTGCTGGGATTAAAGGCATGTGCACCACCACACCCCACTTCCTTAATCCTTTTTTTTTTTTTTTTGTTTTTTTTTTTTTAGTCCCAAGCTTGTTCCTGGAACTCACTCTTGTAGACCAGGCTGGCCTGAACTCACAAAATCCCCCTGCTCGCCTCCCAAGTGCTAGGATTAAAGGCGTGCGCACCACGCCGGCCATGGATTTTATTTTATTTTATTTTATTTTATTTTTTTTTTTTTGGTCTTTTTGAGACAGGGTCTCCCTGTAGCCCCACCTGTCCTGGAGCTCACATTGTAGACCAGGCTGGACTTGAACTCACAAAGATCCGCCTGCCTCTGCCTCCCAAGTGCTAGGATTAAAGGCGTGCGCCACCACACCCGGCATCACCTCTGTTTTTTTAGCACTCTAATCTTACTCTCAGGCTCTGCCCTTAGGACCTCGTCAAACTTCCTTCTTTCCCTGTAGGCTTTATTTCTGTATACAGTCACACTGGGGATTAAGACTCATGGGACTGTGAGGATACCATTGAACCTATGGAGTATTTCTAGAGAGATCTTTTTTTCTTTCTTTGCTCTTTTTGGACAGGGTCTCTGTGTGGCCCCAGCTGGCCTGGATCTTACCATGTAGACCAGGCTGGTCTAGAATTCACAAGTGCTGGGATTAAAGGCATTTTTTATTCATTATTTTTATTTTATGTGTATGAGTGTATTGCCTGCATGGACGTTAAGTATATTCATGTGGTACAGTGCTCACAGAGGTCAGAAGAGGGCTGTGAATCCTCTGGAACTGGAGTTATGGTTGGTTGTTAGCTGCCATGTGAGTGCTGTGAATGGAACTTGGGTCTTCTGCAAGAGGAGCCAGTACGCTTAACTGCTGAGCCATCTCTCCAGACCTCTAGAGAGATCTTTAATCTTTACAGAATTTCTCTCTCTATTTCTCTGTCTCCCCTCCCTCTGGGTACATTGGTTCATCTGGATAATCCAGTATAATTTCTCATTTCAAGATTCTTAGATTGATCACAGCCGCAAAATTTATTTTTGTCAATAAAGTAACATTCATATGTCCCAGGTGATTGATATGGACATTTTTGAAGCTATTCTTCAATCTACCATATTTTGTAATTTTTTTCTCTCCTTAACAGCAGGAAAGGCTACAGTTGGGCCAGTTTATGATCAGCATTGCTTGAGGAGACTGTGGCCAGAGCCCAGCAGTGTGGATGATCCTTATGGACACAGTCATCTGAACTGGGCACCAACCTGCCCCCAACTAACAGAGAATGGAAACTTGTGACTCTCAGCTTCCTGCTCTTCTTTGAGGATACCACATACGTTGGTCAGACAATCTCCAGTCTGATCATCAGACTACTGTTTATTCCCAATGAACTCTCCCTCACATATTTACAAGTCATCTCTCTCTTATGGTCGCTGCATGGAAATGGTCCCATCCTAGATTCCATCAGCACCTCTGATGGGCCATGCTATGAGCCATCCTTGAGATACTGTATGGCCTGGGTGTTTGTGCAAGACTTCGTTGCTCCCTGAGTTTCTGTCCTAGTTTCATTCCTGGTGCTGTGATAAAATATCCCACCAAAACCTAACACAGAGGAGGAAGAGGTTTATTTGACTTACAATTCCAGCTTACACTCCATCATTTTGGGAGCATCAAGGCAGGAACTCAAGCAGCTGATCACGTCGCATCTGCAGTCAAGAGCAGAGGAAATGGATCCCTACTGGCTGGCTCTCATCTGTAGCCTAGGGGATGGTGTGACCCATAATGGTCTGGGTCTGTCTACATCAATGACTAATCAAGGAAGTCCCCCACAGGCACCCCACAGGCCAATCTGATGTAGGAAATTCCTTGATTGAGGCTCTCTTCTAGGTGATTCTAGGTTGTGGCAGGAGACAAATAAAACAAAGCAGCGCCCTTTTCCTCAGCCTCTCTGTCTTCTGGCCACATGCTCCAGGTTCCAGCCTTACTCTCCTTTCCTCTGTGATGTTGGTAATCTGTCAGGACTTACCCTCTGGATTATTTTTGCCCCTCCTTATTGATCTAATTTTATTATTTATTATTTTTTATTTCTTTTTATTTCTTTTTTGATCTGATTTTATTACCTTTGGGATTTTGTGCACAAATCATGTCATATGTTATATGTAAAGGTTCTTGTTTGATTAGTTGGCCTTGTTTTTTTGACACAGGGTCTCCCAATGCAGCCCAGGCTGGCCTCAAACTTGAGATCTTCCTGTCTCACCCTCCCAAATGCTGGGATTACAGGTATGTACCACTGTGCTTGGCTATGGTGTTGAGTTTTGAGTAACTTTGTACTGAATTTTTGGGAACACTTGACTTTAGTCTATAAATTGTGCTGACAGTTTAAAACAAACAAACAAACAAACAAACAAACAAACAAACTTGTAGTTGGAGAAATGGCTTAACAGCACTGGCTACTCTTGCAGAGGACCAGGGTTCTGTTCTCAGCACCCATATGGAAACTAACAACTGTCCAACTGTCCCTAACTCCAGTTCCTGGGGTTTCTGCTGCACTCTTCTGGTCTCTGTGAGTATTGCATGCATGTCACACATACATGCAGGTAGAATACTCATACACATAAATAAAATAAAAACTTAAAATAAAATAAAACCTGTGTTTATCACAAAGTTTTCACCTCTCTAAAAACCGTTCAATAAGTATTCCGTGAGAACCTGATTTCGTGCCTGGCACCTTGGGATTCAGTGGTAAGCACCTCTGTCTGCTGCTCTTAGGGAGCCTAGGGACCTATGGGCAGAGCAGAAGAAGGCTCAGGGTGCAGTCAGAGCCAGGCTTGAGGTTTAGCTTTAGAGCAAAACGTTTTCAGCAAGGAGAGGGCGGTGATGAGTGTGGATGTTTGTGCTGAGACCACCTTTCTAGTGACTCAGTGGAGAAGAGACTTTGAAGAAAGGATAGAGAAGAATGGTGCGGGGGAGAGCAGGCAGGAGACCCTGGTGGTTATGGAGGAGATGCAGGAAGGTCATCTGGCCCAGGTGCTGGCAGTGGAGAAAGACGGAAGTGGTGGGTTTCTTTTTTATTTATTTTGCAATTATAGCATCTTTTGATGGTATCTTGATGTACATGTGTGTGACATGTATGTATGTGTTCATGTGGGTGTGTGTACATGTACGTGAGGAGGAGGCTTTGCTTGCACGTATGCAAGTCCACATGTGTGTGCAATGCCCGTGGAGCCCAAAAGAGGGCATCAGATCCCATGGAACTGGAGTTACAGAGGGCTGTGATCTACAGACGTGTGTGATGGGAACTGAACCCAGAGCCTGTGCAAGAACAGAAATGCTCATAACCACTGAGCCATCCCTCCAGCCCTAGCAATGGATTTCTTAAACACAATGGAAAATTTCAAAGATGAAACCAAGCTTTGAGGCATATATATGGTATTAATTGACGTTTACATTTAGTTGCAATGACATATTTTTAAAAGGAGGAAATGCCATCTCTTGTGTATTTTGTGACAGGCCTAATAAGTACACAGCTGCCTGCAGCATGAGGGAGTTGCTCCATCCCCCACACATCAGACAGGACTGTGGTGGTAGCTGGGGTCGGAGGGAGTTTACATATTCAAATTCACATCCATGGGTGGCCAACATTGTTGATAATTCTACCATCCAAATCCCCCCAACATTCTTTTTTTTTTTTTTCAGGAGGGTGTCTCTAAAACCAAACCACAGTGGAGAGGAACTGACCTCAGGGTGAAAATCTTACAATAAACTGGAGAATTCTGAGAATCCAACCCAAGGAATGCTGGCCTCTTTCCCCACTTGTGACTGTCTTTTTAACTTTAGGAGTTAGCCACCAATCAAACCAAATAGCTCTGGGTGCAAGAGTCAACAGCATCCAAAACAGTCTCTGCCTCATTGTGTCGCGTCTCTGAGGGGCGTGTGTCTTGGAATCCATGTCCTTTTTCCTTTTCAGTTAAAACAGATTCTCTGGTACAAGAATCTGTATGGACTATTTTTTTTTTTTTATCTTCCTCCTCTTGCTCCTCCTTCTCCCCCTCCTTTTCCTTCTCTTCCTCCTCCTCTCTCTCTCTCTTTCTCTCTTTCTCTCTCTGATATATGCCTGTGTATATGTATGTGTGGATACATGTGCCTGTGTGTGGGCATGTGGAGGCCAAATATTAATGTTGGGTATCTTCCTCTATCACTCTTCACCCTATTTATTTTATTCTTAAAAAATATTTTATTTGCCGGGCATGGTGGCACACACCTTTAATCCTAGCACTTGGGAGGCAGAGGCAGGAGGATCTTTTTGAGTTCAAGGCCAGCCTGGTCTATATAGAGAGCTCCAGGACAGCTAGAGCTGCAGGGAGACCCTGTCTCAAAAAGACAAATATATATTTTTATTTATTATTTTATGTTATGTGTGTGAAGTGTATTGCATGTATGCATGTGAGTGCACTTATGTCATGCAATTCTCAAGGAGGTCAGAAGAAGGCATTGAATCCCCTGGAACTGGAGTTATAGATAGTTGATAGCTACCATGTGGGTGCTGAGGATTGAACCTGGGTCCTCTGCAACAGCAGCCGGTGCTCCTAACTGATGAGCCATCTCTCCAGTCCCAAGGGAAATGTTTCATTAAAAGAAAATGTCAAAGCTAGGTGGGGCGGCACTCACCTTTAATCCCAGCACTGGGAAGGCAGAGGCAGGTGGATCTCTGTGCCAGCCTGGTCTACATAGCAGGCCAGCTGGAACTACAGGGAGACCCTGTCTCAAAAAAGACCAAAAGAAAAATAAAATGCTAAACATGATAATGTAAACAGAAGTGGGCTTTGATATTTAGAGATATTTAATTACGCCTCATCCTGACTGCACTTTACATATTTGGCATTTTTTGTATAAAGATGGATTATCGAGCTGGGAATGTTGCTCAGGCGGTAGAGTGCCTACTTACCATAAGGGAACTCCTAGGTTCAATCTCCAGCACAATGTAGTCCACGCATGGTGGTATGTGCCTGCAATCTCAACATTCAGGATGTGGTAAAGGTAGGAGGATCACAAGTTCAAGGCCATTTTCAGCTACATAGTGAGTTCGAGGCCAGCCTGTGCTACATGAGGCCAGCCTTTGCTACATGAGACTCTGTCTCAAAGAAATAAATAAAGCGACTATAGACAGAAATTTTTTTATTTTATCTAAATGAGACTAGGAAACATTATTCCTGTGGGTATTTAAAATATTTTATCCAGGGCTGGAGAGATAGCCTAGCGGTTAAGAGCACCGACTGCTCTTGCAGAGGACCCAGGTTCAATCCCCAGCATCCACATGGCGGCTAAGAACCGTCTGTAACTCCAATTCCAGGAGAACTTCAGTTCCAGGGGAATCCGAGACCCTCTTCTGACCTCCACGGCATTGCACGACACAGGTGCACAAAACTGCATGCAGACAGTACATTCATACACATACAAAAATAAATAAAATTTAAAAAAATTTTTATCCATTTTATCCATGACATGTGTACATGTCATACAGTGCCTGTGGAGGTCAGAAGGTGGCATTGGACCCCCTGAAACTGGAGTTACCGACAATTGTTAGCCACCATGTGGGTGCTAAGAATCGGACCTGGGTCCTCAGTGGTTAAAACCCAGTGCTCTTCACTACTGAGCCATCTCTCCAGCCCCTTCTGTGGATATTTTTTAAAGATTTATTTTTATTTACCTGTATGTGTGTGTGCCTGTGGGGGCGGGAGGGCATGCCTGTGGAGGCCAAAGAGGATGTTGGATCTTCAAGAGCTGGAGTTACAGGCCATTGTGAGCCACCTGATGTGGGTGCTGGAAACTTCTGAGCCATATCTCCAGCTCCCCCTCCTTTTTAAAAAGAATCCTTGCGGTTTTTGTTTTCCACATGAGAAAGCAGACTCCAGAAAGCTAAGGGCCTTGCCCTAAGGTCACATGCCTTAGAAACTATTATAACAATTACTCAAGCCCTTCTACTTCTACTAAAGGATTACCTTTCCTGCATTTGAACTTGAGCAGAAAGGCTCAAACTCTACTGAGGCTACAGAAGGAATCTTAGCAAGACAGAATGATCCTGAGAGGATCCTGTGTGCCCCCCTGCAAAGAAGCTGGCAGGTGCTGGCGGTGTGAACAGCAGGGGGCAGCAATGTGCTTGCAGTACCAGGCTGTCCCTCTGAAAGCAAGGTCAATGCAAACGGCCATAGGAGGCGTGGATCACTCCTGACCTCTCCCCTCTGACCTGTCTCCCACCGCTCATCCACCTTCTCCAGAGCTGGGTAGACCATCCACATCTCTGGAGCAGATCTCTGGAGGAACAAGCAAAGATGTTTGGGAAAGAAGTCTGAACTGCTGGAGCTAGAGAGATGGCTCAAGGGTTAGGAGTGCATTCTGCTCTTACAGAGGACTTGGGTTGGTCCTCAGCAGTCACAGCAGGCGTTAAGGATCCAGGAGATTCTACACCTCTGGCCTCCTGGGCACCTGCTCTCACCTGTACATACCCCACCCAAATACACCTAATTAAAAAGAAAAGGAAAAATAATGCTGGATGTAGTGACACACATCTTTAACCCCTGCACTCATCCACAGGCAGGCAGGCAGATCTCTTTGGGATAGAGGCCAGCCTGGTTTACATAGTGAGTTCCAGGCCAGCTGTGGCTACAGGGAGACCCTGTCTCAAGATTAATTAATTAATGAATGTGTTTTTTTAAAAAAAGATTCAGTTGTTACATTTAAGTGGAAAAGCTGTTTAAAATAGGGACTGGAGAGATGGCCTAGCGGTTAAGAGCGCCAACTGCTCTCACAGAGGACCCGGGTTTGATCCCCAGCACCCACATGGCGGCTGAGAACCGTCTGAAACTCCAATTCCAGGAGAACTCCAGTTCCAGGGGAATCCAACGCCCTCTTCTGACCTCCGCGGCATTGCACGACACGGGTGCACAGACCTGCATGCAGACAGTACATTCATACACATACAGAAATAAATAAAATTAAAAAAAAATTTAAAAAATAAAATAATACAATGTACAATTGTGTGACATTGGCATAGTGTTTATTATTTCTGTTCCTCAGTTGCCCTTTTGATGAAATAAGATAATAATGAGCACTTGCCTCACAGGGTCATTGAGGTGGCACATGCTACTTCTCATTGTTATTCCTTTAGAAGGCTCAATCATCATGGGGATCCATCCCTATCTTTCATTCTGTCCTCCCTGTGTATGCTGAGATTCAAATAGTATAATCACATAATAGATACTTAGATTGTGCCAGAGCAAGTAAAGATTTGCTAGAGCTTTGAAACTGAGCAGATTGGAAATCAGACTCAGCTGAAGTATTTGTGCAAATGAATGTCTTATTGTCTTTATTGTCTATTAATATCTTTGTCTTTAAAATAGTGACATCATGACCTACCATGTGGAGTTATAAGGGTAAAAAAACCAGAAAGACCATATTAAAATGATTAAAAACATGTCAAAACATATGGAGAAGTTATAAGGAAGGCAAATAAATTTACAATCTTATCACTCAAAAATAACCTTTGCCTTTATCATCACCCCTCTAAAGTATTTCTGAGTAATATCATGGAGATCATATGTATAAGTAATCTGACCAAGGTGCTGTGGCTACTGAAAGTGAGGTGGCTGCTGGGTAAGGCACTTGCTCCGAAGCCGGATGATCCAGGTTCAATCCTCAAGCCCCACATGATGGAGAAAACTGACTCCCCCAAATTATCCTCTGACCTCCACGTGTGTGTGCCTACCCCACTACCACAATAAATAAATATTTAAAATGAAATTCTTAAAGAGTTTATAAAGAAAGAAACTAGAAGTAGCTAAGACAATTTTAAAGGCTGGAATTTTGGCCAGAAAAGTTGTGTTTTATGTGCAAATTTAAAAAAATTTGTTTAGTTGACTTTTTAATTGTTAAAACATTACTCTTTGAGCTGCTATAATGATGACAGGTAAATTTGATTAAAAAAGTGAATTAATTGCTCAATAATTAATTAAATTGATAATCCAGTGGATACGGGCATTTGGTTACACCGAGTGTTGGCAATTTGGCCTGTATCTATTAGACATGGAGTGGTCCTCAATATGCTTAGACACTTGCTGAATTAGAGATTTGAAAAAATTTATTATATGTACTTGTGTGTATCTGGGGATATGTGCATGTACCCATGGAAGCTTGAAGAAGGTGTTGGATGAAGAGCGTGTTGGGTTCCCTGGAGCTGGAGTTACAGGTGGTTGTGAGCTAGGGACTGAACTCAGATCCTCTGCAGGTACAGAACACACTCTTAACTACTGGGCCATCTCTCTAGGCCCTATTTGCTGAATTAATTAATATATGAATGAATGAACTGGTGGAATTTCACAATCAGTGAAATAATCTTACTGTGAAAAAATCAGTGACTTCATATGATGTCAGCATTTTAAGAGCTCTGAAAGCTTCCTGGGTCATGAATACTCCCACACACTCACCACTCACTTAGCTGACTTAATGAGAGCTGGCACCCCCCTGTATCATCTCAGGGTCAAAATCCTCCCTATAGGCCATGAGTCAGACCCACACTTCACTCATCCATTCCCTTGCCAGAGGACTGGCCGTGACATCTCACCTTGAGCTGACTCTTCTGCCATGCAGGGATAATTCTGAGGACTAACTTTCCTTGTCTTCAGCATTGCTACATAAACCACATATGTTTTCTGAGAGCAGGAAAGTGCATGATGGATCCTTTGAAAATCAAGCCGGGCAATGGGGGTAGAGGTGGATGGCAGGTCATTCTAGAGTGGGGGGGCTCACTGTCCTTTTGATTTTTGGTCTTTGTTTTTCTGGTCATTGGCATACACAACAGACAGGAACATACTGTTAAGCTGTCTCTTGGTCACGAGTCAAAGGCCAGTAACCCTACCAACACCTCTCCACTGGCCACTTCAGGGGTCAAGTCATTGCCTGGGGCCAGTGGAGGTGAGGTGAGAAGAGGAAGCCTAGATCCTAGCAGCATCAGGTTGGGTGACAGCCACCTCCAGGGGGCCTCCCTTTCTGTCTTAGTTTCTATTGCTGTGATAAAACACTGACCAAAACCAACTTGGGGAGGAAAGGATTTACTTCATCCTACACCCCCTAGGGCACAGTTCATCACTAAACCTGAAGGCAGGAGTTGAAGCACAGGCCATGGTGGTGCAATACTTACTGAGTTGCTTCTGGTCTGTGCTCAGCCTGCTTTCTTATACAACATAAGAACACCTTCCCAGAAGTGACACTGCCCATAATGGGCTGGGCCCTCCCATATCACTCAACAATCAAGAAAATGGCCCCCAGAAATGACCACAGGCCAGTCCAATGGAGGAAATTCCTCACTGGAGATCACTTCTGCCCATGTGTATCAAGTTGACAACTAAAGCTATATAGCACACTTTCCAGCTCTCACAGCTATGCACTCAGCTTTGAAGGGGCTAAAGATGTGTCTGCTGGCCAGTCCCACAGTAAAGGAATCAAGATGGGGAAGAGAGAACACAGCTGGGGATGACAGGAATCTCAGGGAGTGGCATTAAGACTGAAAATATCATGGAAGACAGAAAAGGAGGGAGTGGGAAGAGAGATTCCCAGGGAACGATCTTTATACTCTGGCCTTTTCTCAAGTATAAGAACGAAATCATGGGGCTGGAGAGATGGCCTAGTGGTTAAGAGCACCGACTGCTGTTGCAGAGGACCCAGGTTGGATCTCCAGCACCCACATGGCGGCTGAGAACCGTCTTTAACTCCAGTTCCAGGGGAATCCGACACCCTCTTCTGACCTCCGAGGCACTGCACGACACGGGTGCACAAACCTACATGCAGACAGTACATTCATACACATAAAAATAAATAAAATAAAAAACAATGTTATATAAAAAAGAATGAAATAGCCAGGCGTGGTGGCGCATGCCTTTAATCCTAGCACTTGGGAGGCAGTGGCAGGCGGATCTTTGTGAGTTCAAGGCCAGCCTGGTCTACAGAGTAAGTTCCAGGACAGCTGGGGCTACAGGGAGACCCTGTCTAGAAAAGACCAAAAAAAAAAAATCAAATCATTAGATGAAGAAGACATCTGTCAAGAGAGCCATCCGTGTCCGCTCTTTGTACTTGATGGTGACCCACATTTCAGCCACAGTCAGCAGAACCATCCATCACCACTAGGTGGTGCTATCGGCCAGTGGCCCCTCTTCTCAGGCCACTCAACAGCCAAGCAGTGAATCACTGCCAGCTCATTCTCTGTCTGTCTCTGTCTCTGTCTGTCTCTCTGTCTCTTTCTCTCTGTCTCTCTGTCTCTCTGTCTCTCTGTCTCTCTCTCTCTCTCTCTCACACACACACACACACACACACACACACGGGAACCCTAACATAATGGCACCGTCACGCTTCCCACAGAACTCTTACATCTACCATGTGATCACTCACCCCTCTGAACAGCCCTTCAGGGTTGAAAGCACTTGGATATGGATGAACTCTGAACTGGAAAGCTCTGAGACTCACCCATCCAGTAAGTACCCAGATCTAGAGCCCCATCTCACTTTTCTGGCTCAATGGACCCTGAATCTCAACATCAGGGCCTGGGGCTGCTTTAAGACTGTTACATGCTGGGAGATGAAGAGATGGCTCAACACTTAAGAATGTTGGATGTTCTTGCAGAGGACCAAGATTCAATTCCTAGCGCCCACATGGTGGCTAACAACCATCCTAAGCTCCAGTTCCATGGGAATTGGATGCCCTCCTCTGACCTCTGTGGGCATTGCACAACATGGGTGTACTTACATACAGGCAATACATTAATGCACATAAAATAAAATAAAAACAAAAATAAAATAAGAAGACTGCTACATGTCCCCAAACCTCCAAAGAATGAAATCTACCTTCCACATTTAATCTGACATGATAAATACACTTACACTAAATAGAAATTTTTGCTGCGGAAAAGTTCAAAAGGATCTCTTCTTTTCCCCATTTTCATGTATGTGGTGTGTGCATTTTTAAATGTATATGAGTGTGTGTGCATGTGGGTGTTCATGCATATGGAGACCAAAAGAATCATCTTGATCCATCTTTGTTCTTTAGGCAGGGTCTCTCAATCAATCCCAGAGCTCATCGATATGACTGCTCTTGCTCGTCACCTTGATCTGGGCACCAGATTGTCTCTATGCAGGAAGGCTGGAATTACAGGAGGGCTTCCACACCCATCTGGCATTTACATTTTCTGGGGATATGGACTCAGGTTCTCACACTTGCTGAGCCATCTTCCCAGCCCCAGGATCTTATTATCCTCTCTATTGAAATCGTTAAGCCACCAATGCTCCTTTCTTACATAGGTGGCTGCATTGTCCTTGCTTTCATCACACAGGTACAGGAAATTTTATACAGCAAGCAAAAAAAAAATCAAGCCTTCTCATGATTTCCAAATAGAGAACTTAGAGATGCTGATGTGAAAGATGAAGTTGACATGATTATGTCTTCTAGATGTCTAGAAATTAAATAATTAAAGCATATTATGTTTCATTTTATTTCTCTTATATTTTGGAAGCAATAATTTCTTTCTGTGTGTCTCCTGTGTTTCACAGGGCTTTGGAAAAAGCTCATTGGCTGGAGGCCCTGTGCCAGGGAAGCAAATGGACAGATAGCTGGGCTTGTGGCTACCGATAGTTCTACCTTGCCAAAATTCAGCCTGTCCTGAGCTTCAGTTCCAGCATCTTTCTGATTTCCTTGTTTCTTCCTATCTGCCTACTGCTGCAGGGAGATCAAACCTGTTCACCAACTTAGCCCCTTCATAGTTACACTAGGCATTTCAAGCAGTTGGTCGATGGAAATTTTCAGAGAGACATGGGCAACCTGGTAACCTTCTGCCATCTGGTTGACCCACCCTTGTCCATTCAATGCCTACATTCTTTCATTCTGTACTCTCCCTCAAATTGCCTGTGCCATAGTATGGCCACCCTGCCCAGGGACGCTCTCTAGGGAGCCTAGGCCTCAGGGTGTATGCTTTTCTGTCATCCAGGCCAAGCCCTTGAATCTACTGAATGACATGTTCTTCCATCTCTCGCAAGCATAAGACTTGTGTCCTCTCCTTCAGTGCTTCCTAGGTAGGAGCTTCACCACCTGTTGGGGCAACACTGCTGCTGGTCCTTTGGGCTGCTCTTACCCACAAGTAGTGAGATGAATATGGGTTCTGACTTCACTTCACCTGCGTCTCTTCCTGCCTCTGAGCTCCTCTGAACTTGAGCCTAGTGACACAGATGTATGACCCCAGCAGGTGCTGAGGAGCCAAGAGTCCAGTCCCAGCTTGGCTCCAGGCTTCAGGCTGGTCCTGGGCTTTCTCATGGTCTCTTTTTCCCTGATTGTCTTTGATTATGGGACTTTTCTCACTGTGAATTTCTTTCAGCAAACAGAGGCTTTCTGCTGAGTGAAATGAATAGTGCCCCAGAGAATGAGGGGGGGGGCAGGGGGAGGGCAGGGCAGGACAGCTTCTCTAGCAGCCCCAGGAAGTGCAGCACCCACAGCCACCCCCACTCTTAGGGACCAAACAAAAGTACTGATCACTTTTTTTCTATTTTTTTTTTAATTTAAAAGTCATGTGTTTGTTTTAAAAGTATGTTTTGCCTGCATGTGTGTAAGTACACCATGTCCGTGCACAACCTGTGGAGGCTGGAAGAGGGTGTCAGTTCCCCTAGAGCTAGAGTTATGGATGGCTGTTCACTGCCATGCTGGTACTGGGAACTGAACCCTGGTGCTCTGCAAGAGTAGCTAGTGCTCTTGGCTGCTGAGCCATCTCTCCAGCCCCAAAGGCATATTTAATTTTTTAAAATGAATACATTTTGCCTGCATGTATGTGAGTACACCTGTGTCATGCAATGCTCAATCTTTTTTTTTTTTTTTTGGTCTTTTTGAGACAGGGTCTCCCTGTAGCCCCACCTGTCCTGGAACTCACTCTGTAGTCCAGGCTGGCCTTGAACTCACAAGGATCCGCCTGCCTCTGCCTCCCCAGTGCTAGGATTAAAGGCGCACACCACACTAGCTGGCCTGGAACTCACTATGTAGATGAGGTTACCCTTGATCTCACAGAGATCCGCCTGCCTCTGCCTCCAGAGTTCTGATTAAAGGTGTGTGGCACCATGTCCAGCATGGCTTCTGAGCTTTACAGGTGGGGATCCACTTAATGGATAGTTGCACTAGTGGAGTGTGCAGAAGAGTGGGTCCCAGTAATGATGAACTCATTAAGAGGCCAATTTTGCTGGTGTAACCAGCCTGTCCTGGCTCCAAAGCCCCATCCTTTTAGGGAATCTCCCTTAAAAAAAAAAACAAAAAACCATTCTGAGTGTAGTTGTTTTTCTTAAGAAAAGGGAAAATAGCAGAAAGCTTTGCCCTGGCACCAGATCAGACCTGTCGTCTGCCTCCTATCAGGTCCTCAGGCATGGGTACAATGCCCTGCCTGACCACCACACAGACAGGGCAGGGCAGCTGTGGCCACACTGCAGGAAAGGGATTTGCCATGCCCTGACTACCACACAGACAGGGGAGGGCAGCTGTGTCCACACTGCAGGAAAGGGATTGACCATGCCCTGACTACCACACAGACAGGGGAGGGCAGCCGTGTCCACACTACAGGAAAGGGATTGGCCATGTCCTGACTACCACACAGACAGGGGAGGGCAGCCGTGTCCACACTGCAGGAAAGGGATTGGCCATGTCCTGACTACCACACAGACAGGGGAGGGCAGCCGTGTCCACACTGCAGGAAAGGGATTGGCCATGCCCTGACTACCACACAGACAGGGGAGGGCAGCCGTGTCCACACTACAGGAAAGGGATTGGCCATGTCCTGACTACCACACAGACAGGGGAGGGCAGCCGTGTCCACACTGCAGGAAAGGGATTGGCCATGCCCTGACTACCACACAGACAGGGGAGGGCAGCCGTGTCCACACTGCAGGAAAGGGATTGGCCATGTCCTGACTACCACACAGACAGGGGAGGGCAGCCGTGTCCACACTGCAGGAAAGGGATTGGCCATGCCCTGACTACCACACAGACAGGGGAGGGCAGCCGTGTCCACACTGCAGGAAAGGGATTGGCCATGCCCTGACTACCACACAGACAGGGGAGGGCAGCTGTGTCCACACTGCAGGAAAGGGATTGGCCATGTCCTGACTACCACACAGACAGGGGAGGGCAGCTGTGTCCACACTGCAGGAAAGGGATTGGCCATGTCCTGACTACCACACAGACAGGGGAGGGCAGCTGTGTCCACACTGCAGGAGATGGATTGGCCATTTCCTGACTACCACACAGACAGGGGAGGGAAGCTGTGTCCACACTGCAGGAAAGGGATTGGCCATGCCCTGACTACCACACAGACAGGGCAGGGCAGCTGTGTCCACACTGCAGGAAAGGGATTGGCCATTTCCTGACTACCACACAGACAGGGGAGGGCAGCCATGTCCACACTGCAAGAAAGGGATTGGCCATGCCCTGACTACCACGCAGACAAGGGAGGGCAGCCGTGTCCACACTGCAGGAAATGGATTGGCCATGCCCTGACTACCACACAGACAGGGGAGGGCGGCTCTGTCCACACTGCAGGAAAGGGATTGGCTTTCTGTTGGTGGCAGCTTGAGTTCTTCTTTGGATTCTGCTCCAGGCACAGCTCAGCTTGGACTCCCTGAGGGACATCTCAGCAGTTCATCAGAAAGCCCAGGACCCTTCTCAAACTGCTCACCCCTACAGGCCCCTCCCCCATTCAGCAGCTCTTTCATTCTTAATAGAGAAGAACACAACAAGGAACACAAGCAGCTCTATGATCCAATCCTGCTCTACCACTTCCCAGACCTGTGTCCTTTTGGAGTCTTAGTGTTGTTAAAAAAGTAAAATCGGGATAGCATTACCTATTCATATGTTATAGCATCTTCAATAAAACATGCTATGTACCCAGGCCTGTGAGGTGGTGCACGCCTTTAATCCCAGATCTTGGGAGACCAAGGAAGGTAAACCTCTGTAAGACTGAGGCCGGCCTGGTCTACATAGTGAGTTCTAGGCCAGCTGGGCTATAGGGAAAGTCTGTCTCAAAAAAACACTCAAGGGGCTGGAGAGATGGCTCAGCAGTTAAGAGTGTCGACTGCTCTTACAGAGGACCTGGGTTCAATTCTCAGCACCCACATGGTGGCTAAGAACCGTCTTTAACTCCAGTTCCAGGGTAATCCAGTGCCCTCTTCTGACCTCCCCAGCATTGCATGACACGGGTGCACCAACCTACATGCAGACAGTACACTCATACACATAAAAAATAAAGCAAACAAGCAAACAAACAAAAAAACACTCAAACAAATAACAAAGAAACAAAACCCCCATGCTATGCAGAATTCATAGAACCAATAGGAACTTAGGAGTTTCTGAGAGCAGATGTAGGGCATGTGTCTTGAAGATGGGGTTATGTATCTTACATAGTATAAAGAAACATTGATGGTGGGGTGGTGTGCTGGACGGCTTTAGTGTCAACTTGACACACCTGGGTTGAAGGAGCCTCATTTGTGGAATTGTCTCCATTGGACTGGCCTGTGGGGTATTTTCTTGATTGTTGAGTGATGTGGGAGGGCCCAGCCTACTGCCAGTGCTACCGCCCCTGGGCAGGTGGTTGTGTACTGTATAAGAATTCAGGCTGGGCATGGGCCAGGGGAGCAAGCCAGTAAGCAGTGTTCCTCTATGGCCTGTGCTTCAGCTCCTGCCTCCAGGTTCCTGCCCTGAGTTCCTTCCTTGGGCTCCCTCAGTGATGAACTGTGACCTGGAGATGTAAAAACAATAAATCCTTTCCTCCCTAAGTTGATATTGGTCAGAGTGTTTTGTCACAGCAAATAGCAACTGAAAGGAAACTAGAACAGGTGGGCAGCCTTTAGTGTTTCCTCCACCTAACAAAAGTAGCTCTGTGTGTGTGTGTGTGTGTGTGTGTGTGTGTACTTTATGTACGTGTACTTATGTTTGCAGAGTAAGTGCTCTTACTGGAACACCGCCCCCGTTGGCACCACCCCCCTTCTTTTAATGACTCAGTCCTATCCACCAATTATTTGCCTTCCTAATTTTACACAAATACCTCCACCAGCCATGGGAAGGAGGGACAGTGTGGCCTCATAGAAAATGCTCTGGATATGACATCAGGGACCCTAGATTAAATATGAACCCTGGTGCCCCTTGGCTGTGAGATCTTGAAGGATTAGCTTCAACCTTCTGGCCTCTGGCTCCACATATGTAAAATTAGGCCTCTTCCAGTTCTAGCATCTTTGATAATTTTATGTCCCCATGCAAACTGGAAGTTTCTTCAGAAAAGACTGTCTAACATACACTAACATACACTATACTCTGAAAACATGAAGGGTGAAAACCTTCACTGTCTGCTGAAGCTGGGCAGGCAGAGTAAATGTCTGCTGTCTTCCATGAACAGTCTCCCTGCAGCCCCAGCTGGCCCGGAACTCACTATGTAGACCAGTCTGGCCTTGAACTCATGAAGATCCGCCTGCCTCTGCCTCCCGAGTGCTGGGATTAAAGGTGTGCACCACCACACCCCACTTCCTTAATCCTTTTTTTTTTTTTTTTTTTTNAGCACTTGGTATCATTTGTTTTCTTGATCTTAGCCAGTCTTATTGGAGTAAGATGATATCTTAAAGTGGTTTTGATTTCCATTTCCTTAATTATTAGAGACATCGAACACTTCTTAAGATGTTTCTCAGCCATCTCTAATCCTCACTTGTGAAGTCTCTGTTCAGCTCTTTGCTCCATCTTTTGAGTTATTCATTTGTTTTCTTTCTTTTTTAATTTTATTTATTTTTGTATGTGTATGAATGTACTGTCTGCATGTAGGTTTGTGCACCCATGTCATGCAATGCCTCAGAGGTCAGAAGAGGGTCTCAGATTCCCCTGGAACTGGAGTTCTCCTGGAATTGGAGTTACAGACGGTTCTTAGCCACCATGTGGGTGCTGGGGATTGAACCTGGGTCCTCTGCAAGAGCAGTCGGTGCTCTTAACCGCTAGGCTATCTCTCCAGCCCCTTCCTTAATCCTTTTTTAATGTTTCCACGAACATGCTCACTCTGTGGAACTGACTTAAAATGGCTCCTCAGTGGGGATGATGGAGAATGGCTCAGTTGGTCAAGTGCTGGCCCTACAAGCATGAGGGCAGTCCATAGCACCCATGTAAAAAGCTGGGCATGGTGGTGAGCACCTAAAATCAATCCTCCCAGCATGGCTAAGTGGAGCCTGGAGGGTCCCAGAGCTCACTGGAGCAGCCAGCGAGCTCCAGGTTCAGTGAGACCGTGTCTCAAAAAAGAAGTGGAAAGCAATTGAAGGAGGCACCCAACATAGATCTCTGACTTTTACACACACACGCACGCGCGCACACACACACACACACACACACACACACACACAGAGGCATGCACACACACAATTGCTCCTTAGCAATTCAAACTGAAGCTAGAAAGTTCACATGCCTCTACCCACTTGGAAACTGTCACACATTCTTGTGTTGTGAAATTCCAGGTAAGATGGGAAACATGAAGCTTTTAGTGCTCTTATCAGTGAGACCAACAAAACCCCTCTGACAAATCCAGGAAGAGCTAGAATTCCAAAGAACCTCAGAAAAGCTCATCGATCGGACTTTGTCAGCTTTCTCAATGAAGAGGAGATGTTTGACTTGAAAATCTTTGTGCTGGCCCCCGCTTACTGCCTTAAAATGACCCAGCTGTAGTTGTCAAGGGAGCGAGTCTGTGTGGGGATCTGGGGGCTAAAATGACAACTACACATTTACCAATAAATTCAGTGATGTGAGGCTGGTGGAGAGCGAGTTCCCTTTCTGGAATCTTTGCCTGTTTCCTCCTGATGCTCTTTGCAGAATGGAAACCGTTTAGTGGATACAGATGGTTTCCCAGGCATCATTTTGGGCTACCCAGAGTAAATCACTTCCTTCTCTGCCCCAAGACAGAGAAATCTGTCTCCTGCTTGGGTCATAATTCAGACATTCTGCCTCCACTGAGCTGAGATGCTGGGATTAAGGATGGAGTGCAGCACAGCTGATATGCCTGAACTCCAAGAATTATGAGCAGACAAAAAATGGGATGAAAAGATGTACTTGAGGTAACATTCCAGTTTCCAACAAGCCTGTCTCCCAAACTTAGAAAGAGCAGATTTTTACTTCTCTAATCCTAAAGAATTATTTTATTTTATTCATTTTTATTTTAATTAAAAATTTTTATGTATTTTTTTTATGTGTATGAGTGTACTGTCTTGCATGGAGGTTGGTGCACCCATGTTGTACAATGCAGTGGAGGTCAGAGGAGGGCTTGGATTCCCCTGGAACTGGAATTAAAGACGGTTCTTAGCCACCATGTGGGTGCTGGAAATCGAACCCGAGTCCTCTGTAAGAGCAGTTCGTGCTCTTAACTGCTGAGCCATCTCTCCAGCCCCTCATTTTTATTTTATGTATGTATCTTGCCTGTCTGTATGTTAAGTGCACTCACGTTGTGCAAAGCCAGAGGAGGCCAAAAGAGGGCGCCAGATCCTCTGTAACTAGAGTTACAGACAGTTGTTAGCCACCATGTGGGTGAAGGGAATCGAACCCAGGTTCTCTGAAAGAGCAGCCAGTGCTCTTAACTGCTGAGTCATCTCCCCAGCTCCCAAAGAATTATTTTAAACAAATATAAAAATATAGAAAATATCATTTTATTACTAAGACTTCTATTTACATATAACTTTCTGGAATCTACATACCTCCTAAAGTGAGTATTGGTTTCCCACTGAAAAGAGATGAAGTCTATTGATTTTGTAAAAAGGGCTGGGTGATATGGACAGGATAAACAGGCACACAAATAGCCTCCCTTTGGAGTATAGCATCAGATAGGAAATATTTTTGTCTTTGTGTGTCATAAGGTATTTATCATGACTACTCAATGTCTTCATAGTATTAAAGCAACTAGATATGTTATGTGAATGAATGGATTGCAGCTGGGTGCCAATAAAAC